>JASVEC010000017.1:0-600000 GCA_030770535.1 Batkoa obscura
TTAACCCTAACCCTAACCCTAACCCTAACCCTAACCCTAACCCTAACCTAACCCCCTAACCCTAACCCTAACCCTAACCCTAACCCTAACCCTAACCCTAACCCTAACCCTAACCCTAACCCTAACCCTAACCCTAACCCTAACCCTAACCCTAACCCTAACCCTAACCCTAACCCTAACCCTAACCCTAACCCTAACCCTAACCCTAACCCTAACCCTAACCCTAACCCTAACCCTAACCCTAACCCTAACCCTAACCCTAACCCTAACCCTAACCCTAACCCTAACCCTAACCCTAACCCTAACCCTAACCCTAACCCTAACCCTAACCCTAACCCTAACCCTAACCCTAACCCTAACCCTAACCCTAACCCTAACCCTAACCCTAACCCTAACCCTAACCCTAACCCTAACCCTAACCCTAACCCTAACCCTAACCCTAACCCTAACCCTAACCCTAACCCTAACCCTAACCCTAACCCTAACCCTAACCCTAACCCTAACCCTAACCCTAACCCTAACCCTAACCCTAACCCTAACCCTAACCCTAACCCTAACCCTAACCCTAACCCTAACCCTAACCCTAAAAATATCCCTTGTGAAATATTGGTTTATCAGCTCTCGGATTGATTATAACACAACAATCACTTAAGTTGCTGTGTTCTCAAGTTCAAACACAATCAAGTCAGTGTAGTATCCCTTATTTTGGTTTGCTGTGAGAATTTCTAACTTCATATTGCAAAGAGCATTATCCTCTCGTTTTGATATCCATACTTGTTGGAGTATAAAAGAGATTCTTCAACATGATAACTCAAGGCTTTTTAATTGGATTACTCCCTGATAACGTATCGTTAATAAAGTCACTAAGTCTTTCTGACAACATCTTATATAGATTTTACGATAGTATCTTCCATTGTATTTGTTTACATAATTCGTAACTTATTACGTACTATTTCTATTAAGTTAAGTCTATCTTAGTTACATAAACTAAGACCCTTCGACTCAAGGCAAGTTAATTAAGCAAGAGTAGCTTTTAACTTCGACCACTGAGTACCAACTTTCACATTGTAAAATTATAAAATTATAAAATTATAAAATATTTTTAATTAATTAACAGCATGAGGATGTGTTTTTTTGTTTAATAATTTTACTAACAATCTTTCCACTCAAATAATGCTTAAAAAAATGGAAAAAATGACAAAACCAAAAAAAGCACTCCCATATTTTATTTAAGTTTTAAAACTTTCATATAATTATATGGGGTATTTTTTTATTTCTAAATGCTATTTAAGCAGAAAAATTGTTAATAAAATCTTAAACAAAAAAATACGTACCTATATTTACGTTTATTATTTAAAAATAATTAATTATATTAATTCAAAACTTTATAAGCAATTATATATATACATGTTTTTTTGGTTTTATCACTTTTTCCGTTTCTTAAATGCTATTTAAGTAGAAAATTGTTAGTAAAATCTTTAAACAAGAAAATGCGTTCTTATATATTTAATTTTATAGATTTTTTGACTTTTTTTATATAACTCAGTTATAGTTTTTTTAATAACTTGATTTTAGATTTTAAACATTTTTATATAAAACTAAATAAAATAGTAATAAAAGTATTTAATAAAAAATCTATATTAATAAAAAATAACTATTATTATGTTTATTGTATACAGCTATTTAATTAAAATATAATTTTTTTAAAATCATAAAATGATATGGTGTGAAAGTTGGTACTCAGTAGTAGGAGTTAAAAGCAGTTCTTGATTGATTAACTTGCCTTGAGTCGAACCGTCTTAGTTTATATAACTAAGGTGGGCTTAAATTAATAAGAATAATACGTAATAAGTTACGAATTATATAAAACAAATAGAATAGAAGATACTACTGTAAAATCTATGTAAGATATTGTCAGAAAGACTTAGTAGCTTTATTAATGGTACGATATCAGGGAGTAATTCAATTAAAAAGCTTCGAGTTGGTATGTTGAAGAATCTCTTTTATACTCCAACAAGTATGGATATCAAAACGAGAGGATAATGCTCTTTGCAATATGAAGTTAGAAATTCTCACAGCAAACCAAAATAAGGGATACTACACTGACTTGATTGTGTTTGAACTTGAGAACACAGCAACTTAAGTGATTGTTGTGTTATAATCAATCCGAGAGCTGATAAACCAATATTTCACATACAAGTATTATCATTATTATAAACTATTTTAAAAAAAAGTTTTATTAAAAAGTTTTTATTTAAAATTACATGTATATAGAAGCAAAAGTTGAAATATTTTTTATTATTTTTAAAATATTTTTTATATGAGGGTGTTTTTCTGGTTTCATTATTTTTTCCATCTTTTAAGCGCTATTTCAGCGGAAAGATTGTTAGTAAAATTCTTAAACACAAAAAAACACCCCCATATTTAGAATTTTTTAGTTTATTTTTATAACAGTTTTAAATATTAAGCAGCTTGTAAAAGGAAATTAAGTAATTTATATAATTAAGCAGTTTTAAATGATAATAAATTTAATTTTTTTATATAAACCTGATATATGAATATATGGTGATGTATTTCTTTGTTTAAGAATTTTACTAATAGTCTTTCCACTCAAATAGCGCTTAAAAAATGGAAAGAGTAAAAAAAACACTCCTATTTATTAGTTTTGTTTTAAAATAAAATTATTTAAAAGGTAAATATTTAATAAAAAGCTTTAAGATTTTTAGTTTAAAAAAATTATTAAAAATAATCAAAAACATAAAATTGAAAAATTATTATCATTATTTGGTGAAATAAATTTTTTTTTATTGATTATATTAATTTTTGTTAATTATATGATTTTTTTAGCTTTTTCTCATAATATTAATAGACAAAGCCTTTTTATATAATTATTGGATAACTTAATATTTAAATGTTTACAAATAAGGTCATTTGGGCTAATAAAGACAAAAAAAGATATCTAAGCCTTTTTAGATGGGATAGCAAAAAAAGCGCACAATTCTATCACGAACACACCCTTAGAATATGCTGTTATATATGGTATTACAAAGCATTCTTACATCGCATTGGTATACCATAAAACTTAAGATAGATTCTATATAGAAGGAAAATATATTATTATGTATATTTTGTTTTCTTGTTTAGTTTCCAAATATCAATATAAAGTTAAACATATAGGGATGTTTTTTTGATTTCATTACTTTTTCCATTTTTCAAGCGCTATTTGAGTGGAAAAACTGTTAGTAAAATCCTTAAACACAAAAAAGCATCCCCACATTTTATCTATGGGGAATAATTTGGACTTTGTCCTCATACACTGGTCTCGATTCAAACAGTTTCCTGCAGCCCCTTATAAAATACGGGTGCTTTTTCATCAAACTAGACATGACCCTTTTCGGTGTTACTGCATTACTAGCTGATACATCATAGGTAACTAGCAAGGCTTATGGAATCAACTTTATTATAATAGTGATCATATATTCATAGCAGTAAGCTACAATCGAGCCATTGTTAAAATTCCTTTGATTTTGAGAACTATCATGGTTTGTCTACCTCAGCAGAGAGCTTCTTTTAAATATAGCTTCGATAATGTAGATTACACTGGTCTTAAATTCATCTTAGAGTTAAACGGAATTCTTATTTTTAAAAACTTGAGAATATTGAAAGAAAAAATTTGTTATACTGATTTCATACAGTACTATTTAAAAAGAAAAAGATTATTTAATACAATGTCTTTTTTATTTGTATTATATAAACAACAATAAATCTTTTTTAATTATCAAAAACGAAAACCAGCTTAGGTAAACTGGGGTTCTTTGAAGGTGTTGAATTGAAAGTTAATAAAGGCAGACAAATAATCATTTCTAATCTATAGAAACGTCAAACTTGTGGATTAAAGTATCTATGCTGCTTTGGTTGTCAATTATATTTTTATACATCTCACATTTTGTCTGAGTTAGAAGATGAATTTGATGAGTTTATTATCAAATTTGTTGCTGTTGGTTTTAAAGGTATTGTTTTGGGCATTTTTCTTTTAGTAGCTATTAAGATCGGCAGATTTTAATAAATGATGAAAGGAGTGTTTATAAAGCTCTTGGTCTACCAAAATTACCTGTATCTGCTGAAACAAAAGATTTAATGAATAGTATAATTTGTCCTGCTATTGCAAGTGCCCAAAAAGTTAGTATTCTAGGGGATCTTATAGGATAGAGCTTACAATTAGGGGATGCTTTTGCTGTAGTTAAAGAGACTGGAAACTTGCTTTAAGTGTTTAGACAACTTGGTGCGGGTATATGTACCTCATTAAAAGATTTTATATAACTTGTAGTAGTGACCCTGATGATGTTGAAGAGAAAGCGCTCGGAAAATGTATTGCACATCTAAAAAGGTGTACTTAAAAAAACTCACTTGTTTTAAAATTGATTTTGCTACATTTCAAATCTTCAGAAAAATAGGATTTTGCTTGAATTAAACCTGGTATCGGTAAAGGTCAGGAAACCCTCCAATCATGGACTGAGCATATGCCTCTAACCGATTCCTTTTTTGTCAATAAAACGCTTAGGGGCTGCCCTTTCAAGGATATAAAAAAGTGTCAATAAAGATATTATGTGTTAAATTGTAAAAAAAAGTAAACTTGGTTGCTGTTCATTATTAATACTGATAACTGTTGTCAATATTAATAATTATTATTACTAATGATTAAATACTATTAATTCATGACTACAACTATAAAACTTAAAATGTTTCGAAATTTAAATTAAATTAAATTAAATTAAATTTATTAACAAGTTCCTTTCTCTTGGATTAAGTTTGGACTAATATTAGATTAATTGATTAGTTAGTAAAAGAAGGTGGATGGTACAATAATTAGATCCAAAATATTTAAATTATATAATCGTTGTATAGCCATTAAAGCAATCCTTCCAAAAGTAGATATCGTTTTCATTCATTAATACTTAACTTCAGTCTTTTTAAGTACTTTGCCAACATGACACTCATATCTCTAAGCACAAATGAACATATGATGTTAGATAAAAACCCATTAACTCGATTTAACCGTGCTACAATTTGTATATTTGAACTTTGAATGGGCGGGAGTGCCACAAAATGTTGATACCACTTTTCTATTTAAATTTAATTATAAATAAAAGTCAGACGAATATTAATTACCTAAGAACTGGGATGCTTTAAAAAGTTTAACTAGAGACTCTATGTAAAGTGAGGAGGAATCGGTTTTAATTTTGAGATATGACATTTGTATTTTTTCTACCGATTTTGTAATTTTATTTCCCAAAGAGGCAAAAGCATTGCTTTGAATTCGTTTCAATGGCTCGATAAAAGTTAGTTTTTTAGCTAAGTTGTTTTGGACAGTGTTTAAAACAGAATCAAGTCCTTCAAGTTCCTATAAATTATAAATCAAAAATAAAATATTATAAGCAATAAATATATTACTTTAAGAATTTGATTTGTATCCTTTATATCTATCCCTTTGAAGCGTGCTAAATATTCTGATATTACTTCGCACGAATGAATCTTAACTTCTAAAGATTGTAAACGAACTCCATTTTGATGCCTAAATAATGATTAGGTTTTATAGCAATTTAAGCATTTATCAATTACCAAACGCTTCTTGGAATAAACAACTTTTTTGATAGATAACCACCTACTGTCATTGAACGCTCTAAAGATCGCATTAACCAAAAAACTCGAAATTCATTAGAAATTGGTGGGGTTTCAAAAACACAATTCTATAGAACAATTAATATACAAAAATAAGAAAGCAAAATAAGTATTACTTCTGAAGGTTCTTCGCGAAACACTCTTTGAATTGTAATGAGGTTATACTGGCGTGATTTATGAGAAGATAAGGCTTGTGAACTTACTGCCATATCAACTACCTTAGAAGAAGCTAAAAGGAAGGAGCTTGGCCTAGTGTTAATATTGAGATTTACACCTTTAGAGCTAAAAGAAGCTACAGAGCCACCATCATGTCTTTTCAAAACAGAACTAGATGATATACTATTAGAATCACTTAATGAATTTTGAGGAAAAACGTTTTGATTGAAATTATCATGGTGGATCGTTCCATTTAAGCTGAGATCCCAAGAGCGATGAGCAGGGTTATAATTCAACCCTTTCTCATAAATAACACTTAGACTATGTCTAGATGACTGCGTATCTGGAGAACTATAACTAACACTACCACTATGACTATGATTGGTGCTCGAAATAGGAGTATTGGTTGAAGTTGGAGGCATTGACCTACGTCTATCAGTTTTTAAATGCTTCTCATTTCTATTTAAATCGGATTCAGGAGAAAGGGGTGAAAAATATTTGTAACCACTAAAAACAGGCATCGAAAATCGTGAATTTTGTAAGGGTATAACTGGATAATTAAAATTGACTTTTTTAGGTGGTATCATATTTTCCAGAGTAGTATCTACATGGGTATCGTCTGAGAATGAATTATTATTTATATCGACATTAGAAGATGAAGTAGTTGTTGGGTATTTGTTTAATTCGTATGGCTGAATGTTATTATTGCTTTCAGTTTCTTTAATTTTAGTTCCTAAATTTTCAGGTGAGCTTGGAAAGTTACTATTTAATATTGAATCCTCATAGGCTGGGTTACTTTTCATTAAAGAAATTTCTTGAGGACAATCATTTGAAAGCATTAGCGGATCATCTTTTGGACTTACAAGGTTTGAAAGTAGGGCTACCCTTTCAACATATGAAGTTTGCTATATAAAAAGGGTTAGATTGAATACTTTAAACATTATAATACTTACAATATTAATAAGCCTTGAGTTCGATCGGAATGTTGGAGATGAGTCTAGTACATTAGTAATTAAATTTAGGGCCTCTTGATAACAGTTTAAAGCTTTTGAAAAGTCGTTTACATGATCAAACTCAACAGCATGTTGCGCTTTTTTTAAAGCTGTTTGTAACATGACTTTACAAGAAGGAGCGTTGTTAGATCCTGTTGAACTTAATTCTGAGTTTAAACTACTGTTATGAGTATGGCCACGGTTTGAAATTTTGTCAGAAGTATTATTTTTTCCTCTTTCGTTTGATAATCCTGACGGAGCAGGGGAAGGTAAAATTGCCATGCTCACCATGGAATGAGATTTAAAAGGATAAGTTTTTGTAAAAGCTATCTCTTACAAAAGAAAGTAATATAGTTATTGAATAAAAGGAGTTAGGGAAGAGGATTAATTTAAGGAGATTGAAAAAAATCTTGATTTGTAGAACAGTCACCAGCCCAAAATTAGTTGCAAATTTAAATTTAAAACCAGTTTAAAATTGGAGAAAATTACTAGAAAATAGGAATTTGGAGAAAATAGAGTTTATAAGCCAAAGTTGATAAAAAAAAACAACAAGTAAACTTCAATTATAATCTATTTAATTAGTAAAATATAGTTAAACTAAAGTTAATAACTAGATTATATGAGTTGTTTTAACTGAAAGATATTGGTCTTAATAACAAGATTATCCAAATAAGGTGTTTACAGAATGATTATTTAGCGGTTATAATTTATTACTTTTACCTTAAAATAGAGTCAAATTTTAAAAAATAGTTGACAAATAAATTAAAAGGGATAACTATGTTTATTTAAAATTATGTACTTAACTATACACTTCAAATTGACTTCTAAAGGTAAGCTAATATTAATCGTACATTATTAAACTATTATACTTTGCCTATTAATTAACTATAAACTATAAACTATAACACATAAAACTCAATGAGAAGAACAATTTATGAATATTATTGGATAATTTGAATGTTGTTGCTATTTCAAAGTTTTAAGCCATCCGTTTAAGCTATTTATGTGCCCCTTAACCCCACCTTGACAAATGCTTTAATTAATTGTATACTTTTAATCTGTTTATATTGGCCGAAACTTTAAGTGCCATAAAAATGTCTTAACTCATTGGTTAAAAACATTGAGCTCACAGCTGAAGTATTTGAATGTAGTAAAGCAAAAACTTTAAATTTTATAGTAATTATTATTTTTACGCATAGTAAGAAGCATTCTGTTGTTCTGTTATTTTATTATAAAAATAATTTCATCCTTAGTTACATTAGAAGTTCATGAGTAATAGATAAATCTTAGAAATTTATTAAAAAAGAGGCTGTTATGATTAATCTACTAGATCACATGAAAAGTTAACTACTTAAATATACTTTATTAATTGCACATATTAATTATTTTCCACCTTAAATTTATATTTTGAGAAACTATGGCCTAGAATATTTAAAGATTGTAGTTTAAATTAAAGAATTTGTTTTATTAAAAAAATTATTTATAAAATGTTTTAAGTATTTAATACCATACTATTGTGTAAAAAGTATTTTCATAATAATATCTTACCACAACGATTATTTATAAAATGATGAAAGTATATTAAAAGATAAGGTTAAGCTCAATTAATTTAAAATTAAGAAAGTTTTAAAACATTTGAGCAAATGTGGTTCCAAAACTCCAAATTAAACTTAATTTGTGTTATAAAATTTTAAAGTCACTTATTAGAAATTAATAAAAAAACAAGTAAAAATATAGTAAAAATATAAGCTTATTACAAATTGAGACTTGCTTTCTTATCTGTAATCAGGGCAGTAATATGATCTCGATTAAACTTTTGCTTAGTTATATTTACCAACTATAAGTGATCTACAATGCTAAGGAATTTTAATTTAGATTTTTAGTCAAAAAAAGCTTCATAGTCTTTAAATACTTTTAAATTTTTACCTTAAAAGTACTGATGGTTATCTTAAACACAGCTTCAAACTAACCTTTAGAATTTGCATATTTGAAAATTACGTTACTTTTTTGCTTTTAAATTTAGCCTAGGGTAAAGTTAACTCCAGAAATTCAAGTACTATTTATTCTTTGACTGATTATTAACGAACCTTGGTAAAAAAAACTCAAGGTTTAGTTTCACAATTAACAGCAAGATGACCACATTAAATGGGAAAGGATATAGTAACTTACTTGATAGTTTAATGATAGAAAAAAGGGATAATAACAACAAAAAGACTGACATGTGGTGTGATATAAAGAATAATAGAATGCTTCCTCCAGTTAAAGAGCGTCAACCAGTTATTGAATCAATAAACAGAGAAATAAATGTCGAAAGGTCAAGCTTAAGCCCTAGCATAAGTTCACGTGCTCCTGAACAAATAAACCTGGATGTGCTAAAGAAAGAGCTAAGTGAGTGGGACTTATTACCCTTAAGGAAGGAAGAAGAAGAAAAGGAACAAATCAATGACTATAAAGTCTATAAATTATTAGGCAAAGGTGGTTTCGCAAAGGTATATTATGGAATAAATAGAAAAGAGGGCAAAAAATTGGCTATAAAAGTGTTGAAGAAAAAGGAAGTGAATAAAAATGATAGTGCTAAATTAAGAGTCAAAAAAGAGATTAAAATTCAAAAATTTTTAAAACATAAGAATATTTTGAAGATATTCACTTTTTTTGAAGATAAACAAAATATATATTTGACTTTAGAGCTATGCCCTTATGGAGATATGCTTCAATATTTGAAAAGCAAAAGACCAAATTTGATATTAGAAGAAGAAGTGCGAATGATATTAGATCAAGTGGTAGATGCTTTAATTTATTTACATTCTTTTAATATTTTACACCGAGACTTGAAACTATCTAATTTGTTAATTTATGATCAAAGTAAAGAATAAGCATAAGCATAAGCATTTTAAAAAGTATTAAATGTTATTTTAGGTACTATCAAATTAAGTGATTTTGGTTTGGCTACTCAAATTCAAGAAGATATTGGAGAGCAGAAGACCTTGTGTGGAACTCTAAATTATATATCTCCAGAAATTATCCACCGTAAGCCTTACAATTTACAATCTGATCTATGGTCGCTTGGATGTTTGACTTATACTTTATTAACCGGAAAAGCACCATTTGAGGGTAGCAATATCAAAGAAACTATCAAGAAGGTAAGTAATGTGGAGTACAATTTACCAGAGGGAATATCGTTAGAAGCTGTTCAATTGATCCAATCTTTGTTAAGATTTGAGCCTAAAAAACGAATTCAACTGAAAGATTTATTGGTACTACCCTTTTTCCATAAAAATAGATTGAGATTAAACCTAGATTTATTATACTTAAAAGATAATACCAAAGAAGAAAAGCAGTCCAATTTTATAGCTGATATAGAATTAAATAACCATATTTACAATAAAGATAACAATATCAATATCAATAATAATAATGATATCATTAGTATTGGCAATCAAAAGCAAAAAAACTGCTTTACCGCTAATAATACAAATAATGGTAAAACAAAGTTATTATTATAAAGCATGATTTTAATTTTAATTTTAGATTTTTCAACTGAACTTATTGGGTATAAGTTTAATACACTTTATTTGCCTTCAAATGAAAAAAGGATGGATGGTTTTATAATTGAATTGCAAGAAGATGGGATGTTAAAATTAACAAACACTTTTGAAGAATATTTTATAATAATATCACCATCTGGAGACGTTATTAAAATAAAGAACCAACAATTCCATCAAAGTAAAGCTTATTCTTTGAAAGATTTGCCCAAAAAATATCACAACTATTATAAATATGCAAGTAAATGGATAAATTTATTGAAAAGTAAAACGGTAAAATTTAGTTATAAAGAAGAAGAAAACATATTCCAATGGATGTTAAGTGATATGGATTTTGAATTTGAATATTCGCACTCGATAAAGTTGAATCTAAATCAAAGGAAACAGCTGCTTACTATTACTTCGATTCAAAAACACAATCGCTTTAAAAAGTTAGAATTGAATCTAAGTCATGATACGCTGCATTTACCTAAGGAATTTCATGCTTGTTACAAGCTATTTCTAGAGTTTAATAAGAAAGCTAAGCTTTTGAATGAATATATCATCTCTCACATGGAGCATTATAAATACTCATTACCTTACAAATTCAACTCACAGCATTTATCAAAGTTAAAAAATAAAAATAATACAAGCAAAGATTCAGAAACAATAAATAATAAAATTGATACACAAATAAAGTCTTCTATTAGTCATGAAGAATCAAATGCTAAAATCAAATATTTAAAGAATGTTGGATGGTACATACAATTAGATCAATTTCATCAAAGGTTACTGTTTATGGATGGAGTTCAAATCTTGTTATTTGATTCTAGTATTGAATATTTTAAAGAAGATAAGCTAATTAAAAAGTTTGATAAAAAAGAATTTCTAGATAGCGAAATTCATTATCGTTTGAAATTATTTGCTGCCTTTATAAAAGATTTTTCTTAACAAATCTACTTTCATTTCTATTTCTATCAATTTATCGTGGAAAGTGTTCTTCCTTTAAGCTTGCCTTTGAGTAAGAAATGTATTATATTAAATAATAAATTATATAATGTTGTCTAAAAAACGTAGTTTATAATATTGATAGATTATAAAAAATTATACATAAGATTGTTGTTGACTATCTAAATATTTATTAGCTTTGCTTTAAATGCATCAACTAATGATAATAACATTAAATATTAAGGGGAAGTTAAACTGGTTTATTAGCAAAATAAAAGACAACCTTTTTCAATAGTTAATAAAAGCCTAAGCTACTCAGATTAACTAATACAATATTTATTTCTTAGATGCTTGCATAGAATTAAATGGTGAAGTATATTTATTGGTGTTAGCAAGCGCTTGTAAATCTGATTTTACTAGGTATAAAATAAAAGTGATTAAACTATTAATATTAATAACTAACTAAAAATACCTTTCATAAAATGATGAGATTTAGAAGGGGTGATTTTTATAGGACTATAGAAATAGATAAATAATATATATTACAATAATTATATAAACTTACTTTGAAGTTGAAAACGGATCTTTTCCTAATGCATTAATAATTTCTTGACGAGAATTGATAAGAATGTTTAAAAATAAATCTCCATATTTTTTTATCATTGAGTTGGGGGCTTTGGTGACTTCTGCTAACTCATCAATACCTAACACTAATTAAAATAACTCAAAACATGAAACAAACTTACCAGTTGGCATATAGTTACACTAAATAATGACAAACATTAATATATTAAAAAACAGAACATGAAATATTACCATTTCTATTAATGCAGTATTTGTAAATATAGTCTCAGGTGTAATATTAGATTGATCGATAATCTAAAAATAGTAAACATAATAAATGATTAAAGTAAATAAAATTACTTGATTCCTTAATGCCTTCATTTTATACAAACAATCGCCTTTTAAACTTTCACAAATACTTTTTAATGAATGATCTAGCTCATTTCCTATTTGGGTTATATTTAACCTACTCAATTTTGAGGCAGGTAGGATCATAATTGGCTCGTCGTTTTCATTGTCAACTAAATCGATCACCTGAGTTGGGTTTTTTGAAGCAAATACACTACTGCTATTACTTTTCTTTAACATTTTTGAATTGTTATTTGCTTTTGTGACTTTTGTGACTCTTGTAGTTTGTTTTTTTAATGTTTGGAACGGTTCTTTACTTTTCTATTAAATGATTAATAACTAATTCCAGATTATCATATTAAACCTTTTTTCTTATTACTTCAAATTCCATGTTTAAGGTAAGTCTATTTTCTAGCAATTCCACTGCTTTAGGAGTACACTAATAATTATTGTTATTTAAAATTATAAAATGTATGTAATATACCTTTATATAAGTACTTGAAAATCCAGATTTATTCATTAAAGTATATTCTGATACCAAGCTTGAAGTCACTAACAAATGGAATAACCTTTCTACTTCAGTTTTAGTCATATGAGATCCTGCCCCATGAGTAGGGTTAGATAAATAGCCAGCTTTTTCCAATGCCTTTGACTTTGAACCTTTAAATATGTCAATACATTTGATCAAGGTAATGTTTTTCCATTCATATGTCTTAATTAATTGAATAGCTTTCTTAGCCAAATCAGTAACATCCTTGACTATTCTCACTATATCCCTCGATTGGAAACAATTATCGCATGTACCTTGGCATTCCTCTGAAGTAAAATTTTCACCAAAATAAGATAAAACCTGCTGCCTTCGACATTCTATTTTATTTTCACAATATTGCAAAACTCTACGTAGATTTGATCTAAGTCTTTCTTTAGAGTCATAGCTGCCTTCACTTTTATCTATCATAAAATCATGTAACTTTTTATCATTGTAATTGTAAAACAAAACACAATCCGAAGGTGCTCCATCCCTACCTGCTCTACCGGTTTCCTGATAATACCCTTCTAGCGATCCAGGAAGAGATTGATGAAGGACAAACCTCACATCGGGCTTATCAATACCCATGCCAAAAGCAATAGTAGCAACAATAATTTTGACTTTTCCATTGATGAACTCAGTTTGAATGCGATGCTTATCACCTTTATTCAATCCTGCATGGTAATATTCAACATTTAAATTAAACTTAATCCTAAGTGCCGTTGCAGTTTGCTCGCATGCTTTTCGAGTGGTTGCATAAATAATACCAGGCTCATTGTTGTGTCTGGTTTTTATGTAATTATACATATCGTCTACAATTGTGCTCATACTTTTTGGCCTAACCTCATAGTATAAATTCCTTCGATTAAAACTTTGCGTAAATGTTAAACATCCTTCAATATTTAAATATTGGATAATATCCAACTTAACTTTAGAATTAGCTGTTGCTGTTAACGCTATGAGTGGTATATCAGGGTATTTGGACTTTAATTTGCCTAACTCTTTATAATCCGGTCTAAAATCATGACCCCACTGAGAAACGCAATGTGCTTCGTCAATCACAAACCTTGCTAATTGTTTTCTTTGGTAGAGTTTGTCTATTAATGATCTAGTCATATCACTATGACTGAGCATCTCAGGGGTAAGATAAGCTAACTTAGTATCCGGAACTGGCTCTTCTAGCTTATTACAAAAAAAGGCGCGCTGGTTTGGAAGACATTCACCATTTAATGTGATTGTTGGGATGCCAAGCCCAAGAAGCTTTTCAATTTGATCTGTAACCAATGATAAGAGTGGTGACACAACAATAGTTACACCCTTGGTTTTTCCTGAGTTAACCACAGCAGGCAACTGATAGCATAAAGATTTACCACCGCCAGTTGGCATTAAAACGAATACATCTTTACTGGATAGAGTAGCATTAATAGCATCCAACTGGTTATGCCTAAAATTGTTTAAATTGAATGTGTGTTTAAGTGCATCTTTGACATCTTGAGTCCATTGGAAGATTTGCTCAGGTTCATCTTCATAATCAGAACCAATATAATCATCAAATATAGTGCTTAATTGGTCGTTGTCGTTATTTTCTACTCTTTGCTGAATTTCAGCTGTGTTTTTATTATTATTTTTGGAAACATTATAACATGCCTCTCTACCACTCCTCCTATTTTCAAAATTGACGTTATTAGTATGACCTGTATCATCATTGTTTGTGTAATTATGTATATTATGGGCTCCACTTGTTCCCTTTTCATATATATTAAATTCTGGAGTAAGCAAACTTTTATACTGAGAGACACTGTTTTTGATATTATTTACTAATAAATCAAAAGGTTGAGATTCAGAAAGATTTTGAGCTGGACATTTATCACAGTTAAAGGTTGTACTATCTCCCATTCTACTCCCCTCTTTTCTTTTCTTAAAGTGTTCAATTTCCTCTGTTAAATCTTTAACTTTTTGAACCATCGCAGCTCTTTTATTCCGTAAATCGCTATGCAACTCATTCAAGGTTTGATCTTTAATCCTTTCATCATTACAAATTATGTCACATATTTCATTACTTACCTCGTTCCTTTTTAAAACTGTCTCGTTTAACTGTTTTTTCAATTCTTTTATCTTTTCATCAATATTTATATCTTCATCTTTTTTTGCTTGACTTGATCTATCTCGTTCAAGTGACTTATATACTTGAAGCTCCATAAAGTTTAATTCTTTTATAGGTTTATTTATATTAAATGAGCTTGAGTTACTGCATAAGGGCTTAGGTTGATTGTTTGAATCGATTAAGCAATCTGGACCTATGGTTTTTATCATTTAATGTCGCTAAATCTTGCTTTAATAAAATTTACCTTTTAGCGATGTAATATCGCTCTGGCTTGTCTTGTGCAACGGGAGATCAATTAACTCAGTTCTTTGTAGCTCATTTATTTCAGTTCTTGGCTTTTTTATTGTAGTATTGTTAAAATTTTCTTGATCATCTGGTATTACCTCTTGATCATCAAGTTCTGAATCATCACTACCAAAGAATTTGGATGCTATGGCAGCATAGTTGTTTTTTATTAAGTGGTTATATTGCATTGTCCTTCAACTCATGTATTTCTCTTATGTTACTTTATTGCTTTTTATAATAGATAGCTGTATATATAAAAACAAGGGATAGAGATGAACGTTTTTTGTTAAATAAATTCAACAAAGTTCGATTTTTTAGTTAAGGAATTTGACTTTGCAATATTCTATATTTGGACTATTATTTTGAAGATGAAGCTTATTTGCATGTAGTGTTTAAATATTGTTAAATCTATTGGTTAATCACTTAAAATACCTATTTTTATATCAACTTCGATTTAGTATGTAATACTTTAAAAAAAAGAGCTGCTCTAAAAATAACAGTTCAAGCTTATTAAATAAATTATCTGCTTACAAAATAAACAGAATGTAAGATAACAAATTTGTCTATACTATCTAAATTCGTTTTAATTATAATTTTTTGTAAATTTTTTGTCTATAAAAAATAATTTTGCCATGGAAGGTTTGCTAACTTTAAAAGCAACGCGACGCAATTATTTCAAATGCAACTATATAATTTAAAAATAAACCCAAAATACTTCTAAATGCCATCAAATTATTGGTTAATCGTACTAATTTATGATAGGCTTTTCACGCGTTTCAATGATTTAATATCTATCTGTCTGAATTTGAGTTAATACACTTTTTAAAATTTAAAATTTTGAAAATGAGTAATATTCAAGAGCCAAATATATTTTTAGCACATTGTGATGGTCATACAGTTGTTTCTTTTTCTTCGGACGGAAAGTAAAATATAATGATTTTTTTTGAAAAAACTTTAATTATTAGATATATAATTACTGGGGGGAGTGACAATCTAGTGCGCCGTTTTAATGCTTCAATTGATGGTCGTGATGAAGAGCCACAGACGATGCAATACCACAGCCAACCAATAAATTCGATAATGGCTACAGTAATAGTATTAATTTTAAATAAATTATATTGATGTTTTTAGGAAGAGCAAATTATTATTGGTTCTGAGAATTGTTCAGTAACATCCCACTGCATTACCTCATTAAATTTTTTGGAAACCTTGTCACGCTGTACTTTACCAATTAGATCATTTGATGTATTGTTATCTCAAAAAAGTGGGAAACCAGAAAGGGTTGCTATAATTTCAGAAGAGTTGAATATCAAACTGTATGATTGCGTTGATAAAAAAGTTTATTATTTAAGTGGTTTAAAACAACCAGCGAATGCCGTTGCTTTTCACCCGAACGGAAGAATTTTGGTAATAATTTACTTTTATTAAATCAATTAATTAATCGTATGTATAGGTTGCTATAAGTAGTAATGGCACCCTACATAAATATGATCTTTCCAATCACGTTAACAGAGATGAATCTAATTTTGAGCCTATTGTATCATTTAAAGATATTTCTTATTCAACTCTACCTAGAGATAAAAATCAATTTCGAATTAGCTACCATCCTAAAGGCACTTATTTAGCTGTGCCAGGTAAAGAAAAAGGCGTTAGATTATTAAAAGGAGATTCTTTGGTATTATATAAAGACATAGCAACTAACCAAAATAATAAAATATCTCTTTGCGGATTCTCCCCGAACGGCAAATTTGTTGCTTCAGTAGGTTTAGACAATTATGTTACTATTTATAATTTAGAATGTGAAACACCTGAAAATATCTTTTCATACCAAAATGACACTAAAATCACTGGATTAGATTGGTCTCCTAAGGATAATACTTTGTGTATTACTGATGATAATGGTGTTCTGAAGGTATTTGATAGTGTAATTAATACAGCTCATCTAAATAACACCAGCTGGACTATTGAAGATGATACCAAGAATAGTATGATAGACATCTTTGATAAGGATATTCCTGATGACAAAACAATATTAATTAATGATAGTAATGATGAATATACTCAACAGATAAAACTGGACTCGATTGATATGGGATTTCATATTAAGTCTTCTTCTAGAGGATCTGAGATCGGGGAAGGACTAGAAGAGGACTTGCAAAGCATAAGTGACCGTTCTTTTAAAAACGGCCACTATCCAAATGAAAAGATACAACTACAAAAAGCATTTTTACCTGGATCCACATCAATCGAAGGATCAGAATGTCAGTTCTTAAACTTTAATAGCATTGGATATGTTTCAGCTTATGCCACTCATGAAAAAACCATGTATAACGTCGTATTCCATGATCAAAGTAAACTTAAAAATTACAAATTTAGCGATTACGGAAATTATACTATGGCATCTATAGGTTCAAGGGGAACATTATTTGGCTCACAAATAGATGAGGAAAATGATAAAGATGCAGTGATTTATTACAGGCTTCATGGGAATTGGAGCACAAATGAAAGAGAATGGCGCATGATTTTAGATAAAGATGAGGATATCATTACTTTATGCGCTACTTCTTATGGACCAGTAGTTATTACAACATTAGGATACATAAGATATTTTAGTCATTCTGGGAATCAAATTGACATTGTAATTTCTTACTCTCCAACTATGTTGACGATATGTACTGATCATCGTGACTTATTATTATTCGTTTATCATCAATCTACTGATGCCAATGATGCTAGATTAGGATACACAATTTATAACATTGAGGCCAAACAAAAATATAATGAAGGCCAAATTACTTTAGGAAGAGGAGCCTCATTAGAATGGGCTGGATTTTCTGATAAAGGAACCCCAGCATATTCTGATTCTTACGGTACAGTATCAGTATTATTAAACTTGAATAATGATAACTCAATATGCTGGAAACCAGTTTTAAGACTTGATGTTAACACTCAATTCCCCTTTGGGTTGGATGATCAAAACTTACATTATTTATTTATTACGCCTGGATCGTCCTGGATTATTGAACCTGAGCCCTCAATGACTCCATTTAAAATACCATTAATATCTAATACAAACACAGAGATAAAACTAGAAGAAGAGCTATTAAATACAAAGATCAAGAAGCAACTTTATATTGATTCATTAATATATGAAGATCATAAATTGGCAGAAATGAGTTCAAGGGAAATAGACAAATTTGAACATTCTGAAGACAAAATAATTCTAACTTTAATCGGCAGAGCGTGTAAAAACAAACAAGTTAAAATGGCAATTGAGCTTGTGTTAATGCTTAATGAGGAATATTCTTTAACTTTAGCAAAAAATATTGCAGCACGCTATGACGCTTTAGAATTAGTTAGGAGCATCCCAGAGTTAGCAAGGGTAAATGTTTTTAATCATTAAATTATAATATTTATATTCTTTCTTATAGAAAAAAGCGCTACAAAAAAAGTCAAATGATAAGCAATCTCAAGATGATACAGTTAATGCTTTAGAATATGAGACTACTAAAAAACCTCGTGATGAATCAGCAAAGTAAAGTCATAATAATTTGCTATAATCCATAATTTAATTATTTTTTAGATACATTAATATATCTAATAGTAAAAACAAAGTCCAATCACCTTCAGTTGTTAATAGCAAGAAGCAGATAGTTGGTAATGTATTTTTTTATATCTTATAATATGTAACTAATATACATATTTAGAAGAAAGCCCTTTTTCTAAATCTTATGGACTTAACCAAACAACCCCTAGGTTAAACCCACGTAAACCAATCATATTAAATGAGGTCGATAAGAGAAGATTCCTTGGGGAGATTGATAATGAAGGAACTACATTTGAATCTAACAATAAACGAATTAATGTAGTTCAAGCTTTGTTTTCTAAAAAGGATACAAATGAAAAAAAAGATGAAGAAAATATTGTAAGCTTTGTTAACTAATAACAAATTTTACCTAATACATATTTTAGCCAGGGTCTATTGTATTAATGTCCGATGATTAAAGTAGCATACAATCCTTCTTTTGTAGAACTATTATGGCATTCGAATTTCTCATTATTTTTAGGTTTAAATATGATCATAATATAAAGTATTATTATTATGTTAATTCTGAAAATATATACTTTTATCCTTAATAAAATTTTGCTCAAGTTATATATACCTATTATCTAATAAAATTTATTAATTTAATGTAAAAATTACTACTGTCAACACAAGATTTAAAGTCATATTTAAAACTATTTGATTTTATGATAATTTAACATAATTTTGACTTTTCAAAACTAATTTCAAATCAAATTGCTATTTAAATACTATTCTAGTATATAAATTAATGAGCTATTTGAATACCAAGATACTATTATTTAAGTTATATAAATAAAATTAGTATAATAAAAATTTATATGAAAAGATAGCATTAAAATGTGTAAAAGTTTAGTATGCAAATTTGAATAAATTATTAAAACGGATACCTATGAATATTAAAATAATTTTAGTTTTCAATAAAGTTACATTTAGATCCTTTTAACTTTGATAGCTAATTTCAAAAAATTTGGTTTAAAACTAGTTTTTTTGAATAGTTTATCTTTAAAATATTTGGGGTGTTTTTTAGTTTCATCACTTTTTCCATTTTAAATGCTATTTGAGCGGAAAAATTGTTAGTAAAATTCTTAAACAAAAAAATACATCCCCTATTATTTTAAATATAAAATAGGTGATTTCCTGAAATGATCAAGTCAAAAAACCAAGCATGTTTTAAGTTCATATATGAACTTTCTAATGGTTTATTTAAAAATATTTTTTAAATTTCAATTTATAAATACCAGAGTAATAATAAGGATTGGTTTTAAATAAACATTTAGAAAGTGCAGGTTCGAACTTAAAATGCGTTTGGTTTTTTGACTTGATCAATTCAGAAAATCACCTATTTATATTTAAAATAATTTTTACATATACGCTTTTTATATTAAATTTAGTTAAATTGTACAAATATTTATATATTAAAGTATGCACTTCTAGTTAAAAACAAGCTTATCGAAACATTATAAACAAATCATTGGATTTGTGAATAGCTTTTTATTAATTCAATCTTTTTAAAAAATACTATTATTTACTAAATAATGTTTTCAAGCTAGTATAGCTAATTTGAAGTTAGCTTGGACATTTCAGCTTTAAGTTTTACAATGAAAATAACAATTGAACGCTTTATAATATTTAAACCTTGTTATAAACGACATGTTAATATTTTTATAAAACCTTACATTCAGATTTTATTTGACGTGTAGACAAACACAAAAGAGCTCTTCACTGTCATAAAGAAATACTTTGGTACTCTTTATGATACTTATTCTATAATCATACTTTATCTACTAATTTTTACCCCAAAATTTATCCAAGTGGAAGCATGATCAAAAAAACGGGAAATTTTAGTATTTCTTTAAAAAAGGAGAGTTGAAAATAATATAGTGGTTATAATAAATTTATTATTGAGATTAATAAATAAAACATAACTTTAATATATAATTCAAGAATTTTCACTAACATTTACTTGTATCTTAAAAATAAAGTATACTTGATAGCCATTGTTTTGTTTTCCATTTTTGGAATTAAACTAAAACTATTAACAATGTTTAAAAAAGAAATGAAATTATTATGTTAATAAAATTCACCCTGAAACCCGAGCTATTAAGAATTATATTATGGTAAAAAAAGGAGCTGTTTATACCCCTCAAAGTTATGTAAAGCTAAAAATGCTTTAAAAAAAATAATTTAAAGAGTATAAATTCCTTTTTATCATATTCTATCACAGTTACTCGAACTTATTTAATATCATTTTAACGAATTCATCGCATTGTCAACTCAAGTAATAATAATAGCAATTAATCTTTATTTAAAATCAGTGAAATACAGTTCGCTTATATTGTATTTATTTAGATTAAACTAAAAAAATTTAATGTCTTTAACAGTTTTGACTGAAAGCGTGACTCTTAGCACATCATTTAATATTAAAGGATCTTTTGAGACTTCGATTAATGGGTTTAAAAAATATCAAAAAAATGAAAATGCATCGGTATGTTACCTTTATTATAAATTAACAGAGGGTAAAATTAATAACAAAGGTATAAATATTTTAAATTTATTGAATTTATTTATTAAATATAAACATAAATAGCGCATTATTCCTTTAAAAATAGTATTAAAAAAATAAATAATAAGCTAGACGTCTATTTAAATAGGAAAATGAACTATTTTGGAATAAAGTTGATATTTTTGAACTCTCCTGTTCCTAAGATTAAGCTAGATTTTATGATTCCATATCCCAGGTGGCTACAAACTCAATCAATTTTAAAGAGTTGGTCTACAAAAGAAATTCATGCCTTTCAATTATTAACTGGTCTTCAATATATTCATCGACAAGGGATATTCCAAATAGGTTTAAAACTAAGCAGTATAAATCTAGTTTCTGGAAAAGATAAGACGAACTGGAGGCTAACTATTGGGAATGGAAATAGTCCAGCCAAATTTAATAGTTATCATAGGACTTGGATATTAGCAAAAAATATATCAACCCCAAGTTGGACTCCTAAGTTATACTTTCAAAAATTTATAATTGAAGAAACATTTAAAAAGGATTTGTATGATATTGGTCAAATCTTTTATTACATTAGTTATAATACTTTCGACAACATTGCTCGTTTATCTGCAAAACCAGTTACTAATCCTTCTCAAAATGATTCACAGACACCAAAGTTATCTTATTTATCTCCTTTTCCTATTCCTCATGCTATTCCTTATAACTATTATTTAGTAATGCGTCGCTTTTTATCCAATAATTTTGAAATAAGAGGTACTGTGCGCACAGCATTAAAAATATTAAGTGGTAAAGCTATAAAACGAAATAAGGATAAAACAAATAAACATCTCAATAAATTGATAGCAATAAGATCACAATTAGCACCAAGTAGTATATCTATAAACTCAAACTCAAAATCCGACTTTGCTAGAAGTATAAAATCAAAAACTGAATCTCATACTGCTTCAGAAATTGATGATCTATATCATAGAGATTCTGTACAAGGACAGCTTTTATTAGGAAATTGTTACTATGAAGGCCTTGGTGTACAAGTGAACCATGATTTGGCAGCAGAATTTTATGAAAGTGCTGCTCATAAAGGAAGCCATGAAGCCCAATATAAGCTAGGGATATGTTATAAATACGGCCATGGTAAACCAGTAGATTATCTATTAGCAGCTTATTGGTTTGAACAAAGTGCACTTAGTGGTACAGGTCCTGCACTAACTGCGCTAGGGCTTTGTTATGAGTATGGGTATGGGAAGATACAAGACTTTGAGGTTGCATTTACATGGTATTTAAAAGCAGCAAATCAGGGAGATCCTACCGCGCAATATTATTTAGGATTCTTTTATTACAATGGACAGGGGGTTAAACAAAATTATGAATACGCTATAGGATGGTATAATCGTGCTGCTGATCAGGGGCATTCTGGGGCACAGAATAGGCTAGGTGATTGCTTTTATTTTGGTCTTGGGATTAAGAGAAATCTAGAAAGGGCAATGTATTGGTATGAAAAAGCTGCACAGCAGGGAGATGCAGCTTCTAGTTATTCTCTTGGTCTTGGTGATGATAGTAACAATAATTCTCAAGATTATGAAAAGGCATTTCATTTCTTCAAAAAAGCTGCTGAGCGTGGTGTGGTCACATCACAAGCCAATTTAGCTGATTGTTATTACGTTGGGTTAGGCGTAAGGCAAAATTATTCCAAGGCTGTAAAATGGTATGAAAGGGCTGCAAAAAAGAATCATGCTCATTCTCAATATTCATTGGGACTATGCTATGAATCAGGGCGAGGGGTCAGTAAAGAAAACGATCGAACTTTTCAATTTCAAACTGCTGGTAATACAAAAAGGACTTTAGAAATGCTAACAGGAACAAGTACAGTCCTTTTACCAGGAATTAATAGAACTGTATCCGCAAGTAGCTCCAGCTCTAATTATAATATTTCTGGTTCGAAAGCTATTTACTGGTTTGAAAAGGCTGCCGAGCAAGGACATACTGGATCCCAAGCTAAGCTAGGTGATTGTTATTATTATGGCATGGGAACAAGAGCAGATCCACGTAAAGCATATTTTTGGTACAAAAAAGCAGCAGGGCAGCGCCATTTAATGGCTCAATTTAACTTGGGTAGGTGTTACGAGCTTGGTGTAGGTGTTAAGACTGATCTTGAAAAAGCTGTTTCATGCTATCGAAAATCAGCAGATCAAGGCTCATCCTTGGCTCGTAATAAATTAGGTGATTGCTATTATAATGGGCTAGGAGTAAAGCTAAACTATGAAAAAGCAATTACTTGGTATGTCAAAGCAGCAGAACAAGGCAGTATAGAATCTCAAGCGTCCCTTGGCTTTTGTCATTATAATGGCCATGGTACAAGGCAAAGTTACCCAAAAGCAGTTGAATGGTTTGAAAAAGCTGCTATTCATCGAGATCCCTCAGCACAAAATAAATTAGGTGACTGCTACTATTTTGGACTGGGAGTTAAACAAAGCTATTTGGAGGCTGTTGCATGGTATCAGAAAGCTGCTGAGCAAGGATATTCAACTGCCCAATATAATTTAGGGTACTCTTATTATAATGGACGTGGCGTAGAAAAAGATTGGGAATTAGCTGTTGAGTGGTATGAAAAGGCTGCAGACCAAAACCATACATCAGCACAAAAAAATCTCGGGGCTTGCTGTGAAATCGGTAGAGGTACTGAGCGTGATCCAAGCCGAGCTTTTTATTGGTATAATCGAGCAGCTGAACTCAAACTCCCAGATGCCCTTTACCATGTTGGTAGATGCTATGAAAATGCCATTGGCGTTTTAAAATGTGATCTTGAAAAGGCTTTTAATAGTTATAAAGCAGCTTCTGACTCTAATCATGGCGAAGCAATGACAAGTATTGGTAGATTCTATGAAAACGGTATTGTAGTCAAAAAATCGTCGGAAAAAGCTGTATCTTATTACAAAAAGGCTTCTGAGCAAGGGTTTGCTGAGGCACAAACTCTTTTAGGAGATTGTTATTATCGTGGAGTAGGCTGTAGACAAGATTATACTAAAGCAATTGGGTTTTTTAATAGAGCTGCTGGTCAAAACTATGCACCAGCGCAATATCATTTAGGTTTATCATATTTAGAAGGAAAAGTTACTAAAGTTGACCATAAAAAAGCTTTTTGCTGGTTTGAGATGGCAGCTAATCAAGGTCATCCAGAAAGTCAGATTGAGTTGGGTCATTGTTATTTAGACGGCAAAGGAGTAAAGTCAAATCCTTCCACTGCTGTTAGGTGGTATACTAGAGCAGCACAGTCAAAAAATGCTGAAGCACAAAATCAGCTAGGTATTTGCTACTATCTAGGCCGAGGCTTGCCTCAAAGTTATGAGTTAGCCATGGATTGGTATCTTAAAGCAGCAGAATTAGGCCATGCTGGTGCTCAAAATAAATTGGGGGATTTATATTGCTTTGGATTAGGTACAGAACAAAGTTTACAAAATGCAATGGAGTGGTATTTGAAATCAGGAAAACAAGGTCATACCGAGGCAGAATATAATTTAGGATATTGCTTCTATATCTTGAAGCAATATGAAAATGCTGTAGCATGGTTTGAAAGAGCCGGTTCAAAGGGACACAATATTGCACAAAACTATTTAGGTACATGTTATGAGAATGGACACGGTGTAAAGAAGGATTACGAAAGGGCGGTAAGCTGGTATAAAAAAGCTGCTGAACAGAATCACCCAGATTCCCAAAATTCAACAGGTTATTGTTATTACTACGGTCTTGGTGTGCGCCAAGATTTCCAAAAGGCTGTATCTTACTACGAAAAATCTGCCCTTCAAGGGTATGCTGAAGCTCAAACAAATCTAGGAACCTGCTACTATCTTGGTTGTGGAATCGAGCACAACTATCAGAAAGCCATGCAGTGGTTTGAGTTGGGCGCTGAGCAAGGAAATGCTGAAGCCCAAACGAATTTAGGTACTTGCTATTTTTTTGGTCACGGAACACAACAGGATTATGAAAAAGCTGCATATTGGTATTCTAAAGCAGCAGAGCAAGGAAATGCAAATGGCCAAACTTCTTTAGGTATATGCTATTTTAATGGACTTGGATGTGCTCAAGATTACTCCAAAGCTGTCCAGTGGTACACTAAAGCCGCAGATCAAGGGGTTGCAGATGCACAACATCGATTGGCGGAATGTTACTCTGAGGGAAATGGAGTTGAAGTAAACCCCTTAATGTCGGAATATTGGTTCCAAAAAGCAGCAGAAAATGGTGGCGCTGATCCCAAAAAGTGTACTGTAATGTAATCTACTTTAATATTAATAATTATACATACTCAAATTTAATTGACAATTTATACTTAATATTTTAATTTGAAATAAATAAATACCAATAAAAAGTATTTAGTTTTTTGAAAAATAGAGTTTGGATTTTTTTTTAAATCTAAAAGAATTGATTTACAATATACAAAAACGTAAATGGTTTTGTGTGTCCTCATAAATTAATATTCATGTAGTTTGAAAATAGTACATTGTTGTACTGGCAATACTCACATAAATCCTAATCACTTATAACAAAAGTAAATTAGAGACAATGAAGCATTTTAAAGGTTATGTTAAAATATTAATCTTATTGGTATAAGGATACTACTTTAAGAATACTCCTTGAAGTTTGAGTCTATTTCTATCATTACTGAGTACGAAATGATGCATTCAGAGTTCAGTATATAAATATAGGTCAAGCATTATTATTATGTTTGATAAATATTTAATTATAAAAAATTTACATAAAATACCATAATTTTAATATATGGGGGGATATCCGAATTGGCTTCATTTTTTTATCTAATTTTTAAATATTTTATATTCCAAAAACTTTGCTTAAAATTCTATAAAAATAAATTCTTTATTAAAGACCAAAAGTACCCAATACAGTTTTAAATTATTTTATTATAATTTATATTATAAGTTAATAGAATTCCTATTAAATTTAATACAAATTCCCGGATTAGCAAGGCTTTTACCAATATAAGTTATATATTGATATTAATTAAAGTTGTAGCATATAAATAAATGCATATTCTTATAAAAACTCATTGAGAAATATTTATTATTAACTGCTTTATAGTCAACATCACAGATTTGCTATTAAATAAATAAATAAATAAATAAATAAATAAATAATTTTAATATTATAGTTATATTATTAATATGAGGATGTCTTTTTGGTTTCATTATTTTTTCCATTTTTTAAGCGCTATTTGGGGATGTATTTTTATGTTTAAGAATTTCACTACTAATTTTTCCACTCAAATAGCGCTTAAAAGATGGAAAAAGTGATGGAGCTAAAAAACACCCCCATTTGAGCGGAAAGATTGTTAGTAGAATTCTTGAACAAAAGAATACATCCCTATATCTTCTATTTTACCTAATGCTTCAAGACTATTTTTCCATTGTGAAAGATTTCCAAAATGTTCGTCAACTATACTTTTTCCATGATGCTCAGGAAAAAAATCAAGACCAATATTTAAACTACTATTTATTTTATAAATTTCTTCAAATATATAATGTAAAAACTCTTGAGATTTAAAATGATTTCCTGTATCTGCCCATATATTAATTTTTGTAAACTTTTTAAATAAAAGCTCTCTAGATATTAAATCAATTAAACAATCTCATGCATATGCTGAATCGTGATTTAATATTTCAGATAAATAATCAAAATAAACTTTGTCTGTTGTTTTATCATTTTTTAAATATAAAACGCCAAACCCTAATACTGATATAGCTTGTTTATTATAATGATCTAAATTTATTAAATCTGGTCTTGTTCCTATTTCCATATTTTGTTTAAAGTCTAAAATTATTATACAACTTTTATTATTTAATTTTTTAATAGTTTCATTAAACACGTTTTTTTGAGTATCAACACAAAATTCAGCTAATTTATACTTTTTTTCTTTATTAAAAGATTCTTCTATCTCTGCTTTATTTTTTGTCGCTGTATTTGTTTTATTTTCAAATAACTTTTTTCTAACTGTATACTGGGCACATATTACATAAATCTGTTTTTCTTGCTGGATTTTAAAATTATTTGCTATATATTTAAAAAATGTTGACCTAGCTACTGCTTTGTCTTTTAAATCAATAAAATATTTACTATATATCATTCTTCTACTTTTATTTAATATACATATATTATCTGACAGATATTTATTATCATTATTTTTTTATTAAATCTTGATAAAATAGTTGAATTATGTAAATATTGTATAATAATTTTAATTTGCTCATCTTTAATTTTTTTTGTATTTTTAACAATAGATTGTAACGTTGGTATTTTATCGTTATTAATTATTTTTGAATAATCACATTGATTTCTACTTATATTAAATCCAAAACTTTTACGTTCATCAAAAGAATATACTGAAGCTATAGCTGATAATAATGTTACTTGTTGGTTTTTGTTTCCTGTTTCCTTTAAAGTACTAACTTTATACATTACTTGGTTAAGTTTGTTATTATCAATAGTAAACTTTAATAATTTTTCTTTTCTTTTTTTTTTTTTTGCTTTATTATAAAGTTCCATAGACTCTGGATTATTGTGAATAGTTGTTAAAATTGATGTATATGAATTGCAATATTTATATAATATGCTTTTCCCTACTATATTAGAATTTTCAAAATTATATTTTAGAGTTTAATTATAAAAGCTTGCATTTTGTTTTTATTTTAATAAAAAGTAAAGTCAAATAACTATATATACATGTATTATATATTGTATATCTATTAAACATTAAAAAATAATAATATAAAACATATAGTTAAAAAAACTAAATATTTAAAATAAGTCTTTTAAGTTAAATTTTTTTATTTAATTTTAAGCTTTTCAAATTTAACTAATCATATACATTAAGGATTTACAAACTTAAAAACTTAAAATTTGGATTAGTTTTTAAGTAAATTCTGAAACTAATTCGGACATCATCATATCAATATATTAAATAGTATGTTTATTTTTATAAAAATAAATAGGCAACAGTAAAATAATTGAAATCGCTTGATAGTCAAATCTCGAATTAAACTGTTTTCTATATCCTATACAAGTATAATTAATCTACCAATGAAAGTCTTTTACATGACGATTTAGTGTTGCTTTCCTACTATACGATTTGCCGCAGCCAGGTTCTGTACATTTATATTTTGCTTTATTTCCCTGTTTTCCAAGGTTTAGACTATTCGGCGAACTACTTCCTTGTGTTTCATTGTCGCCATGTGCACTTTTCATATGCCTATACCATGAGCTTTTATTTTGGTAAGTCTTATTACAACCATCTACTTTACATCTAAACTTCCCACCTTCCAAGTTAATAGGCTCAAGCTCAAGTTCCTCTATTGATTTTTCAGTCAAAGGACTGAATAATTGCTCCTCTAGACTTGGTTCATTTCCATTATTACATGATTCATTTTCCGTTTCTTCTATTATTTGTTGATGATTATCGGGATTTGTTTTATCTGAAAAATCATTTGCTCTACTTTTTTCATCCAAGTCATTGAGCTTATATGGTTCTTTGTGATCATTTTTGTCCAATGTATCAAATTTGAATGCGTCTTCAGGCTCATTTTCATCCATTTTTCCAGCTTTAGAGGCTCCTAAAATAGTATATTCTAAAGCAGAAACTGTATTTAAATCCTCAATATTTTTTCTGAAAGTTAAAAAATGGACAGCTTCTTCGATTTTTTCCAGTTCCCCGTTGTTTGTATTTTGTTCATCCAATTTATATTTGGCTCTTTTAGTAGTCAGTCCCTCAAAATAGGGTTCATCAACGCTTTTTGGAATATTATGGGATTTCAAAATATGATGCTCCAAGGCTGGTAACCTATCAAATCTATATTGACAATCGTGCTTAGGACATTTGTATTTTCTTTTTAAATATTCCTTTTTCGCATCATTTATTCCTAAAGTTTTTAAAATTGATCCAACTTTGTTTTCATCTTCATTTAGTATATTTGTATCATCATTTGAGTCTCTATCAAAATCATTATCAGATTCTCCTGATTGGGTTTGCGTAGAAGAATGGTTATCTGTCTCCTTAATTTCATTTTCATTATTTCTAATTTCTTCATTTCTTCTTTCAACGTCTTCTAATCCTCTTATTATTTTGTGGTAGTGAACTAAGTGATGAGTAAGACGATTTTTCGACAATAATACGTGGCTACAATTGATTACTGGGCAAGTGATACTTCCTTCTAGCTGCGACAAAGATTTAGGATGTTTACGACGAATATGCATGTTTAGACGACCTTTAGATGGGAAAGATAAATCGCATCCAAGTATTGGGCACGAAAGTTCAACAGAAGATGATAAATGAACAGCTTTTAAATGCTCCGTCAAATTCTTTTTCTATAAGTGGTTTTCATATGTTATTTAAAATAACTGCATTAAAAATAAAAATACCTGTCCAAATTCACTATTACATTCAGCCTGAGGGCACTTAAATAAAATCACTTTCTTAATTCCTATATCCGTTGGTCCCTCGAATCCTCTAAAATGAGTTTTTACATGTGATTTTAATAGCGACCTACTATGAAAAAGTCGATTACATACATGGCAAACCGCTGGGTGTTTTTTACGATTATGGGAAACAAGTTCGCTCCATTTTTGAAATCGAGAATTACATCCTTGAGTACTGCACAAATAATAATGTGTATCTATTTTAATAGTCAACACTATGTATACGAATTTTATGATAAAGATTACCAGTGTGCGATAATAGATGATTTTTAAGCAAAGAGGGAGTACTAAACCTTCTGCCACAACCATCAATAGTACATGGATGCGGCAATAGCCCTTGATGTTTACAAATATGGCGATTCAACTTGTTACGCTTAGTAAATGCTTCATTGCAATTAGGCCATGTGCACTACAAATCATATTAGAATTCAAATTTAATTTTTGCAGAAATATTTTTTAAATATTTAAGATTACAAAAAAACTGTAATTAACTAATTCTTACCTTGAACTGTTTGGCTTCATGAAATGTTTTTATGTGCTGGTTGATATAGTGTTCATAAATAAAACTTCTTTTACAACCTTGAATAGGGCACTGAAAACCAGCAATTTCATTGCTTTCATTTTCTTTATCTGACCTTTTATCATGTATTTGATGGGCCAATATATGCCTATCTAAATGATCTTTCCTATAATACGCTTTCTCGCAACCATTATATGTACATTTGAATGATTTTTGACCTGTATGTGTTTTAAAATGCGCTCTTAAGATGCTTGGTTTTTTATAAGATTTTTTACAACCTGAATAGGTACAGCTATACATCTTATCTTCACCTTTTAGTATAAGTGTTTGATTTTCTTCATTGTCACTTGTCTCAGGATTTCTATATTCTTCATCCATTACTGTCTCTATTGTTTACATTTGGTAAATATGCTAGAAGGATTTGAATGTCTAATTAAACTTACCTAACAATATGAAAAGTTTATTTATTAAAACGCAATAAATTTTATAAATAAACTTTTTTTCGGTTTACTGTTGAAACCACTTTAAATTAAAAATAGTAGGCTCTTTTTTCCATCATGTAATTTTTTGAATAATTTTCTACACAAAAATTTAAAGAATATGAACACAGCTGATTCGGGTAAATTACTGCATCCTTAGCTGTGATTTCTATAATCAATGGTTAGTTGAAACGATTTTTTTAAGGTCTATATCTTAGATTTAGCTCAATTTTGGACAAGTATTTACTCTCAAATGAACAGTTATTTAGATCCCAATAGAGCTGCGGCAATTGCAAATAAAAATGAAAAATTTATATATTTGGGGATGTATTTTTATGTTTAAGAATTTTACCAACAATCTTTCCGCCCAAATAGCGCTTAAAAATGGAAAAAGTAATAAAACCAAAAAAACATCCCCATTTTTTTTATTAAAGCAGTATTTTTGAAAGTTATAGTTTAAAACAACTTCATTTGTTCTTTTATATTTATATAAATAGATATACTATTTTAAGCTTTTGATACTTCAATTTTATTTCATTGCAATACTAAAATTAATATTAGATGAAAAATTATTTATATAATAGATTGCAGCTATATCTTTCTTTGTTTTTAATTTGCACTTTGCCTTTTTAAACATGAATTTAATGATTGTAAAAAAAAGCTATAAAATTTAAATCAATGAAAAAATATAAATACAAATTAAAACAGCAAAAGTCATCTAATTGTAACTTGTTCTATTTAATTCAAAATCAAAAGTTATAATTAATTGGTTTAAAATCAGAAGGAGACAATTAACTTTATTATAACTAAATTAATAAAATAGTATAAATCATAATGACAATTCAAGTAATTTAATGTTGTAAAATCAACTATGTAGCATGATTTGGTAATGAATCAATAATAGATTTCACTTTAGGTTGAGGGTGAGGCGGTCTGAAAGCTGGTAAATTTGTGCTAGAAGTGCGTGAGATTGAAGGGTATTCATCACCATTTTCATTAGAAATATTCGTCTTTTCATCTTTTTCCTCGTTTAAATAACTAAACTTTTCACTGTTAGGGCTTAATATTACATTTTCCATTTCATTTTCACCTCTCTTAATACCATCGTGGCTTCTTTCCTCATTTTCACTATCAACCTCTAAAGGTGGGGAGTTAGGTAAAGGTGGGCCAAATCCATAGTTGGGGCGGGTAGGAGAAAGTTCATTTTCTTTTCCCCAAACATCTCTATCATCTTCAATCGAGAATGAATTTCTATTCTGATATTCATTAAGTTGCTGCTGAAAGTTAACGAGGCTAGCTGGCATAGGCTCATGATCAATTTCATGATCTTTTTCTGTTGCTGGGTGAGAGCTTTGATCAGTAGTTGTAGATAAATCAACGCTTTCCAATGCTGGACTTAGTCCAGTCTCTTCAATCTTTTTTAATGACTCACTTACCTCTTCAGCCCTATCAATAGGATTTGTGTAAGTAGTATTCATAATAATATTTGAAGCTACTTCTGGGATACTACCTAAATTTTGTTCTTGCTTTTGAAAACTACTAACTGGTTTGTTTGGTACACCGTTGAGGGTAGTGTTATTATTCCTCAAAAAATTAGGTGTAATGGAAGCTGAAGCTGGTGAATGTGCTAATCCAGAATCTCTTCTAGCATAAGGACCTGTGATAGGTTTTGCCAAAATTACACTACATGGACCCTTTTTTAACAAATAATCCTCTAGGCCACCGTATATAGTCCTAAGCATAAGATTTAAAAACTATAGATGTTTTCAAAATATAAATTACTTTTGAATAATGTTAATTGGTAGAGGGCTTAAAACAATCATTTCAGCATGGGTATATTGGGCTAATTTCACTATAGTAAGTTTGGCATCTCCTTCAGGCATAATAACTTTTTGAGATACGATCTAAATAAAATTAGTATAACATTACATAATGAATAAACATATGCTACATCATGTTCAGCTAAACTCATACGAAAAACTTCCATTTCTTGTTCAATTCTTTCTTGTTTCTAAAAAATATTAATAATCATTATTGTTATCATTTTTATATATTGTTACTCTTTTATGCTCGATCTCTACTGATATTTCCTCTATTTTTATGTTAGTATTATACATTAACATCATATTTTTTATCTCTTCAAAAATTTACCATTTGCTAATTTCCAGAGCTTTTTTGTATCAACAATGGTATAAGCTTCATCCAAGAATACCGATAATAAAGTAACGTAATCCAACCCAGGTCTAAAAATATTTTCCAAAGCCCTAATAAAATGGTTTAATAAAGCATAGTTATAGTCGAGTTTATTACCATTGAAACGATGGACCTGATAGTTCCAAAGAATAATATAAAAATATAATTTTTCTTCTATTTCCAATTGCGATATTTCCAGATACTGGAGATTGTAGTGGTAAACGAGGTTGTATTAAAGAAGGTGTTCTTTGCATTTTAGAATAAATTAAAGTAAATTAATTGCTTTTATATTTTGGAAAATTAATGGCTAATTTAATGTTCAACTAGGATGAGGTGTGCTTAAGTTCAAAATATTTGCCAATAAATCTCAAAAAATATACCAACAATTTATATGATTGGAAGAATTCCTATTTTCATTTGTAATATACCCAATTAAATAGTAGTGTAAATTGAAATAAGAACATTTATGGAATAGTATTAAATTTTGTGTTATGCCCTTAAAGGCCTTCATTTTAAACATATTAAAAAAGTGTAATTCAAGTTAATTCTTGAAAAGACCCCCTTATGTTTAAAAAGTAATTAACTTAGATAATTGCTAATGTTGTTTATATGGGGATGTGTTTTTTTGTTTAAGAATTTTACTAACAATCTTTCTGCTGAAATAGCGCTTAAAAAATGGAAAAAATAATGAAGTCAAAAAAACCACCCTCATATAGTATATTGAAATGTGTAATATGACTTAGGAGGTATTATTTCAATTTAGTATTAGACCTATTTGATTGGTTGTATTTATCTCTGGTTAGATTTAAGCTAATTTAGAAATACACCTGATAGTTTTATTACTACTATAAATTTTAAAGTGATTAATTTGGTATTGCTAAATTTTAAAATGAAGCTTTTGTTTATAAGTTAAGCATTTAATGTCTATGAATCTTGAACTTAGAGGTAAAGGAAATAGCTACGTCTTTATATATTACATTATATAACGTGTATTTTCGGATTGAAATAAAATTCTATTCTTATAACTAATTTCCATCTTTGAGTATTTCTGTGCCTATAGAATATGATTAGATAGAACGAAAACATTATCTTTAATACAAATAGTGGCGAAATTCCAAATAGCAGCATCAAGTTGAAGAGGAATTTACGTTTTAATTATATCAACTTAATTTATACCTGAATAAATTTTGTAAGCATTTTGAATATAACTGCTATGATATCGGCAGTTTTAATTTATATTGAAATAATATAAAAAATGTTATATTTCTAGTCTGTTGATACTATATTAAATCGTAATATAAATTTCTCAAAATAGTGAGTTCAATATTTTTAATACATAGACAAATTTATAAATTTATAAATTTATATTGTCTTGTTAAATTTGATATAATAGTAATAAAATTTAATATAAAATTTAAATTTAAATTTAAATCACCATTCAGGGTCGCCTTTGATTCCTATAAAACTAGACACCAATGAAGTACAAACAATAGTAGTAGAATGGAATGCAAACCCTCTATACAAAGCGCCAAATCCATGCGTTTGATAATATGTAGTTACACCAATAAGTTGACGTTTTGGTTCAGGTTTAGCTTCTTCAGTAACAATACGATAAGCACAATCTAGCGCATTGGCATAAGGAGCATTACGAGTTCTAATACACCCGATAAAATTTTTATTGGTAGTTGATTTATAACGAGGTTGAACTTGCAATCTTTTACGTATTGTGTCCAATGGAAGAACTATCATTAGTTCTATTGTACTTAGTGCTAATTCAAATAGCCCATAAATGAATGGAGAATCAAGTGGTGATATATGAAACAATCTGTCTATGATTAATGGGGCGCACTGTTGCATGAGTGGACTTAATATATGATATAGAGCACTTGGTAATATATCTTCTCCCCAATATAAAGCTTCGATGCCTTCTTCTTGTAAAATTGTAACTAAAGCATGGAAAGGTCCATTGTATTTTGCCACTTTGGGGTCGGAAGATTGTACTATTAATCTAAAGTAATTTGTTTTTATATCTCAATTATATTTTGCTTGATAAAAATTACCTTGTACGTATAAGATCTAATGGGTTCAATAACAAACCAGCTGCTAGATTTGAGACCATCATAGTTGCAATATTTGGACCAGCTGAGTCTAAATGTACTAATGGTATTGTATCATCGTACAAATCAAAGGTGTCATTCAATGTTCCTTCAATGCTTGGTTGTAAAAATAGATGTAACATATTATAAATCCAATAACTAAACTGTCCTAGCATTTAAAGTTAAATCATTATATTATACTGTAGCTAAAACTTACCTTTCCATAAAGAAAACACACCTTCACTAGGATGTTTTACAATGCAACTCATAGTGTTCCATAAACCGCCTTCCAAATCAGATAGTTGATAAGCTGGTTTTGTGCCAATGTCTTCATTCTCTACTATATAGCCCATTTTATCAGTAACATTAATTTTATTTGTATTTAAGCTAGTTTCTTCGTCCATACCTTTTTTTGTGGTATCTTCGATATCAGAATCAAACTAATTCAATTTTAGTATTTATTCTATATAAAATTATTTCTCTTACTTCATCTGAATCATCCGAGTCAAAATAATGCTTTTCATTGACCTCCTTCTTTTGGAAACTAGTTGGAAGGTGTTGAACTTGGATTAAAGTATGAGCAACTTCAAAGGGGGAGGCCATAGCTGTGGTTACATACTTCATCAAAGCATACGTTATAATATCCCAATGATCATGTTTCTCTTGAGTTGGAAGGGCAAAGGTAAGAGCTGATTGAGGGTCAATGTTACCACTTGGTAAATAAGGATTCAAAGAGGCAGGGTTACTGACGCTAAAATCTACATAAGGCCTATAAGGATTGACTTTTTCAGGATCATTCCTTTGGTACGAATTATCGCCATTCATTTTGAAAAATAATAAAAAGCATAAAAGTGACCTCATTAATAACTCACTAAACTAAATCCCATAAAGGTTAACAAACCCACTTTAATCCAACTTCTGATAAAAAAATTATTTTCAAATTTAAATAAAAGTGGTTTACCGGAATGGCTGAAGTTACTCAAAAGAAAAGGAATCGTAAACGATCAAAAAAAACTGATAAAAAAGAAGTTGTTGATAACAGCAATAACAATGTCAATGTAACAACACCAGAGGTTATAGAAGAGGAAGAGGAAGAGGAAAAAGAGATTAGAGCTGAAGATAGTGAAGAAGAAGAAAACTTACCTGGCAAAAAGAAATCCAAGGCAGAGAATGCACCTGAAAGTGAAAAGGAGCCAGAAAGGGAGGAGGCTGAGGAAGAGATCCAAGAAAAAGCTGAAAAGAGTATCAAGCATAAGGAAAATGCTTTAAGTAGCTTTGATGCAACTAACAAAGTAGGGACAGGAGAGGTAAATTATGACTTTTCAAGTTTAGATATTAGTGAGTCAACCCTCAGTGCCATCAATGACATTGGATTCGCCAAGATGACTGAGGTACAAGCACGTACAATACCCGCATCTTTAACTGGAAGAGATATCTTAGGTGCTGCTAAAACAGGTAGTGGTAAAACTGTTGCTTTCTTAATCCCAGCCATCGAGCTTTTATCAAAATTGAAGTTTAAACCTCGAAACGGGACTGGTATTGTTATTATTTCTCCAACTCGTGAATTGGCTTTACAAATTTTTGGAGTTGCAAAAGATCTTTTAAAGTACCATTCACATACATTCGGTATAGTTATGGGTGGTGCTAATCGTAGAGCTGAAGTAGAAAAATTAATCAAGGGAGTGAATTTAATTGTTGCAACCCCAGGTCGTTTGTTAGATCATCTTCAAAACACCCAAGGTTTTATTTATAAAAACCTTAAAGCTTTGATTATCGATGAAGCAGATCGTATTTTGGACTGTGGTTTCGAAGATGAAATGAAGCAAATCATTAAAATATTACCAAAAGGTACGTTAAATTTTATATTTCAATACTTTAACTAACTTTTTCAGAACGCCAAACTATGTTGTTTTCGGCTACACAAACTACCAAAGTTGAGGATCTTGCCAGAGTTTCGTTAAAGAAGAGTCCATTGTATATCAATGTCGATCAGCATAAAGAAGCATCAACAGCAGAGGGCTTAGAACAAGGGTATGTAGTTTGCGATTCTGATAAACGATTTTTATTGCTATTTACATTTTTGAAAAAAAATCTAAAGAAAAAAATTATTGTTTTCTTTTCTTCATGTAATTCAGTAAAATATCATGCTGAATTATTGAACTACATTGACATTCCAGTGCTCGACCTCCATGTAAGTTTGATTATTAATTATAAATACAAATTATTTAAAAATATAGGGTAAACAAAAACAAGCAAAAAGAACAAATACCTTCTTTGAATTTATGAATGCCGAGACTGGTATATTGATCTGTACAGATGTAGCTGCACGTGGTTTAGATATCCCAGAAGTTGATTGGATTATTCAATTTGATCCTCCAGATGATCCAAAAGATTATATTCATAGAGTGGGACGTACGGCTCGTGGTAAAGGAAAGAAGGGAAAATCTTTATTGTTTTTATTGCCATCTGAATTAGGATTTTTGAGATATTTAAAACATGCAAAAGTACCTTTAAATGAATATCAATTCCCAACATCCAAAATAGCTAACATCCAAAATCAATTGGAGTCTCTTATAGAAAAGAACTATTATTTAAATCAATCTGCAGTTCAAGGGTTCAGATCTTATCTTCAAGCATATGCATCTTATTCTCTCAAGTCTATTTTTAAAATTAATGATATGAACCTTATTAAGGTAGCCAAAGCCTTTGGTCTTAAAGTTCCACCAAAAGTCAATCTAAGTAAGTTTATAATTCATCATTAATACATTATTTAACCTTTATTTTAGCTATTGGACCATCATCTACTAAGGATTCACAGCGCAAGTCTAGACCCCTTTCAGAAAAAAAGAAGCTTTAATTTAACTTTGGTTTATAGTTTTTAAATCATTAACTACTTCTAGACTATTAAATAACTATAGAATATAATTTAGTTTACAACTTATAATGATTTATACTTCAATAAGAATACTTTTAAATTATTATAATTTCATTTTTTTAATCTACTTATGTAAAAAACCAAAATGAATTTTGTTATATAATATACTGAATTATATATTTATATTATATATTAATTTTATACTTTAAATACCTATTCTTGAAAAAGTTAAGCAGTAGAGTATCTTTTCTAAAAGGTATTATAGTTACATTTGGCTTTTCCAAATTAATATATTAAAAACATCTTCAATAAGATAAAGGCAGCTTTTATTAACAAATCCCAACTTGACTAAATTGGAAATAAATTGAAACTTCATTTTATCTTCTAGCCAATAGCATCAAAGTATTTCGAATTAACTGTATATATTTTGAAGCAACTACCTTTTGTTTAAATAATTGACTTTAAACTTGCTTTTTTAAAGTTCTAATAATTTAATAATCTTCTGATTCAAATAATCAATCATGGTTTTTATGGGTTATTCATACTACTAATTTAGAATAAATTATGAAAATGTCTTTGCTTTTTAGTATTTAAAATCTAGCCCAATAAAATAAAAATTATAAAATTAAGGTACCTGAGTTTATTTTACTGACAATTAGATATAAATTAATACAAAGTCGCTTTTAAGTTTAAAATGGGGAGGGTTTGCTATTTATGTAGAGATAAACCAGATCATGAAAATAAATGCTGTAACCATTCATATCTTATACAAAGCAAAGAGCACAAAAGGATAAGTCTCAATTTAGAGAGACATGAGTTGAAGAAAAAGAATCAATATGATGATATACATAGCTGGGCTTTGCCATTTATAACTTTTAATACACCTGAGTCAAATCTCAAAGAATCTGATATTAATACAGAAAAAGTAAAGACAAAAAAAAGCAATCAATATGATCCAATTCACAATTGGGTAGTGCCAATTATTCAATTCGCACCACAAAATGAAGAGAAAAAAAAGAGGAATAAATCAAAGATCAATCATATTATACAAAGAAGGATTGCAATTAAAGACAACATTTCAATCAAAGATTGCATGACAATCAAAGATAACATCTTTATTTCTATTATTCGTTTCCCGATTAAAACTAGAATGCAAAATGTAATGACATTAATACAATATTCTTTCCCAGTTAAAGATGACAAAGTGGAGCTTTTTCTTTTATTAGTAAAAAAGCTGAGACTATTGATTTCTAGTGGACGAAAAATTATTTTCGATTCAAAATTAACGGAAGGGTTTTATAAGCAAGAGTTTATAAAGTTAGGATTAGAAAGTTTTTTAAGCCAATGTTCTTCAAGTATTAATTTATTTTCAAAAGTGGATTTCAATTATGATAAGTTAAGTGTGCCATTGAAATGGACAATAGTTGCTTGTGGGCTAAGTTGGATGGAACAAACAGAACAGGTAAAATTACAATTGAAATATTTAGAACAAGTTATCTGGAATCATTTTTCTCATCTTACTTCCATTCGCCCCACTTTACAAAATTTACAAGCCATGTTATTAATAGCTATACATTTACCAAATTTTTTATCAACAAATAGCGTAAGAGCTTCTCTTATCCTGCAATGTTTAACAATATCATCTGCTATCGGCTTGCATTTGTTCACCAATAGATTGAATTCAAAGACGAGATTTGAAAGGCAACTTGCTTATGCAGCACTAATATTTACATCAACATTGATGGACTTATCTTCTGGAGCACATATGGCTACGCCATTTAAGCCAAAAAACATAGACTCAACTAACCTTCCAACGTCTATTTATGCATGTTCCTTCAAGGAATATGTTACAAAAAATGAAGAAAACTTGGTTGATTTAATGTTGGCAGATTATTTTTGTGAAATAGCAGGAATTGTTTCGATGATCAATTTTATAAAAGAAAGATTTAAAATAAGTCAAGAGAATAAATTGGTTAGTAGTTTGACGAAAATATTAAGTCAAGTAAAAATTACTACTCTAAATTATCTTTTTAAGCTTTCATCCATTAACAATAGTACGAGTAATGATTATTTAATAGCTAGAATTAGGTCATTAAATCATATGATAAGGCTTTTAAACCATTATATACAATTCTTTATACTATCATTGAACTTTTATCATCCTAGTAAGGATAATAAATTAAAGAAGGGAGACTCAAATATTAAAGGAGTGTTAAAGTTAGCATTATTACAATGCCACCTTTTTATTGAGCATGTAATTAAACTTCCTCCACAGTTCATGGTAGGCTTTCCTGTTCCTATGCTTTCCCAATGCCTTGCATTTTTAGCGCAAAACCAATACTATGACAATATAGAAACAAATAGACTCGCGATTTCTAATGGTTTAAAATTAATGGAATCTTTAAATCAATATTTAGTTCATTATTGGCCATGTAAGCTAAATATTGATCTTATACATATGATTATAAAGTCCAAAAATGTGTAGCTATTGACATTAATGCTTACTTATACCATGTTCAATGTACCGTTTTGTAATTCTATTTCATCCTTTTCATATCTATATTGATAAATTAATTGAAATCTCCATTTACACTTAAACTTATTTTGTACTTTTTTAAAAGACAAGTAAACATCTAATTTATTCAATTTTTAGTATTCAATTTTTACAAATATGGTTTATTTAAAAAATTGATATTTACATAATAATTATAAAATAATAAAGTATGCCTCAATTTTCTGGGTAAAATGATCTGTTAATTTCATTTTATTTTTTAAGTGAAATTAGTTATAAAAAACTAAGTACCAAAATATCAATGTGATAATAATTTGGATTTTCTAACAATCGTAATTCATTTATTATCTACCATACTTTAACTACTTTCCAAATGATTTAATAAAATATGTTTGATATCATAATTTTATTTGTCTCCTGATAAATTACTACTATCTCCTTCATTTATAAAACACATGTCTATCTTTGTACACTAAATGAATAATTGTTTTTTAAATACTAATTTGAATTTAACAATTTAACAATTTTATTGATAAAATAAAATAACAAATGAATGTTGATGATATTTAAAATAAACTTGATACTATATTTTGATTTTTAGTTTTTAATAAAAATATCATAAATCATAAGTCTAAAAACAACTTATACATTTAACAAATTTTAAAAACTTTAAAATAATTGGAATTATTTATGTAAATATAATATAGTTAAAATTAAATAACAAAGTATGCTGTGAAAAGGGAAAAGAGGTCCAAAATTAGTAATTATAATCCCCACAACCAAAGGTTTGTGTCCAATAATAATCAGCCATACCGACTCCCATCTCTGTAAATTCTGGGTTAACCATATTACGATAATGACCTGGAGAGTTGGCCCAAGTATTAACTACCTCTTCTACTGATTGTTGGTTATAAGCTACATTTTCGGCTTCACCTGAAGAACGGTAACCTGTGTTCCGTATTCTTTCAAAAGGTGATGATCCATAAATTCCACTATGAGACATTCTTCCTACTTGAGCTTGGTACTCTGAATGTAACTGTGCAGCTTTATTTAACTTATTATTATAGGTTAAAGGACGTGATCCCACGATTTCTCTCTCACGATTGACCAAATAAATCATATAATTATAGTCAAAATCACTATAGTCGCCATTATTATTATAACTTGGATAATCATCATTAGAAATATGACTAGCTGCAGTTAACTTGGCATTTAACAAGTTTTGGTGAGTAGTTAAAGGATTTCCCTTTAAAAAAGTGAATAAAAAAGTAATGATATAAATAATATGCATATTAAATATTGAGATTGGATGAAGATGGATGAGTTTAAGATTTTAAAAGACAGATATCAATGAATGATTATATATACTAATTTAAGGACAGTTAGGAAAATAATTCTCAAGTTTCAAAAAAAGTTACTTTAAATGAAACTAGGAAAAATAAAAACATTCAAATTTTTTAAATGATTTTATAGTTAATAACCAGCCTACTTTATTTTTTTTGCCACTTATGCCCTCCGTTATTATTGTTTAATTTTCTCCAGTTTTCATTGACTTATTTTAAAAGTTAACGTGTCTTTTTTCATTGTTTATGAAATTTTAGGACTTTATTTTTTTGGCTAACTTTATTTTGTTGATACATTGTATAATGATTTAATAGACAAAATACCTAAACAAAAATGAAAAGTTTTAATAGATAAAAAATAATGGTATATAATATAATTAAAAGTTATCTTTTTAATTATTATTACATTTTAAGCTTCAGAGATCATTTATTAATAAATTGTCTGATAATATTAATATTCGATAATTTAAGTTCAACATCAAAATAATATTATCACATAAAAACTACAATCCAAATATAGAAATTCGAAACCTAGGATAATTACCTTCATTATTGTTCCATTTAATAATTGTTATCTTTACATAAAAAATATCTTAATAATAGAACTCTGCTAAAGTTTGATAAAATAATTGCTTTTTAAGCTCATATAAACATTCTTCCTATCTTTTTAGCAGAATTCGGTAATATTTTTATTTTTTTAGTATAGTTATTATCAATATACAATAAGAAAAATAAAAAAAATACTAGAACATTAGATGTGATTACTAATCTTAAATGAATGTGAAGTATGATAACACAAAATTGAAAATAAATCGGCCTATTATTTTGCTTTGTGCTGCAATATTAAATGAATTTTAAATTTTCATGAAGGGATAAAATAATATTTAATGATTTAAGTTCAAAATGAGCCAATAGCTTAGAAATTAATACTAATTCTAAGAACTATTAATAAGCTGAAGGGATTGATTTGAAAGCAATAACAAAAATATATACAAAATATAGATAAAGAATACATAATAATTAATGGAATCGAAAAGGTATAAATACCAAGAAAAAGTTGAGAAAACTAATATTAAAAATAATTTAATTATTAAACTTAGATCAAAAAATGGCTGTTATTAATAAACCAAAAGTTTTTATTGTATTTTACTCCACTTACTCCCACGTATATAAATTAGCTCAAGCTATTAAAGAAGGTGCTGAAAAGGAAGGAAAGGTAGAAGTATCCATTTATCAAATCCCCGAAACTTTATCTGAAGAAGTATTAAGTAAAATGGGTGCTCCTGCTAAACCAGATGTACCTGTAATTACTCCTGCCTTACTTAAGGAAGCTGATGGTATCTTATTTGGTTTCCCAACTCGTTTTGGTACTGTACCTGCTCAATTAAAAGATTTCATTGATTCTTGTGGCCAATTATGGGCTACTGGTGCTTTAAACGGTAAATTAGGTGGTATTTTCACTTCCACTCAAACTCAGCATGGTGGTCAAGAAAGTACTGCTTTCACTTTCCTTACTGTACTTACTCATTTTGGTATGCTTTATGTACCCAATGGTTATTCTACCCCATTAATTCAAGAAGATAAAGAAGTTATTGGTGGCTCTCCATGGGGTGCTTCAGTTGTTGCTAAAAATGATGTACCATCTCCAAATGAAAAAGAAATTGAAATCGGTAGAATTCAAGGTCAGAATTTTGCTAATTATGTAGCTAAATTTAATTCATCCGTTCCACAAGAGTCTGTTGTTGTAACTGAACCAGAAGTTAAAAAAGTAGAAGCTCCTAAATCTGAAATCAAAACTGAAAAAGTCGAAAACAAAACTAGCGGCCTCAAAAAATTATTTAAACGTTTATCTATCCTTAACTAAACCTAGAAGGCACAATCTCATTCCTTAATATCTTTATTTAATAAAATAATAATTCAATGCTATTCATTCAGCCTTTAGTTAATATAAATAAAACTGTTTACTATACTTTAACTTTATAGCTAATATTAATTTTAAATAGTTTTAAAATAATAAGTATTGTAATAACAACTAAATATTTTAATACTGAAGTTTGAGGCTTTATAGCTAAATACAAAAAAGACTGGTATCGATCATACTTTCATTACGATTGCATTTATTTTTTATAGGGTTCTTTAACTTAAAGTTAAATTTCAATATTTCAATGTAACCTCAAAGCAATAATAATGAAAATCTATTAGAAACGATATATATAAACAAAGCGCAAAAATCGTTAAACACTTACTATTAATAATGGTCAATGTATAAAAATTTACTAGAAATTTACTAGAAATTTTATTTTCAAAGGCTATTTCGAGATGTATTTTTTTGTTTAAGAATCTTACTAACAATCTTTCCGCTCAAATAGCGCTTAAAAAATGGAAAAAGTGATGAAACTAAAAAAACATCCCCACTTTATAAGTTTAAAATACTAAAGGATTTTTTTATCTATTCTTCACATAGATGGTAAAGATTATTAAGATAACTATAAAATAAAAGAGTTAAAGACAGGAAGAAGTATAATAAACACTAAGACTAACTTATTTTTTTTGATTATTACTTTTGAAATTTTTACTTCAATAGTTAAATAAACTTTGAATTTTTTGCATAAAGCTTAAAATAAATAATAAAAAGTACCTATAAATAAAAAATCTGTTACTGGAATAATTATATCTATATTCAAGATAATAATAAACTGAACAATATATATTCAATTATCACAATTAAAGTTTATTAGTAAATTTTAATATCATATTCACAAAGTGTAAGATTAAAATTTCTTTTTAAGTAAAATTTTAAGCTTTAATAAAAAGATTAATTTTTATAGTAACCCCGGTTAAAAAATTTCTCCAAATTTTTTACACTTCAATTTTTTTTTTTTTAAACTTTAATTTTAGATCAAGGTACTTTAGAATTACCCATTAATTACCAAATTTAGCTCAAGTTAATTTACTTGGCAGAGCTAGTTAATAAATCATTGAAATTTAAAAATCGATAGTTGAAGTAGTATAAAAAGGTTATCATACTCTTTGATTTTAATTATTATACTTCATTAATAGAATTACAATCTTTAATCATGTTCTATTATCTTTTACTTTTTATCTCATTGGTATCATTTATAGTTTATAAAAGATCCAAATTATTCCAAATTCCAGAGCATTTAAAACATGTACCACAAATATCATCCATGGACAATATATTATCTTTTATTAAAGGAGAGTCATTTGCTATTCGACATGAGAAATTTTTTGAACCTGCTATGAAAGAAACAGAATATGCAATGATGTGGCAACAAGGGGATTGGGAATTATTAGTATCAGATACTTTAAGTATTAAATATATATTAAATCATACAGATATATTTTTAAAGAAAAGAGAAGAAGCATTTACGAAAGATCAATTGGGCTATAAGCTTTTTGGTAGTTCTAATATTGTAAATAATGATACTTTGGAATGGAAACGTCATCGTCGTATTATTAATCCAGCTTTTAAAAAATCTTGGTCAATTGAGTTATTTGGTGATTGCACTAATGAGATAATTGATATTATTGAAAAGAAAGATGGTCAACCAATTGAAATACGTACCCTTCTTCAACATCTTACATTAGATATATTAGGAAAAGGTTTATTTAGTTTTGATTTTGAAGCAGTTAAAAATGGTGATAAAAGTAAAATGATGTTTACTTATAATGAGATAATGAAAGGTTTATTTAATCCTATTTATTTTTTATTTCCAAAACTAGAAACAATAATACCATCTCGTCAATATTATCATCTTAAAAATGAAGAGTTTCGTTCTTTTTTAATTGATATGATTACACTTCGTAAAAAAGAGATTGAAAACGGAGATGCTAAAGAGGATTTGCTTACTTTAATGCTTAAAAATTCATTGGAATCCAAGGAAGATTGTTTAACTAATGAAGAAGTTGTAAATAATTTAGCTTCTTTTTTTTTAGCTGGTCATGATACTACCACCAATGCACTTACATCAGCTATTTATTTTTTAGCAAAATATCCACAAATTCAACAAAAAGTTCGTAATGAAATTATTCATGTTTTAGGTGATAATAAAAATGTTACTCCATCTCATGAAAAGCAAAAACAATTGATTTATTTAAATTGTTTTATTAAAGAAACAATGAGATTCATTCCAACAGTTAGTTTATTAAAACGTTATTGTATTCAAGATCAAGTTTTACCTAATAATTTACTTGTTAAAAAAGACTCTTTTGTTTATTGTTATCTTTGGGGATTGCATCACAATTCAAAGAATTTTCCAAACCCAGATCAATTTGATCCTGATCGATTTTTAAATTCCTATGGTGAACAATCTAATTCTTGGATGCCATTTAGTGGTGGGTCTAGGTTATGTAATATTATCTATTATATTATTTATTTAATTTTTATTAATAGTTTTATTTAGGTGTTGGTATGAATTTTTCATTAATTGAACAAAAAATTGTACTTTGTTTATTATTACAAAAATTCCAAATTCAATTAGGTCCAAAATCAAAAAATTGGGAATCTCCTTTGCTTTCTGATACTGGTTTTATTTATATAAAAGATCTAGATATTCAATTTATTAATATAACTGATTGCGTTTAAAATTAATAAAAAAAATATTATTTAAAAAAACTTATTTTTTATTCTTTGTTTTATTTATTAAATACATACAACTTATTTTATAATAATAATAATAATAATAATAATATAATTGATATAATATTTATTTAAATGATATTAAATGATAGTAAATTTATTTTTTTATATTTTATTTATAATTTTAAAAAAAAATTTATTGCTTTTAAAGGCAGAAATTATATATCTTTAAATAACAAATAAAAATTATATTTTAATAAAAAACATTATTCATTTATTATTAATTACTATTAATTGCTATTAATTAAATTTATTAAATATAAATTATGATATATTTAAATCAAATTTAAAGCTAGGTTCTAATTTGAATAATAAAACAATATTATAAAAAAACTGAATCAAACTATATCTAACTTAAAAATGTTTTAATTTAATAATAAAAATAAAAGCCAGAAAAATATAAAACAATTTCTAAAGGAAATAAGCTGTATATGATAATGTTTTTTTTGGTTTCATTACTTTTTCCATTTTTTAAGCGTTATTTGAGCAGAAAGATTGTTAGTAAAATTCTTAAATAAAAAAATACACCACCATATATCCCTAAATAATTATTAAATTTAATATTAATAAAACTGTGAAAATTGGTACTCAGTGGTTGGAATTAAAAGCAATTCTTGGTTGATTAACTAGCCTTGAGTCAAACGGTCTTTAGTTTATGTAATTAAGATAGATTTGAATTAATAGAAATAGTACGTAATAAACTATGAACTATGTAAAACAAATAGAATATAAAATACTACTGTAAAATCTACGTAAGATATTGTCAGAAAGGCTCAGTGGCTTTATTAATAGTATGATATCAAGGAGTAATTCAATTAAAAAGCATCGAGTTATTGTGTTGAGTAGTCTCTTTTATATTCCAACTGGGTAGCTATATATAAGGAATATAATAGCAGTTATTACTTATTATAGTTGCCAAGTATGGACACTAAAACGTGGGACAATAAGTTCTTTGCAATTATGCGATAGAAATTCTCACAGCAAATCTAAATGAGGAACTCTGAATTGATTATACCACATGGATCACGGTCAAATTGACTACAAGACTACAGCTAGTTTTGTAAACAAGTTAAATGACTATTATGTTATAATTATCCGAGAGCTGATAAACCAATATTTCACAATTTTAATAAATTAATATTAACTTTTTTAAAATTTTAAACTAAGTTTATTTATATTTTATAAAATTCAATGCTTAATAAAAAAAACTATAAAAGTTTCCTGGTTAATTGTTTATAATATAAAAATTAATATTTAATAATTAAAATTAAAAGCAATTTTTGCTCAATAACTGGTTATAAGTTAAAAAGTTTTAATTTATATAACTAAAATAAATTTAAACCAATAAAAATAATATATAATAAGCTATAAGCTATGTAAAATAAATAAAATAAAAGATATTATTATAAAATTCCTATAAAATACTATAAAACTTAATAACTTTATTAAAAAAATAATATCAAGGAATGATTTAATAAAAAAAGCCTTAAATTATTATGTTAAGAAAAAATAAAAAAATAGATTGATAATTTAGTTAAATAAAATAAAATAAAATATAAATAGTATATATAAAAATAAAATCAATTGATATTTTATTAATCACTAGTATTGTTAGTTTTATTTTTTTATTTTAATTGTTTTAATTATTTTGTTTTTAATTTATATTAAAAAAATTAGAAAAAGAATAATAACTAACAAAAATGTTTAAAACTATGTTTAAGCTTATAATTTTGTTCGTTTTTAAAATATTTAAATAAACATTGGTTTAGATTATTTTCTCTATTCGAGTTGTTATTTAAATACTAATATCAATAATAAGGATTTATTACTGATATTATTTAATTTTAAATTAAATAAAAATAATAATTGAATTTTATTAATTTATTAAAACAATTTCAAAGATTAAAAATTTTCAATTAATATTTTAGTATTAACTTTATATTTGATATTGTTTAATATAAAGCTATATTTAGATAATTATATAAAAAACAAAAGAATAAAAAAATTCTTAATATTAAAATAAAATATTGGGGGTGTTTTTTTTGGCTTCATCACTTTTTCCATTTTTTAAGCGCTATTTGAGTGGAAAAATTGTTAGTAAAATTCTTAAACATAAAAATACATCCCCAAATAGTGCTTATTTATTAAGAATTTAATAACATTTAATAATATTTTCAATTTTAGAAATCTATTTATATAATTGTATCTGGGGATGTATTTTGTATTTAAGAATTTTACTAACAATTTTTCCACTTAAATAGCGTTTAAAAGATAGAAAAAATAATAAACCAAAAAAAACATCATCATCTTATATAAAATTTTAAAAAAATATCAGAAAAATAAAAGATGAACATAATAACTCTATTAATAATCCAATCCAAAAATTAACAATTTTATTCTATTTTTCGTATATAATTAAACAAATTATACAAGTTTATCATTTGTATCATACGAAAAATAATTCTTGCTTATTTAACCTAAATATCTAATTAGAGGAATCGGCTATTTTTGATAATAATTGTATGACTAAATTTAACATTATCTATAAGCAACTGAGATTCTAATATTTTGTATAACAATTAATAAAACAATAAAATACGCTTATAATTTGATATTAATACAATTAGTCTATAATAATAATAGATGGATTAAATGTTTAATTATCTACTAATCTTCTACAACTTTTCAATAGAAACAATAAAAGCGAACTCAATTCAGATTCAACTTAATACAGTATGTAAGATAGGATAAAAGGCTAAACTGGGTAATTTAAATCCAATATATTTATAAGAATAAAAATAAACAAACAAGTATAAAAACAAATAATATTCAAAATTTATCATATTTAACCTTCTAATCATTTAACATAAACTATTATTATTATTACTATGACTACTATTGTCAAACCCAAACTTTATATTGTATTTTATAGCATGTATTTACATGTATACAAATTAGCATTAGCAGTAAAAGAAGGAGCTGAAAGAAACGGTAATGTTGAAGTAAGTATATTTCAAATCAAAGAAACGGTCCCTGAAGAAATTTTGACCAATATAAAAGCCCCAAGTAAACCAGATGTACCTGTAATTACTCCTGCCTTACTTAAAGAAGCCGATGGTGTATTATTTGGATTTCCAACTCGTTTTGGTACTGTGCCAGCTCAATTAAAAGATTTCATTGATTCTTGTGGTCAATTATGGGCTACTGGTGCTTTAAACGGTAAATTAGCTGGTACCTTTAATTCCACTCAAACCCAACATTCAGGTCAAGAAACTACAGCTTTCACTTTCCTCACAGTATTAGCTCATTTTGGCATGATTTATGTACCCAATGGTTATTCATCCCCATTAATTCATGAAGACAAAGAAATTATGGGTGGTTCACCATGGGGTGCTTCTGTCGTTGCTGTTAATACTGGGGTACAATCGCCATCTGATAAAGAATTAGAAATTGGTAAAGTTCAAGGTGAAAATTTTGCTAAATATTTGGCTCAATTCCATGGTTTTAGTAGTCAACAAAAAATTGTAAAAGAGGAGGTACCTGTTAAAACCCAAACTGTTAATAAGGATGATAGAGTTACAACCGAACGTGTTGAAAATCCTAAAAAAGAAACTGGTTTTAAAGGTTTCCTTAAGCGCCTATCTGTTCGTAATTAAAATATTTATTACTCCTTTTTAAATATTATTGAATAAATATATTTGTATTATAAAATTTTTATTTTTATTTTTATTTTTATTTTTTCAAGCAATTCGTCTTCTATAAAGCTCATGATTATTTCTATATATTATTTGACATTTAGGTAAAAAATATTTTCAAATATTGAAAAAATTTTAATTGTTTTCGATATTACAGTTGTTGTGCAGCTCTTTTCCGACTTTTTAGTCATAATTTTTATAATAAAATTATTCATAAAGCCAATTGTTTCAAGAGCTATTTTAAATGAGGGTGTATTTTTGTGTTCAAGAATTTTACTAACAACTTTTCCGCTCAAATAGCGCTTAAAAAATGGAAAAAGTAATGAAACCAAAAAAACACTCCTAAATATTCTATTGAATTTTAATGAATTTTTTTTCTTAAATCAGCACTTAATGAGGTCGCAAAAGAGAAGCAACAGTTGTAAAGCCCTCAATTGATTTTTGACTAAAAATAATTAGCGGTAAAATGTTGCATATTGGCAGTCTATAGGCAAAAATCGGGAATGTTTTTTACCTATTGCCCTTTTTGCTATTTTTTAAATTTAGAAATTATTAGCCAATGTAACTGTTTAAGCTCGAATATATGCTGAGAAATGGTGAATTTTATAACCAACTATTTGTTCTATTGTGCTAATTTGAGAATTATCAATCTAGCTTTTACTTTAAAATAAACAGTTAGCTAGAACTCATTTAAGATTGAACAGTTTATTGGTTGTTAATTTCTAAATTTTAAAAAAAAGCAAAAAAAACAATTAGTAAAATATCTCTAGTTAGTTAGGTTATGCAAATTAAGAAATAAAAATTTGAAGATAGCAACCGTTAAAATAAAAATAAAAATAAAAATATATCATCTTTAATGTTATATAAACTATACTGCTTCTAGGAAGAAAGATTCTATAAAGTTATTTTAAAATGTACTTATTATAAAATGTATTTATTGAACTCGGTAAAAAGCTGATTTCATTATACATTTATAATATATAGTTTGTATAATAAAAAAACAACTTGAGATTCAACTTGTAGTAATTAGCATAAATATTATAACCAAATCATTATGATAAATAAATATAGGGTTTATAAACTAGAAAAAAAATTAATAGATCTTAGGTTTATTTAATTATATCATCCATTTTTTATGTATAAGCCCCCTCAACTTTTTTATTTTCTATCAATTGAAATATTCTCAATGAAAATACAAAATTAGAAATTTATTAACAAAATAAGCATATAATGATATTGTAGGCTAAATGGAAGAATTTTAAATAAAAAGGAAGCAACTTGATTAAAGGCTAGGTATATAAAATATAGTCAAGATTATTATTTCAATAATTGTTTATCCTCTATTAACTAATTCAATAATTATTTTTATATCAATTACACTATGAGTTCTATTCAAAAACCTAAATTGTTGATTGTATTTTATTCAACATTTATGAATGTATATAAGTTAGCCTTAGCGATCAAAGAAGGGGCTGAAAAAGTGAATGAAGTAGATGTAGAGATTTATCAAGTAAAAGAGACATTAAGTGATAGTGTATTGGCTAAAAAAGGGGCACCAGAGAAGCCAGATATTCCTATAATAACACCAGAATTATTAAAAGAAGCCAATGGTATTTTATTTGGATTTCCAGCTTGTTTTGGACTATTACCAGCTCAATTAAAAGATTTTATTGATTCTTGTGGTTCTTTATGGGCTTCAGGTGCCATGCAAGGTAAATTAGCGGGCATCTTTAATTCAACGGAATTACAACATTCAGGCCAAGAAACTACAGCTTTTACTTTTATAACCATTTTAGCACATTTTGGTATGATCTTTGTACCTAATGGCTATTCCTGTCCTGAAATTCATGAAGATAAAGAAATTTTAGGTGGTTCACCATGGGGTGCTTCTGTTGTTGCGAGTAAAAAAATAAAATCACCATCAAATAAAGAAAAAGCGATTGCTAGATGTCAAGGCGAAAATTTTGCTACCTATTTAGCTAAGTTTCATGGGGCTTTAGGTCCTTATAATGAGCCTAAATTAGAGCTAGAAGGTAAAGTTAAAATTCATAAATTAAAAGAAGCGGAGAATATTGATGTGCCTATTTCGAAACCTAAAAGTATTAGAAAAATTTTGAAACGTTTATCCATGCAAGGCTGACAATTATTTATTATATTAATAAAGCTATCTTTTTGTTTTATATTGGTTATTTTTTAAAGAGGGTTTTCAGTGACTTTTATTTATATGACACCTATAATTAATAAAATAAACAAGTTATTTATAATTATATACCAACAATTACAATAAATGATCATTCAATAAGATAATTGATAACATAATCATAATTCTATTATAAATTCTAGTAGTCATTCTTTTATAAATTAAACTAAGATTCCTAATATCGAATGTTTATAAGATAACTAATCGAATAACTTATAATTTATTTTAACCTTGTTTTATTTCAGGCTGTTTATTATATGTATTTTATTAGTATTGCTATACTCTTAGCATTATAGATAAGCGGTGCTCATAGTTTAAAGTAATATACATATATTTTACTTAAGAAAGCAGCCTATAAAATGTTAATTCTATTACCTTAAAAAGCAGTGATTTAATAACTATTAACAAGCGTTTTGAGAATAGAATGACGCTGAGTATATGCTTTATATAGATTATTTAATGACATTACATAGAATATCATGGATATTTATATGATGCTATTTAATTATAAATACTTGATATTCATCGAATCTATTTATATGTATTATGATTTCATAGTTAGAATTCTAGAAACTCTGAAGTACAACATTAAATATTTTGTTGCGTGACGAGTAATTATTGATATCTGCTTTTAAATTTTATAATGATTTCGGATTTGATTAGTGATAAATTGGAAATGAAATTTTTAGGTTAGTCATCAAATCAAATTTGTTCAATAAAATTTATAATCAATTCCAATTAAAAAAATCAATTAAATTTAATAATTAGAAATTACACAAATCTTGAGTGCTTTATGGCTTTATTTTTTAAATGTTTATCTTTTTATTTTCAATATGTCAAATCGATTTACTTTCATCAAAGAAAGTGGTAAAGATTTAAAAAAGAAACAAGATAAGGACAAGTTTACTATTGTTCATTTTGATGGCGATAAAGAAGTCAAAGAAGCCAAAGAAGTCAATAAGTATGACGACATGATCATAAAAGAGTGTCAGACAAAGGACAATAATAAAGAACATAGAAGGAATAAAAACATAGGTGAATTAATTCCAATACAAAGAAAGTTAAGGATCTTTACTTTTTTAAAAGATCCCATCAATAATTTCACGTCAACCCACATCAAACAGTTAAATTTACCACCGTCTTCATTATTGGAAAATTTAATGGCAATAGCTTTCTGTAATACAACCTATTTTTCCAAAGAAAGGGAGGGTATATTAAATTCCTTATTTGAAAAACTAAGGTCGTTATTAAATAGAGAAAACAAGTTAATTAGTAACATCCAAATCAATAATTTAAATGACCAGGCGAGTATGAATAATATAATATTATATAATTTTTTCCATAAGGGATCTTCTACGTTTAGTTTATTTAGTAACACATCGTTTGATTTAAATGAACAACCAGATATATTAAAATGGTCCATATTAGCTTCTGGATTAGTATGGATGGAAAATGATTATCAAGTAAGTGAAGAAATCAAACAGATAGAAATCAATTTGGTCCAATTATTTACTTCCTCAACAAATATTAAGCCAAGTTTACAAAATTTACAAGCCATTTTATTGATTGTAATTAATTTAACTAACTTTACAAATATTAATGCTCTAAGGACAACTTTATTAAGTTTAGCTTCAAGATTTGCTTCTATCCTTGGTTTACATTTAAACAACCCCAAATTTAGTGCCAAAACCCAATTTGAACGTCAACTAGCGTATTCAAATTTAGCCTTTATTTTAGCCTTTATGGATTTAAATTGTGGTAGCCACTCTGCAGCAACATTTCGATTAATGAATCCAAACACAAATAATTTTAAAATAGATATAAAGCATCAAAAGAATAAAAAATGGAATATCTATGATAAAGTTAGTTTGTTATTTGCTAACTACCTTTCTGAAATGTCAGCCATTATGTTTTTATTAAGGATAGCAAAGGAGAATAAGAATTTAAAACAGACAGAATCAAAACATTTTAACAATTTAAATAAGATCCAGCTACAGCTTACTAATTTATCTAAACAGATGATCAAAGATTTGAACATTTATTTAGATCAATTTAGTACCAATAACGATTTAAAATTTAGGATTGCTGCCCTTAAAAAAGTGATTAGTTTATTGCGACATTACCTTTTATTCTTTATTTTGTCAATCCAAGCTTCACCTTCAATATTAAGTGATAGTAGCAACAATAATAATGCCTCAGCAAAACAAAGCCAAGAAGATTTATTATTACAATGTCAATTAACAATTGAATTCACAATGCAATTACCATCCCATTATATGGTCTATTTTCCAATCCCAATTTTAACTCAATGTTTATCCTATCTTATTCAAATAGCCGAAAAAAGTAAAGTGAATCAAATATTTATTAAAAAAGGCCTTAAAAGGATTAAACAACTTAAGAAATTTCCTACCGTTTATTGGGCCTCCTTAGCCCATTTAGCTGTGGTACAATTGATTTCAGATGCTTCAAAAGAATAAGGTAGTGGTTTTTCGATGCTTGAACTCGCTTTCTGTAATTGTAATCCCTTTTTATTTAACTAGTTTTTTTGCAAAACAATTAGTGTATTTCTATAATAATATGAATAAAATAAAACAATCAATAATAAACTTATTTTAAGTTTATAGCATTCTTTATTTCACATTTTTATATCTTAATAATCATATTTGGGGGCGTAATTATATTTTGGAGAATAATCATAGGTTGGGTAAGGATTCCTGGTTTTAGTTTTTGTTCCATAGCAATTTTTATCGCCATTGCAATAAGCTGGAGTAGATACAGATGGAGTTTCTACTGGGGTAGTAGGAGTGGTATAAGTTACAGGAGTAGATATGGATGGGGTTTCTACTTGACTAGTTCCTGTAGTAGTAACAGTTCCAGAGCAATTTTTACCACCAGTACAGTATTCTGGAGTAGATACAGATGGAGTTTCTACTGGAGTAGTAGGAGTGGTATAAGTTACAGGAGTAGATATGGATGGAGTTTCTACTTGACTGGTTCCAGAGCAGCTTTGACCTCCAGTACAGTAGCCTGAAGTAGTAGCAGTAGTATAAGTTACAGGAGTAGATATAGATGGAGTTTCTACTTGACTAGTTCCTGTAGTAGTAACAGTTCCAGAGCAATTTTTACCACCAGTACAGTATCCTGGAGTAGATATGGATGGGGTTTCTACTTGACTAGTTCCAGAGCAATTTTTACCTCCAGTACAGTATCCTGGAGTAGATACAGATGGAGTTTCTACTGGGGTAGTAGGAGTGGTATAAGTTACAGGAGTAGATATGGATGGGGTTTCTACTTGACTAGTTCCGGAGCAGCTTTGACCTCCAGTACAGTAGCCTGAAGTAGTAGCAGTAGTATAAGTTACAGGAGTAGATATAGATGGAGTTTCTACTTGACTAGTTCCTGTAGTAGTAACAGTTCCAGAGCAATTTTTACCACCAGTACAGTATCCTGGAGTAGATACAGATGGAGTTTCTACTGGGGTAGTAGGAGTGGTATAAGTTACAGGAGTAGATATGGATGGGGTTTCTACTTGACTAGTTCCAGAGCAATTTTTACCTCCAGTACAGTATCCTGGAGTAGATACAGATGGAGTTTCTACTGGGGTAGTAGGTGTGGTATAAGTCCCTGGAGTAGATATGGATGGAGTTTCTATTTGAGTAGTGGACTGAATTTTTGTAATGGTAGAATAACCTCCAGTGGGGTATTTACCACCATTATGGCCAGGCTTTGTTGGATATTTACCACCATTATGTCCTGGATTGGTTGGGTATTTACCGCCATTATGCCCCGGATAAGTAGGATACTTATTACCATTGTGGCCAGGCTTTGTTGGATATTTACCACCATTATGTCCTGGATTGGTTGGGTATTTACCGCCATTATGCCCCGGATAAATAGGATACTTATTACCATTATTTCCTGGGTAAGTAGGGTATTTGTTTCCTGGATTGGTAGGATATTTATTGCCGTTATTACCTGGATAAGTAGGATACTTATTGCCATTATTACTAGGATAGTTATTATAATTACCGCCAGGATAAGAAGGATTTCTACCATAAGTGTATTCTGGACGATAATAAGTAGCAGTAATGCTTTGTGGTAAAGCACCAATTGCAACAAGAGCTAAAACAGAGTTTAAATCGAATTTCATAGTTTATTTGATTGGAAGCACAGCTTAAAAATTGAATTAATCAAGCAGTTAATTGATTGTGGTTTTTAGGATATAGTTTATTTGGTGGAATTACTTCCCTTTTATATACTTTTAGAAGTCAATCGCGAATTAAAGTTTGGGTAACCCTTATCATTGTTTATTAAATTAACTGGTAACATCATTGTTTTTTGTTACCACGGTTAACATAATTTAAAGTTTAATAGGGATATGCTAATATATTTAAAAAATTATAAATAGATCTTATTATGTTTTCAATGGGGCCATTCCTTGATTTAGTCGCAATACTTTTAACATCAATGCTGTTAATTATTCTTCATTATACTTACTGTTATTATTAATATTTAATTTGTTATTTATTAATTATTAACTATTATCTAATTTAATTCTACTACCAATTATTACTTTCATTATGAACTTTAAAAGCTAGCTTTGGTTCATATTTTAATAAAAAAAGCATTTATTAGAATTAGTTTAAACGAATAATCTTTTATTTATAAATAATAACAAATATAACAGATAATTAGTTTTATAATATAATATAATATATTTTGTATTATACTCAAATTCATTTCACATTCCTAAACCTAAGAATTAGGCATATACAATTAATCAAGGTGGGGATCTAATAATTATTCGATTAAAAGATGAGTTAATAATTTCCATCTTTAGTGATTAAAATAAAAATTTGGTTTATTATCAAAAGTTTTGAATTTTTCTAAAAATAAAAAATTTCAAGGGATACTTATTCAATTATAAGGGTCAGTGCTTTTAGTTAGTACATGAAATCAGTCTTAACAGTTTAACGCTCTTTTTAATTTAATTTTATTGATATAGTAAAATCTATTTAATATATATTGGACCATTGATAAAATAATCCTATAGTTACAAGCGGGTAAAATATCCTAAAAGTAAACAAATGCAACGCTGTAAAATTTTTACATTAAAATAATTTTTTGTATTCAGAGATAAAAATATTTACTGTTGCAACTAATGATTTACTTGATTTTTATGCGCATGAGTCTGTAAAGTTATTTTATGAGTGATCTAATTATCTGACTATAATAGTAGATCTATAAATAACTCTTTTTACTTATATGTATATTTTAATGTGTATTGTAAATCTACTATGACTTCAAATACCAACGTCATTTGCAGAATAAATAACATTACTTTCTGCAATGGCAACAAAACAATGAAATACTCTTTTTATTTGATTATTCTTTCTATTATTTAAGCAACCTAAAATTTTAGAAAGTTTTAATCAATTTAAATAAAAATTCGCACTAATCTCAGTAATATGCTTAATCACAATCTTACTATTAAATCAAAATCGGAGAAATGTTGAACCTTGGGTTTAGATTACTCATGTACAAGCATATCAAGTTAACATCTAAATTATAACACCAGCTAGCATAAAGAATCGAATATGAAAACATTTAAACTAGGATATAACTATACTAACCATAGCTACCTCTTCAAACAAACAAAGACATCTCAAGTTACAAAAATTTACTATAATAAAACTTTAATACTTACAAATAAAAATAAAAAATGGTGAGATATACAACGTATTAAAGTCTAGACTATAGCCCCTATGAAAAAACATAGAATAAAAACTCATTTAAATTAGGTTGCAATTCTTTACTGACGATAGCTTCAATATGACCAGAAAAAATAAATAACTTTAAAACAACTAAGCATAAAGGAAGGGTAGATAAAAGTGTTATAATAGTAAGGCTTTTTAGCTCGAAATGAGAATTAAGAACAAGTTTATTTGTATTATCGCCCATATTATAGTGTATTATAAAGCTGTTGTAAGCCTTAAAGCTAATTAAGCATTGTATTATTGTTATTGTATTGATTAATATAGTAATATTATAAAAATTAATCGTAAAATATTATTTATTTTATAGTATATACTATATATTAAATATTAAATATTACATATTACATATTGTATAAGATATACAATATACAATATAGATTATAAATCAATGCTGATTAGTGGCTGTTTAAAAATATAGTTGTTATTATAATAAACAATACACCAAACTGTTTTTTAAATCTTGGAACAACACTTTTAATTTTATTTTAGTCAAAGTAATGCCTTAATTTACTATAATAAACACTCTTTTTAGAACATATTTTTCAAAAGCATGTATAATAACAGAAGAGGCTTTATTAAACTGATACAGAAAAAAGAAAAGACTAGAAATTACTGAAAAATAAGAAAAAAATGAATATTTAGCATTAATATTGGTAAGAAACAAATAAAATTATATAATTGAGAGTCACAGATATTGTTCATTAGAAAATGCTACTACTTTGTATTTTAATAAATATGTTGATATTCAGCTTAAAAAACAATATAAATACTCATAGATATCGAAGCTATCAATTATAAAATCATCAATCATTTATTCTTATTTATTTGTATTAAAAAATGAAATACCACGCTCCATTAGTAGTCTTATTAAATGTTATTATTGCTCAATCATTGAATGATGGAGCAGTAGGTAACAAAATGGGACCTATAAACCAAGCTGATACCTTACCAAACAGTGAAGCTATTCAAAATTTATCAACTGATCAAATTGCCCAAGCTTTACCAACTGATCAAGTCGCTCAAACTTTATCAAGCAATATCGTGGCTCAATTTAACACTTCACTTACTCCTACTCAAACTAGCACTGCAGCACCTACTCTTACTCAAACTAGCAGTGTAGCACCTACCTCCGCTCAAAGTAATAGTACAGCAGCTACCTCTCCAATGCCCAATACATTTAGCTCAACAATTCAAAATGATACTGCAGCTCCTTATGTTTGTTTACCATTAAATTCAACTAACAGTTACTGGGCCATAGACTTATTACCTAAACCAGCACAAGAAGCTATCTCTTCTTTAATCAGCGCTGGTGTTTTACAGCCCTCCTACCCCCATACTTCTACTACTGCAGGTCCAACTACCACTCCAGGAGCTTCAACTACTTCAAGTGTAAGCACTACTCCAGGTGCTTCTACCACAAGCGGATCTACTATCCCAGGTGCCTCTACTACTCCAGGGGAATCCATTACCTCAGGTGCTTCAACTACCACAAGCGGATCTACTATCCCAGGTGCCTCTACTACTCCAGGCGAATCCACTACCTCAGGTGCTTCAACTACCCCAGGTGCTTCTACCACAAGCGGATCTACTATCCCAGGTGCCTCTACTACTCCAGGCGAATCCACTACCTCAGGTGCTTCAACTACCACAGGCGGATCTACTATTCCAGGTGCCTCTACTACTCCAGGCGAATCCATTACCTCAGGTGCTTCAACTACCCCAGGTGCTTCTACCACAAGCGGATCTACTACTTCAGGTGTAAGCACTACTCCAGGTGCTTCAACTACCACAAGCGGATCTACTACTCCAGGCGAATCCACTACCTCAGGTGCTTCAACTGCCACAGGCGGATCTACTACTCCAGGCGTAAGTACTACTCCAGGTGTTTCTACTACTCCAGGCGTAAGTACTACTCCAGGTGTTTCTACTACCCCAGGTGTTTCTACTACCCCAGGTGCTTCTACCACAAGCGGATCTACTACTCCAGGCGTAAGTACTACTCCAGGTGTTTCTACTACCCCAGGCGTAAGTACTACTCCAGGTGTTTCTACTACCCCAGGTGCTTCTACCACAGGCGGATCTACTATTCCAGGTGCCTCTACTACTCCAGGCGAATCCATTACCTCAGGTGTTTCTACTACCCCAGGTGCTTCTACCACAAGTGGATCTACTACTCCAGGAGTAACTACCATTACTGATGGTGCAACTACTACAGGTGCCTCAACTACTTCAAGTACCTCTACTAGACCACCCTACTATGGTTATAGTCGTCGCCCAAGACCAAGTTGGGCTCCTTGGTGGATGGACTCTAACTAAAACTTTTAGTCAAGGTAACAGTACAATAAGTTCAATAAAGTATATTTATATCTAAAAAACTTAAAATTAACAAAAACAAAAATATGTTTCTAATAGTAAAATGTATAATGTAAACAGGATATGATAGCTATTGAATTTAGTTATAATAACAATACTAATAATACTTTTTAGTAAAATTGTTTCAAAACACTACAAAGATAAGATAGCACGATTTTATAAATTTCAACTCTGTTTTGTTAAAATAATATCGTCTTTTAAAAATTGTGAAACTATATTTCTTTTCTACTTTTCAAAAATTATTACCACTTCACGAGTATCCATTAGTGTTAGCACATTGGGTATCAAACAAACCTTTTTAGTTATTGTGTGTACTATAGTTGTTATCTAAATGTTATTAACTTTTAGATAGGCTAATAGATGATTGGTATCCAATATTTAAAATTAGTTATTTGAATTTAATAAGTAAACTATATATAAGAGTGTATTTTTTTTGGTTTCATCACTTTTTCCGTTTCTTAAGTGCTATTTGAGTGGAAAAATTGTTAGTAAAATTCTTAAAAAATAATTAAAATTTTATTGATTTATTAAAACTTAACTAAAAATATTAAATACAGTTTTGGTGTCTTAAAGCTAAGTTGGATTAAATTTTTATTGTATTTATATATATATATATAATTATTGTAACCTTAAAATTTTACTTATAATCTAAGTGTAATAATATGTTAGAAATATCAGCTATTTTGAACAATTTGCTACAAAAATTAGAAAAATGTATCTAACTTACTATTGTTTTGTATTTTTTCATCCGTATTGCAGCTGTTAAAGTACAAACGGCAGTAGCTAGTGGTACTCTTTATAACCAATAAATTATATTATAATGATTTTCAGCTCAATACTTAAATTACTATTTCAAAATGAGCAGCCAGTCACTGCACATTTGTATTTTAATGACTGTATAATTAAGTTTTTAAAGTTATTAAAAGCCCTAAAATAAGTTAGGCTTTATATTTTTATATTGTTATATCAAACTAATAATGTTAATAATATACCAAGTATAGTATATTATTTATTTTATATTATATACAATAAATAGTGAAATGGGCCAATTAAATGCTATTTAGAAGCATAATAATTACTATAATAAACAATAAATTAAAATAAATTATTTGAATCTTGGAACAAGACACTTATTTTTTTATATATAAAAAATGCCAAGCAAAAGATAGAGGCTTTAGTAAATGGAGTAAAAATGATAGAAGGCTCGAAACTTGCTAATAATATTAGAAAAATGGCAGAAGTTGATAAGAAACAAAATAAATTGCATTAATTAGAACTAAAAATAACCTTTGATAGTAAAAGCTATAGTTATTTTTATATTTTATCAACAATGTATATCGGTATTGACTCAAAACAAACAATATAAATACCAATAGATATCGAAGTCATTAGTTATAATTTATAACTTATAATTTATTTTGTTTATCCATATTAAAAAAATGAAATATCACGCTTCATTATTAGCCTTACTAAATGTTGTTATTGCTCAAGCAATAAGTAGCAACGCTGAATATAGTCAAATCGAAGCTATGAATCAAGATGATGCCTCAATAGATACTGAAATGGATCAAAACTTACAAAACAATGAAATACCTCAAAGCTTACCAAACAACCAAAATGGTCCAATCGCTCAAAGTTCACAAACCAATAATCATGCATCTATTACATATAAGCCCAATCCATTTAACTTTAAACCAGGAAAAAAAGAATCAGATTCTTATATCTGTTTACCATTAAATTCACGTAGTAGCTACTGGGCATTAAAATTATTACCTAAACCTGCTCAAGAGGCTGTATCTTCTTTGATTAGTGCTGGTGTTTTAAAAGCTACTTATCCTTTTAGTGGTACTTATCCTACCGATACTAGTACTGCTACTGGTTACTATCCAACCACCACTCCAGATATAACTATTACTACCACAGATACTAGAGTAACATCTACTCCTGATGTTTCTACTGATACTGATACTGGAGTAACGTCTACTCCTGATGTTTCTACTGATACTGATACTGGAGTAACATCTACTCCTGATGTCTCCACTATTACCAACACTGGAGATTCTTCAACTCCAGGAATCTCTACTTCCACTGACACTGGTGTAACATCTACCCCAGATGTTTCAACAACCACCAATACTGGTGATTCTTCTACACCCGGAATTTCTACTATAACCAACACCGGTGATTCTTCCACTCCAGGAATTTCCACTACCACTAATACTGGAGCTTCTTCTACTCCAGGAATAACTACGATTACTGATATTACAACAACTTCAGGAGTCTCGACTAGTGCCACATACACTGGGTATCCAAGACCTTCTGGACATTATGGATTTCCACCAAACTATAGCTCAGATATAAGAAACTTTTAGGTAAATCAAGAAACTATTTTTTATCAATCAATAAAATTATTATATTTATATCTTTTATTTTATTATTTTATTTTATTGATAATTTTAAGCTTTGAAAATGAGATTTGAGGATGTTTTTTTTGTTTAAGAATTTTACTAACAATCTTTCCGCTGAAATAGCGCTTAAAAATGGAAAAAATAATGAAGCCAAAAAAAACACCTCCATTTGATTATATTCATTATTTAATATTAGAAATTCAATAAGTATTAAAATAAATCATAATGGTAATAATATTGCCTTATTTAAAAAAATGTTATTTTTTTTACGATTGAAAGATAGTAATTTTAATTGTTATATTAATTTAAATAAAATATATAAATACCTTAGTCAATGAAACTAAATGACTAAACCTTTTATTAAAAAACCTTTTAGTAAGATAGGAGTAGAGTCTAACAGAGATCCTTAATTTTATAAGGAGTAAAGTAAAGTAAAGAAATGAGATATATTTCATTTTTATTCTCTAGTAGACTAAAAATACTATTTAAAACCATAAATAAAGTACAGTTAAAATCATACTTTGTTTCTTATTATTAAAATAACATCTTTTTTAAAGATTTATTATATATTACATTCCATCACCTCAAGAGTACATATTAGTATCATACAAAGTAGATATAGATCAAAGTCTTTCCACTATAATAGACATTAAAATTATTAACCAAGCATTGAAGTTATCTAATAAATAAGTAGTTATTTTTATTAAATAAATGAAAGTAGCTATTATGATATTACTATTATATTATTACTTTCAAGTATTTAGAAGGGATCGTAATAGTAATTAATTGACTAAATGAAGAAAAGGTAAAATAAATTATAAGAAATTAATTCATAATAAAAACTCATTAATTTAGAATATCTTCTATAAAGTGATTGTTTTAAAATAGTATATAAATAAGGTAAGTTATAGAAATTGTATATTTTTTCTTTATTATTAAAGTAATAGCACTATTTTTTAAAAATTGTATTATCTTATAATTTATCCCATAAATAAATATAAGGCCACAATAATATTGGGGATACAGAAAGTTCTAATTTGAACTAAATTTAATATATAACTTAATAATTAATAATTAGGACATTATAAGTTTATTAAAAATCCTTACAGTTAAATACCTTCAATCTATCCTTTACAAGTTTTTTTTATCGCATATCGATAATTTATTATTGTCGTTACTATTGTTTGATATTTATTTTTAGTGAACTAAAAGCATACATAAATTGAATTTTGTGTTTTTCAAATAGATACAAGTGTTAACAGAATAAATATCATGGAGAATTACTAAAAATAGAGATTTCTCTATAATTTTTATAAACTTCAGATGCGCCATAAAGTCATTATTCTCATCAACGGTAAATTTTCTATGTTTTTAACTTAAAATTCTTAAATCATAAGCTCAATTTATCCAATTGATTAAGCTTTGTTAGCAAACGCAGTAAAATATTACTTTCAATAGAGAATTATAAATCCTTCCTTTTTTCAAACAAATTTTTTTAATTAACCATGGGTAGTAATAGTTTCAAAGCAGAGCATAAAAACAAAAATAAAAGAAATTCAAAGTATAAAAAGAATAATAAACGTTCCAGTCCAAAATTGAGTCCAAAATTAGCTAATAAAAGTAATGATAGTACTAATGTCAGTGAAAAAGGATCTGATAAGGTAGAAACTAACAGTCAAAAAGAAGTTGAGGAGAAAAAGGATGATGAAGATAAGGCTAGTGAGAAAATAGTAACCAAAGCTTTAGAAGAAGGAAGTGGTAATGGTGAGAATATAAATAAGAAGGAAGATAAAGAAGATACTGAAGTTTCAACTAAAAATGAGGAGAAAAAGCAATTAAAAAAGAAACAAGAAGCTAAGAATTTAAAACAACAGGTTAAAGATCAAGAAATTTTAAGTAATAATAGTAATAAGAATAATGAAGAGATTACTGTGAGTAAACAACAAGATAGAAAGGGAACAACTGAAACTGATGTTAAGGAAGATAGTAATAATAAAAAAGAAGAATTAGCTAGTACTAATTCAGTTGCTATTAAATCAACTCCATCTCAAAATAATGTTAATAGTAATAAAGATCAAGTTGTTACAGATAGAACACCATTATTAAAGAATACCAACAGTGATAGTAATAGTAATACTGGTTATACTAATTCAGTTCAAGAAACTAGAATCAATATTCCAAATAATCATAATAGCAATGAAAATACAACTAATGAAAATACAACTAATGAAAATCGTCAAGGTAAATTAATATAATAAATAATATAATAGCATATTTAATATATATTAATCTTTTAGCACCAAATAATAATTATATTAAATGGATCATAATTATAGGATTATTAATTTTAGGCAATATTGTTGGTGTTTATTTATTATTTTTACAACCTACTTTAAGTTTAGGAGAAAAGATGATGGAACAAATTAATTATAAAAGAATTTTAAATGACCAAAAAGCATTAAATGAACAAAATGAAAGTAAAGAATATATTTTAAAAGAAAGTAAAGGATTTAAAAATATATTATCAATTCAACAAAAATTTCAATTTCCATATTGGAAATTAAATCAACCATCTGAAGTTTATTTAAAATTAAATGATAAAAATTTACCTTTTGTTGAAAATAAAGATTTTCAAGGTTAGCTTTTATTATTATTAAATATATATAATTCTCTTTCTTACTATGTTAAATAAATAGTATAAATATAAATAAAAATATATGTTATATCTATATATTATTAATATTACAAATAAATAAGCATAAAAATATATAGATATAAATATATTATTATTCAATTTTTATTTTTAATTAATCTCTTATTTATTATATTATATTATACTATATTATATTTATTTTTATCTTATTATAGTTATTCCATACAGTGGTAATTTTAAAGCATATAATAAAAAGGTAGTGATAGGTAAAATAAGTACTACATGTTCTTTATATAATTTTGAATTCTATAATCAAATTATAATGGTACCGTATGAACCTGAAATATGCCCCCATTTATTTATACCAAGTTATAGTGGACAAGAAGTAAGCATTTCTATTATAATATATATATATATGTATATTAATAATTATAATTTAATATAAATTTTTTATTATAGGCTGGTGCTTCAGCAATAATTTATTATTTAAATGAAACTCAATCTTTTCCTAACTTATATCCATATCAACCTCATTTATTATCTTCTCATTGGAATTCAACTATTGATAATGAAGCTTTAAAAATACCAGTATTATTTGTTACATCAACTATGGCTAAATTATTAAAATATTATTCTTTAAATAATAATAATAATAATAATAATAATAATAATAATAATAATAAGAAAGATAAAGATAAAGATAAAGAAGATATTAATTTATTATCTATTATTACACATTCAAAACATAAACTAAAACAATCCGAAAACTTATTATTTAAAGTTAATAATAAAGAAAATGAAAGTAGCCAATTGGAATTGATTATTGCCACAGATTGGGGTAAATTTTATTAACTTATTTTATATAAGAAATTAACTTTTTATATTTTTAAATAGATAATTTCAATAGCAAGGATGATAATAGTAATCAATCAAGTAGTAATATAGTTTTGTTAGAATTATTACGTATTATTGACAAATTAAAATTAAAATTGAAATATAAATTACAATTTCATTATTATTCCAAGAATTTTGAAATGGGTTTAGGTATTAAACAATTTCTAAAAGATAATCCACACAATGAACAACAATATTATGTATATTTAAAAAATATACAAAACTTTAATTTACAATTATTAAATACTCAAGAATTACCATTAAATATTCAACAACAATCCGAATATTTAAAAAATTTATTAAAATTAAGTTTATCAGTGATTAATAATTCAACTAATTTTAATCATCCTGTAATAATTGATAATCAACAGTTACAATTAAATAATTCTATTTTGAATCCTTTATTAAATATTATTCAAAATAATATACCATTACAAATATTATTTAGTAAAAATAAATCAACTAACAATAATAATAATAATAATAATAATAATAATATAGATTTAAATCAAAGAATTATTAATGTAAGTTGAATTATTTATTATTTATATATTATTTTAAATTTATTGATATTAATTTTTTAAATTTATTTAGATATTACAATTATTAATCACTTTATTATTATTATTAAATGAATAAAAAATAATAAAACAAGAGTAAAACATTAAATTAATCTTATTATCTAATTTTATTTATCTATAATAATTATAATTATAATTCATTATTATTTAATGAATTGAGTTTATCTTCTACTTTAATATAAATATATAATTTAACTTTCATTTTAAATAATCTTCTTAAATTCATTGTAGCTTCTTGGACTACTTGATTGATTAATTGACCATTAGCGCCTACTAATATTTTCTAAAATAAAAATAAAAATAATTATTAACATCAATAAAATAATAATAATAATAATAATAATAATAATAATAATAATAATATAGAATACTTACTTTATGTTTAATATTATTAACTATTAATAATTGATCAATTCTTAATATATTTTCAATTTCATTAAAATCCCAATTTAAATTTTTTTGAACAAAAACATAAGGTAAATAAGATTTTAATCGAATAAAATAACTTTCTTTAATAGTATCCATTACTCTCTCATAATCTGATTGATCTGTTTTTAAAAATTGTGGATATTCCCATTTACCTGGTAATGTTTGAGCTAATAAATAATCTTTCAATAGATTGATATTGATTTGTTCTTTAACACTAATAAAAAAATACTTAATATTTTCAATTTCTTTAAGTTTATTTGAATATTTTATCATTAATTTCTTTTCTACTTTTTCCTTCATTTCTAATTTAACTTTTTCTTCCTTAGGAATCAAATCTATTTTATTAAATCCAATAATTACTTTCTTTTTCCCTAACATTTCCCCAACTCTATCTACAATATAATCCTCTGCATAATTTGTCATATTTAAATATTTAAACCCATCTAATAATACTAATACTAAATCACTTTCATTACTACATTGCCAAGCTGAATTAATTAATTCTCTATTAAATTTTAAATTCTTTTTCAATTTACTATTATATCCAGTAGTTAATTTATAATTTGTTAAATTTGTAGTTACCCCTGGAGTATCTAAAAATTGTAATTGTTTATTTTCAAATGTTAATATACCAGCTATTCTTTTTCTTGTTGTTTGTGGTCGTTCTGAAACTGAAGTAATCTATTATACTTTATTAATATTAAGTTTATAAATTCAAACTAATTACATTTGAATTAAAATGAAATTTTTTTAATATTAAAAGTGGAATATAAAATAACTTACTTTTTCTCCAATAATAAAATTAACTAAACTACTTTTACCAGCATTAGCTGGACCTATAATACTTAATTTTAAAGTTTCACTGTTGGTTGGTATCTCAAATTCTTTATAAATTTTACTAAATTTATCTTCTAAACCTAAAAAATAATAATTAATTATTATTATTATTATTATTATTATTATTATTATTATTAATTTATTTTTAATATTTCTATTGACTTACTTATTGGTTTAAAATCTTTAGGTAACAATTGTAATCTATTAATTTCTTTTTTTTCTTCTACTTTTTCTTTACTAGTTTGAGTTTTTATTGTTTGATATAAGATTCTAGTAGATGCTTGGAATAATTGGGAATTTAATTTATAATTTAATAGTCGAGGTATCATAGTGATTAATTTCATATTGAAATAAAATATTAAAAATTTAAAAAATTTAAAAAATTTAAAATTTAATAAATTATTGATCATTATTTAATTGAAATTCTAAAAATAATCTAAGATAAATGATTGGTTTAATAAATATAATAAAATAAAAACAAAATTGAAATTAATGTTAATTTTGATTTTTATTAAAAACTCAATAACAAAATGTTTCATTTATTTAAACAATCTATAAAACATAAACCACATCTGTTATCCTCTTTAGCATACATTCGATTACAACCTTTATCTAGCTATCAACCAATCTTAGAGAAATCCAATTTAATTCGAGATATTGGAAAAGAGGTAATATTCAAAATACTTTTAATACTTCTTTTAATACTTTTAATAATATTAATATTAATATTAATATCATTATAATTATTATATTAGGCCAGTGAAGCATTAAGTGTTAGTAGTACACGAGTAAAAGAACAAAGTAAATTACAAAAAAAAAATAATTTAAGAAGAGTTAAAATCAATACTCAACAAGATGAAGAGAATTTCATTTTTAACAAATTTGAACAAAATAATACTTTATTTTTAAATAATTATAAAGTAAGCTTATTAATGTTAATAATTTATTATTTAGTTATTTAGTTATTTATTTATTTATTTATTAATAAATTTTATTAATTTTTAATACATATATATATATAGAAATCCCATTGTCAAGCTTATTGTACTGCTGAAGAATATGATTTAACTAAATTATTACCTTTACTTTCATCCAATTTTAAAACTAACAAAATCACAGATGATGTTTATCATTTGACTTCAATTACTTCGGAATTTGAAGCAGAAATCTTTTTATTTCAAGGAGGAACATTTGTAATTTGGGGTTTAGATAAAGAATATGGGGATTTATTTTTAGAAAATTATATACGTAAAGAAGATTCAATTGAACTTGGAAGATATTTAGAATATGAAAAAGAAGATTTTAGTTATTATGAAGATGGTGAATTAAATACTCAAATGTTCAATGAAAGTATATTAATTGATAGTAAAAAAGATCCTATTTTAACTAAGTTAGCATTTTCTCATGGATTAGCTAGAAGTGCTAAATTAAGTATATTAGAAGATATGTTAGATAATTTATTACAAAGTATGAGTCATTATCCATTAATATTAGTAAAAAATGAAAATATTCGATTAAAAAGAAAAGATATCCTTAATAAAATAGGTCAAGTATTTTTAATTCGTGGTATATTAAATTTACAATCTGAATCCTTTTTAGATACTCCTGATTATTATTGGAGTAAACCGAAATTAGAAGTTTATTATGATCAAATTAGTAAAAATTTAGATGTAAGACCAAGGATTGCTATTTTAAATAAAAAATTAGATTATGCTAACGAATTAACTGATTTATTAAGAGAACAATTATCTGAAAATCATTCCAATAAATTAGAATGGTGTATTATTCTTTTAATTGCAGTTGAAGTAGGTTTTGAATTAATTCGTTATTATGAAAGATATAAGCAAAGAAATAACATCAATAATAATATTAATTTATTAAAATAAATAAATAAAAATTAAAAAATAGAATAATAATAATTCTATTTTTATTATTTTATTTAATCTATTTTATTATTATTACTTAATTATTATCATTATTATTATTATTATTTAACATTTGCTCCATCTGTTGAATTTCATTTTTCATTATATTAAATTGAATTAAACAATGTTTTGCTTCATTTAAACAATTAAACTTTTTTAATTTAATAATTAATAGTTTTAATTTATTAAATTCTTGTTTTAAATTATTAAAATATTCTATTATATTCAATTGTCCTGTCATAACTTTTAATTCCATCATTTGTAATTTAATTTCAATTTCTTGTTTTCTTTCTAAATTGTTATTTGCTACTTTTAATTCATTTTCTAATACTGGTTTTGATATTAATCGTTGAAGTTGATTATATTCACTAAGTATCTTTTCTTTTTCTTCATTATTATTATCATTATTATTATTATTATTATTATTATTATTATTATTATTATTATTATTATTATTATTATTATTATTATTATTATTATTATTATTAGTAATAATTTCATTATTATTAATATTGATCTCTTCTTTATCCTCAATAAATAAAATCCAATGTTGAGTTTGATTAGCTTGATTTTGATTTTTAAATGGACTTCTCATTTTTAAACTACCGGTGACTGTAGATTCTATTGGTTTCCTTGAATTATTAAGATATAACTAAATAATATTAATAAATAAAATTTATAATAATAAATAATAGAAACTTACATTAATTTCAAAATTAATTTCATTATTAGTTAATAATTGTTTTAATGAAATTAAGCATTGACCAATTAAATAAGGTTTAAAAAAGAAACCACGATAATGATAAAATGTTAATTGAATATTTTTTCTTTCTATCAATCTTTCATTTACTTTATTTTTTTCCAAATATATTTTTTTACTAAATAAAAATTCAGGGTCACTATTTTGATAGATAACTTTACTATCTAATTTCTCTATTTTATTTCCTAAATTTAATTCTAATGTAAAATAACTATCAACTAATTGATCTTCAATTTTATTACAATATAAATGATTCGCTTTTTTTATATTAATTTCCAATTGATTAGGTGGAATATCCATATTAATTAATTGTTTGGTATATTTAATAACTTCTAATTGATATTTTGGTAATTTTTTACTTTTTAATAACAATTCTTTTTGTTGTTCAAATCTTTTTTTATATCTTTGAAATCGAATTGCATTCACTTTATCATTGAATTTATAATAATCTCGAGCTAATTTTTTAGCTTCATCTATTTGTACTTCAATTTTAGCTAATAATTCTTCTTTTTGATCAATTAAACTGGGTTCAATTATCTAATTAATATATATTTTTTATATATTAAATTATATTAAATTATATTAAATCAAATAAACTTACCTTTGGGCTCTCCTCTTTAATTTGATTATTAATTATTTTATTCTTATTCTCATTATCTTTATTATTATAAATTGTTTGTTTACTCTTACTCTCTTTCCTATTCAATAATTCTTGTAATTTATTTAAATCCTTATTATCATCTTTAAACAGTAATGAGTCCAATTGTTTAGCTTTTAACATCAACTCTTTAACTTTATTAATATCTCCCAGTTTTTTAAATTCTAAAGCTTTCATTTTTAATTGTCTTTGTTCTTCTTTTATTGCTTTTTCATCTCTTGATATATTATTTTTACCACTTAATTGGTCTAATTCTTTCTATAAGGGACATTAGTATTTATTATTCTTTTTTTAATTGATCTTATAATTAATATTACCAATAAACTTGAGTCAATTTCAATTTCAATTTCTTCTTCTTTTGCTTTTTCAATCACTTTTTTTATTCTTGGTTTATCATTTAACTCTTGTGTTAACTTTAAAATAGTGTCATCTTCTTTTTCATCAACTCCAATTTTATTCTCTTTTTCCTTTTCATCTTCATATTTAATAGCATTATTATTTATAGATAAAGCATTAAACTCTTTCTATAAAAAAATGTTAAAATTTTCTTTTTAATAATAATAATAATAATAATAATAGTAATAATAGTAATAATAATATATTAAAATTTACCATCAATTCCTCATCTTCTTCAAGTTCGTCATAATTAAAATTATTCTCATTTCCTTCTTCTTCATCATAGTTTTCTTCTTTTAATAAAGAATCAATATCTAAATTATTTAATAATAAGTCAATATTTTGTTGATTCATGCTTTGCTTAATTGAAAAAAAAAGTTATAAAATAAGATTAAACTTTGAATTTTATAATTTTTAAAATTAGATTTTAGAATAATGACGTCAATTTCATTAAAAATATTATCACTAAAAATTTTGAGATTGGATTTAAAATCAATAAATCTATTAGAAAAAAATGCATTAATTTTAAAACAGATTTTAAAGTAATTAAACAATTTTTCAATCATTTATATTGAAATAATTCAAATCTAATATTCTAAACAAATTACATAATTTATTTCTTATTATAAAATAAAATCATTAATTAACATCAATTTGATATAAATTTCACAATAAAATTAATTTAAATCATTCAACATTTACAACATAATAACAGCGATATCATTACATAATCAATTTTTATTGAATAAAAACTCTTATTTCAATTATTTATAAGCTTCCAACATTTGATTTCTAGTTGAAAACCCATAATGTTCAAAACTTCTTGCTCTTGGTCAGTGTCCATTGTATAAAACACTATTAGATTCTCTTAGAGTACTAATAGTCTCAATAATCGTAGTTGATTTTGTGATACTGGCTACATTGAGAGCATTAATTGTTTTTGAAATATTAATTTTATCTGGGGCATTAGTTGGTCCTGTTCTAGAAGTAACATCAGGATCTGAAGTTACTGCTAGAATAGTAGCAAAATGAAAAATAGTTAAAGTTAGAGGAGAAGAAGTATAAATAAGTTTTAAAGCACTAACATTGATTAAAAAAGAGATAGCTTCTTGAGCTGGTTTTTATAGTAATTTAAGGCCCAATAATTATTAACTGGGTTTAATAGTAAACAAGTAGAAGAATTAGCTTCTTTTTTTTTGTTTTTATAATTAAATATATTATGCTTTTGGGATATAGATGTTATACTGTTGAGCTGAGCACTTGGAATCATTTCATTGCTTGGTAAACTTGGGCCCATTTTATCCTATCATCTAACATGCCATCAATTTGATTATTTTTATTATTGCTAATTAATACTTGAGCAATAACAGCATTCAATAAGATTAGTAATGAAGCGTGATATTTCGTATTTTAATAAAAATAAGAATGAAATGTTGATTATTAATAATTATTAGATTCAATATATATGGGTATTTATATCCTTCATTTTGGGCTAATATTAATCTATTTTAATAATAAAATCGAAAAAAATATCAAGTTTAAGCTAAAAGTTATTTTTAGCATTAATTACGCAGTTTAGTTGGTAACATCAATTTTAAAATTAAAATAGTTATTTTTTTCTAAAGATTTGGTAAGTTTCAAGTCTTTTACCAAAGCCTCTTTTAATCACTAGCCTTTTTTTACTATAAAAAAATAAAGTGATACTAGATTTGTTTTGAATTTTAAAAATAATAAATAAAAGTGTTTTATTTGATGTTGATGGAAATTGTTTAGTTGTTTTTATGGCAATGATTATACTTTCAAATAGCTATCAATTAGTATTATTATGTAATTTAAGGCTTTTAATAACATTCAAATTCAAGTTGTTAATATGGCTGACAAAATAAAGTAATTCCAGGTCCAAATATTTGAGAACATCTAACCTAAAGAGGCTATATTATAATCTTGTAAAATTTTGTAAATCACACACAATTTAAAAATTATCTAAAGTAAAATTTATTAATAAAGTCGCATTTTACTAAAACTTATTTTAATATTGATCACACTTCAATTGAATTTTGCATTAAATTATAAACAATTTTTTTTTAAACTTAAAGCTAATAATATTATAATAATACTATAAAATATATTACTTTATTGAATAAAAGCAACTAAATACTTGATTTAAAAGTTTCAGTTAAAGTTTGGAAGCCAAGGAAAATTGGTAACCCTTGGCCAGTATCCACCGTATTGAGTGCTTCTAGAAGTTGCTGGTGTAGTAGAAGCCTTTGGCTCAGTGGGGACTTCTGATTTAGTAAAATCTTTTGGGTCAGCAGCGGCTCCTGGTGCGGAAGAAATACTTGGAGTAGAGCTTACATCTGGGGCATTTGATGATCTTGGGATGGAAGAAACTCCTGAAGTAGGAATTACACTTGAAGTTGTACTTACATCTGGGGTCGTAGAAGTTTCTGGGATAGCAGAGGCCCCTGAAGTAGTAAAAAGATCTAAAGTGGTAGATCCACTTGAGGTATTAGTTGCTTCTGAAGCGGCAGTTGTAGCTGAAGTAATTGTAGTATCAGTAATTGAAGTTAGCGCTTGAGTAGTAGAAACTTCCGGGGTAATAAATTCTCCTGGAATGGTAAAAACTGCTGAGGTATTGGCTTCTACTGAAGTGGAAGTTTCTTCAGAAGTAGAAATTGCACTTTGGGTAGAAGACACTTCTGAGATAGGAGCCACTCCTGGAGTAGTAGTTGCACTTGGGGGAGTAGAAGTAAGACGAGAAGTAGGTTTTAAAATACCAGCACTGATCAAAGAAGAAATAGCTTCTTGAGCAGGCTTAGGTAATAATCGTGCAGCCCAGTAACTGTTAGCTGAATTCAATGGTAAACAAATGTAGGGACTTGGTTTATTTTCTTCAGTTGTTACATTAGATACGTTGGGCATTGTGGAGGTAGGAACTACACTGCTACTTTGAGTAGAGGTGAATGTTACACTTTCACTTTGAGTTGAGTTAGGTGGAGCCCTGCTACTTTGTCCAGAAGTAGATGAAATGATGTCACTTTGAGTAGTAATAGATTCTACGCTTCTACTTTGGGTGGAGATAGGTGCTACACTTTCACTTTGAGTTGAGTTAGTTGCAGTACTGTTACTTTGTCCAGAAGTAGATAAAGTGCTACTACTTTGAGTGGAGATAGGTGCTACACTGTTACTTTGAATAGAAGCAGATGCTATAGTGCTAGTTTGAGCGTTCTGTGCGATGACATTACTTGGTAAATTTTGGGCAACTTGATCAGTTGATAAATTTTGAATAACTTCATTGTTTGGTAAGGCACCAGCTTGATTTATATCTCCAACTTGGTTAGTTATAGCTTGATCATTCAATGATTGAGCAATAATAACATTTAATAAGACTGCTAATGGAGCGTGATATTTCATTTTTTAAGATAAATAGTAATAAATATAAATGAATAATTGGTAAGTTTATAATCGATAGCTTCGATATACATGAGTATTTATACTGTTTTTTTAAGCTGAATATCAACATATTTATTAAAATGCAAAATAGTAGCATTTTGCAATTATACCATTTTTGACATTTAATGATGCAATTTTATTTAGTTTCTTGACAATATTAATGCTAAATATTTATTTTTTATTAACATTTAGTATATTTCTAGACTTTTCTTTCATCTTTCTGTATCACTTTAATAAAGCCTCCTCATTGTGATTTGATGTATTTTTTGAAAATTACGTGTCTAAAGCCTAAAGCAATGTTTATTATAGTAAATTAAGGCATTATTTTGGCTAGAAAATAAAAAATGTTGTTCCGAGATTAAATTATCTATTTATTGTTTGATGCAGTAATAAATATATACTTTACTAGATGTTCATTTGTATTATCTCATGTTTTATGCTATACACTATACTTTATATGTCATATATCTAATATTTATTTCTTATACTGTAGATACATATATATTGTATATTTAATGTAAATATTTTACAGTATATTATATATCAAAATAAAAAAATTAGTTTAATTAAAGATGCTTATTGTTACCATATTAATACAGAGCTGATTAAAATATAAAGCCTATTCTGTTTTAAGGCTTTTAAAGCTTTAAAGTACGATTTCATCATATAGGTGATAAAGTATATGTAATGAGCACAATAGTAGCTAAATGCTTTCCAAGACTTTATGCTTTTGTCAAATCTTTACATAATAAAAGAGAATAAAAAAACAAATACCGTTACATAGAGGCTTTATGAAGTGTTAGATATTCAATTAAAAATTAAGTTGATTTACAAACCATCAAATAAATACTGTTTAAAGTTGTCCATGGGATTTGAGCAGATTTTAGCTCGATAAATTAAGATAAAGTGTTTTTTGGCTTCATCACTTTTTCCATCTTTTAAGCGCTATTTGAGTGGAAAAATTAGTAGTAAAACTATTAAACATAGTACTTCCCCATATTTTTAGGACTAAATTATTGCTAAAATTGAATGAAAAACACAAACCATGAAAAATTCTATTCAATAGATAGAATTTTCTATGGTCCAAAAAATTAAAGAAAGCAGAAAAAAATAGCCAAAAGAACAAAAAAAATAAAAAAAATAAAAAAAATAAAAAAAATAAAAAAAATAAAAAAAATAAAAAACAAGCTAATGTTAAGTTAGAGTCGAGCTTTTATTGCTTTTTTGATTTAATCAAAGTTGGATAATGCTGCCTCTACCATCAAAGTGAAGATTTACGGACACAGGCCGGATATAGACCCACATTCCCTCCTGTGATAACATAAAAGATCACTCAACTATAAATCTTTTTACCTATTCGCTATTTAAACCTTCTTGATATTCCAGCATGTATTATATTTTCCTGTGCACTTAAGTTTATCTAAAGTATTGAAGATATATACTTTTATCTTAATTTTTTCTATACCAACATTGTGACTAGTTTTTGACTACCTATGCCTGGATCCTATATGCGGTCCACAAATACATTTAGTCTTTTAATATGCCTACATGTGTCTTTTCTATTATATATAGAATAACAAATAGCTAGAAGCAACAAATTTGATTTTACTAAAGCTCTCTCAACCACCAATAGAAGTGGATGGAATCTCTTGCATCATAGCCTCTATTGCTCATAATTTTCTTTATTTATTTATCAATAAGTCATCTATGAGTATTACTCTTTCAATTTTTTAGAATAGTATAATTTAAATAAACCTATTTTGTTCATTATTAAAATTAAAAACTAAAAGATAGTTTAAGGATGTTTTTTTTGGTTTCATTATTTTTTCCATCTTTTAAGCGCTATTTAACTGGAAAAATTGTTAGTAAAATTCTTAAACATAAAAATACATCCCCGTTTAACCCTTTGAGTACCGAACATTCCAAAAATATTCTGTTTGATTAGATGAGAATTTTTGATCTGTCTTCTGATTATTGAAGGATTGTTTTTACTTAACTAGCTAATTTGACGACCATTGCTCGCTATAATTTTATCTTGATTTAAGATTATACGCAAGCAATGCTTGTCGTAAGTTTGCTCTATAAAAATTTTACAACCATGAGTCATCTACAGTATCCAAGTGATTAAAGAAAACAATATAAAAAAAACTCAAATATTAAAGAAAATAACAAATAATACACTTTTATTAATTTAACAACAAAATAGAATATTATTTTATTTAATAGCCTTTCTTATTGCATTTGGATTTCAACTTTGGGAACTTATTTTGGTTAACAAGGGCTGCTTCAGATATGAAATTCTTATCTGAGTTTAAAACAGAAATAAACTGAGCAAACTGTCTTTCCAACTGACGTACCATAGATACATCATAGCCTAAAGTTAACAAAAATTCTTCTCTTTGTGGAATTGGTACTCTTAACTTATACTTATCACTACGATCATAAGCGGAAGGTGCATTGATACCATTCATGACATAATTGAGATTATATTCTCTTAAATCTTGAGTTTCGTCGCATTCAACTTCAGTATAAGCATCGATTGGTTTAATCAAAGTCATTTGGTTTGCTTTATTAAATAACTCATTAACATCATACCCGTTTCTACGTGTCAATTTGGCACTTTGGGTCCAAGAGTAATGATCTTCTGGGTAAGAATAACATAAATTATTTTCAGTGTCCATTACATCTCTTGTCGTAATATTAAATGAGTTTAATTTAGCATCTAAATTAGGGACTGTGTCATCAAAGGCATATTCTGTATCACGTTCTCCATTGCCTCTTTTTACCCAAGTATACCATAATTTGTCAACAAATGCATGATGAGAATAAAATAAAGGATCAGAAGGGGAACCATGGCCAGAGAAATCAGCACCAATACCGTTATGTATTAAACCATGAGGACCAGCTTCAACACGATTCCAGAAAGTTTTGAAATCTTTTGAATTTAAGATCATGCCATTGATAACATCAGGACTCAACCAAGGAGTCATTTTTTTATCGATTTGATTAAAACTACGTTTTAATAAATGTACATTGTTACCACCGTACACTTTAAAATTAGCAAAACTTCCATCATCGATTTGATTGTTATTACTTGGTACTCCATTACCACCAAATCTTCTACTTGCAAATACAGGATCGTTTTCTGGGTTTTGAGAGTAATTAGTCCAATCCCAATATGGAATTACTACACTGGAGTCAATATTTTGTAACTCTCTTTCAAGTACAAATAGGAAAGCACGATGCCAAGAAAAAAAGGAAGCTTTCGAATGAATAGACGAATAAATGGATTGATGTAATTGACTTAATTTATCCCACTTAGTTGGTCTGGTGCCATTATTTAATTTATAAATAGCATTGACATAGTTATCCCATTGTTTTTGAGATAAAGTATAGATACTTGGTCTTTGATGAACTCCGTTTTCACAATTTCCTACCCTCGTAGTGGCGTAAAATTCAGATTGAGAATAAGTTATATTTACAAGTAATAACAACAACAAATACTTCAACATGGTTCAATTAATTATTAGATAGATGAATGGATAGTATTAAATAACTTAATAACCACAATTAATTTTTAATAAGCAAAAAAATTAACTTTTTTTATACACTTTATTTATTGTTTATATATTTTACTGTTACCCCGTTCCTTTTAAAAATCCTCCAATAAAAGTATGAATATATTATTAGATTATTTTATATTTTAATATTCGTTTCTATATTTATTTATTTGGTTCTTAAAGTATTAAATTCAAGCTAATCTATCACATTCTTTTTTTTATTGCCCCTTAATAGTTATAAGTTACTGACAATACTGGATTTCAATAAAAATAACTCACCTCTAATTAAAATAGACAGAGATGACTTCATGACTTTAATTACCCCAGAATCTACAATTTTTATTCGCTATAAAATTTAAAAAGTGTATAAGCATTATAATCCGCTAAATTTTTGAGTGGTGTTATTTACCTTTAATTACCTAAATCTATTTAGAGAGTGATATTTCAATTTATCAAATGATTAGCTCCTACTAAATAATAGTAATTAGTTTTATTATATTTATTATATTTATTATGTTTATTATATTTATTATATTTATTATATTGCATATTTTATAATTTTTAATAAGCATTATTAAAATTAAGTTTACCATCCGTTTGGTCATTAAATAAATAATATGTTTAAATATTCTAAATTTAGTAAATAGTGAATAAACTTTGGTTGAATTCATTTTATTTTTTATTCTATTTAATTCGTTTTCATAAAGCGTTCTCTTCTTTAAATTTCATCACCACCTTATTTCATATAACAGATTTCTTGGAACTTTTATTTTTGTTTTTAATATCTGGTCCAAAATTTTTAATATTAAATATTCCTCCCATTTTTTAATAAAAATTCATCTATTTTTAACTTTTATTGTAATTTTTACTTATTTGTTAATTTTGGCTATTAACTTAATAGCATTCTGTTTACTCTAATACCTCTGTAAATTATTAATTTATTAGTTATTTATTTTTTATATTATTTGATAACAATTTACTATTTTTATATAACCTTAGCTGACTTCTTTTAAATATAATATCGCTTAAAGGAGGTTATTTTATTATATTCTTATTTTACATCAAAATCGTAAAAATAAGATTCCTTTTAATAATATAATGTTATATTGAAAACGGAAATAGAAATTATGGTAACTTAGTATGCATGCTCATTAACTTCAAACAAAGTTAACGAATGTGATTAAAATTATATCACTCTGTCAAAAATAGTTTTAGTATTAACTTTTTATATAATTAAATATATGCTAAACATAACTTTCATTTTAGTTAATACTAGATACTTTTATAAATAACTCTTTTCCTTTATTTAACAACATCTATTTTTATTTATTAACTTTGATCAATGTATCATTATACCAGACTGTTTATTAATTCCTATTATTTTTACTTTTGTACTACACTTCTTGGTATCTAAAATGCGGAGTAATATTTGGGCCAATTAAAGCCAAGGTTCAACTTTATTGTGATTTACGAAGTGATAACTTGGTATTATACACATCCAGCATTAGTTGAAAAATAGTGACTTTAATTAGCTTTAAAAAAAAAATAAAAAAAACTATATAGCCTTTTACCAACTAATTTTTTTGAACCTATTATTATAATCTAGTAAAACACTTGTCCTCAAAAGTTTAAAATTTTCAAAAAAATTATGTAGTTTATTAAAATTTAAACATACTGGATAAACTTTCAGATAATTATCAGGTTATTTTATACACTTTTTTTATTCCTTGATGGGAAGTATACTGCAAACCTCGTGATCAGATGATCTTACAGTAACTGTTCCTAGTCAATCTTCTTAGAATGATTATACTTTCCTCACCTATAAAACTTTGTTAAATTTCTTTTCTTGAGTTAAAGTCATTGGTTAATATTTTGAAATATAACAAAATACGAAAAATAGTCATAATTAATCTATTTAATTAATACAGCTCATACTTTGTAAAAACAATAGTGACTTATTGAATTTAAAGAAAAAGTGAATCTTTACACTTGATTAGTTACTATTTTTACAAAATATGAGCTGTATTAATTAAATAGGTTAATTATGACTATTTTTCGTATTTTAGTATGCGTTTTTGAAAAAACTGAGTTATGAACAAAGGCAATCATGTTTTTTATGACTTTTGATATTTATTAAATTTTAAGCGCCATAATAAATGGACAAAATATTAAATTAATTTTTTTAAACTTCATTATTAAATTTTTGATATACCTGGTTATAAATATCTGGTCATTTAAGTATAATAATATTGACTATAAGGCTTCACATCGCTTCTTTAAATACTTATACAGTCAATATTTCTACGAGCCATACACAGCTACCTCTCTTAAAGACTCCTCATCTCACACATAGTCATGGACTTTTAATTTTAATTTTATATGGGAACTTTTATTTAACTTTAGCTTCTACATACAGTTCCCATTTGCAGTTTCAGTGGTTGTATTTTGTACTGAATTTTCTATCACCTCAACTTCAAAACAACAAGAGAGCTCCTATTTAATAAAAGCGCTCTTCTTTGAATGGAAAGCTTTTGTATTGACCAATAGTAGATGTGGGCTAATTGTTGCTCCCAAGTTCAATAAAGGTTCAAGTTGTTCAAGTTGTTCAAGTTCCATTAAACCTCCCCTTGAGGCTCTCAAACTCCACTCCTTGATAGAGCTTATTTAGTTTTCCTTTTTTTTGAAATAAAATCACTGCTATCCCCTATAGTTGAAGTATTTTAAAAAATATATGAAATTTAATATCGGAATAAATAGCAGTAATTGTAAATTTATACTTATAAATATTAGGACTAACCTGTCTAGAATAATTTTACAAAATTTATAGTATAATATAAACTGAATAAACTTAATAGTGCTATATAAAAGCAATTATAATTTTTTAGTTTCAAAAAAAACAATTATGTTAGTTAGTTATTTTAATCGTTTCAAAGGCAAAATACTTTAATTTTTCTAAAATAAAATAGAATAAAATATTTGAAATAAATTAATATAATGTTTTATTAAAAGTTATATAGTCGTAAATTATAAGCATTAGTCTATAATTAAAACTATAGTATCATTTAAAAAATTATTTATAAAAAAGTAAAAATACTAATAATTTAATTTAAAACTAAAAAACAAAACAAAACAAAATTGAAATCGAAAATAAAACTCATTATTTATTTTATAAAACTATAAAATAAGTAATAAAAAAATAGATTTATATAGTAATGGAATTTGTTAGCTACTATAAGAATTTTATAAATAGTTTTAACGCTTTGTTATATTTAAAACTCATACAGTTGAACTATAGTATACATAAATTTCACTTTAAAATAAAATTATTTTATATATACTTTATAATAAAGCATAACAATTGCACATTAAAACACAATCAAAATAATAAGAATAGAATTTACTCAACTTTTATTCCAAAGATTCCAAAACTGGGTTCATAAATTGGGGTATTATAAACTTCAATTTAACTTTGATATCCTTCTCATTTCCACGAATTATAGCCTCCAATTCATTTTCATTTTGTTTAGGTACATGATTTAATCGAAATAATACTATTAATTGATTTTGATTTTGATACATAATTTTACCCATCGATTTTTTACTTGTTTCTGATAAAAAGATATCAAAATTTATTAAATCCAAATGACTGTATAAAAAAAGAGTTATTGATATAAATAAAAAATTATTAAAACACTTACCTTATTTCTTGTTCCAATACCTTGATTGAAAATAATCGTTTTCTAATGACCCCTTTATGATGCGTTCGAATAGTTAATTCTTGGCCAATATAGCATCCTTTTCTAAAATGAACTCCATTTAGTAACTCTAAATTACTTTCCATGGGTAAGGAAGTCATGGGTAATATGCCAAGGTTAGTCTCTGCTATACCATTAGTCAATAATTTTAATTTGTATGATTCATAATCTTGTAATTTAATTGAATGCTTTTTTTTATATGCTTCAAAACCTAAAGTAATATATTATAGTTAATTATTTTTATTTTATTTTATTTTAATACTATACTTTTAAAAAATTACCTTTTTCTCCTTTAGGTATTATACACCTTTTGCCCATTAATTTTAGCCTTGGATCTTCATTAATAATACATTCATCACTTATTTCACTTTCTATTTTGTTTTCCTCAGATAATTGAAATAAATCAAACTCATTTGAAACTTCTTTGATATGCACTTTAGCAATTAATTTATACTTTTTTAAATGCGATAATATACTCTCTTTTTGTTCCATTGGATAATCCATAAAAAAAGATGGATTTGAATCATCATTATTTTTGTTTTGATAAATAAAACTATCAAACATTACTCGACCCTGGAAAAAAATAAAGAGTCAATTAAATATTTATCTATTAAAACTGATTGAAAATCGATTTTACCTGTGGTGTTAAAAACGCATTATATTGACAGTTAGGTGTATTTTTTTCATTTAATGTCACTAAATTTGTACTCATTCCATTTAAAAATTTAATACTATCGGGACCTTGGATGCTCAATAGACCTCGACCTAAGTTGAGCGGAATTAGCTCATTCCTTTCATGCTTGGAGATATAGTTTCTGGTTATCGATGTGTTTATAGAATTACAAATGTATTTGGTTAAACGGGTTGTGGTTAGATTAGTGTTAAAATTAAGGTATTGTTTTAACATTTCGATTTATTAGATATCCAGCTTATTGTATTTAAATTTTGTTTATTATGCTTGTTATATCAATTCAATAATAAAAGTTTGTGGTTGGATTTATTTTGTATTATTATAATCTAACTAAATATATTGTATGTTTTTTGTTAGTTGTAAAAATGGATTAATTTAATCCTATTTTTAAAGTATTAATTATTTCAATGCACTTGTCATCAAATTTTAAAAAAGATCCCATGAAATTTTAATTTGTTGCAAAAGAATTTTACAAAAATTCATCATACAAAAAAAATTAACTCAATATTTACTAGCTGACATTATTTTTTTAAGAAGCAGATAAAAATGGGAGATTCAACCACAATGACAATCCAAAGTGAATTTCAATCTTTGTTACAATTACAAAAAAGCTTACCTTTAGAAACTATATTAAACAATAATTTACACTGTCATATTAGTACACTTCCTCACTATGATTTATATTATTATAATAAGCTCCCAGATGTAATTCAATCTTACTTAAAAGATAACAATTATCGTTCAGGATTTTTAAAACCATGGAATCAAATTTATTATATTATTAATAATTTATTATTTCTATGGGATTTTACTAATAACAATATTCAACAGATAGATATGCAATATAATATAGTTGCTTGCGAAGTTATTTTTTCAAAGCCAAACTGTTTTGATAAAGAGATTAAAGAAGTACTTTTAATAGCTAATGAAAATGAAATTGGATTATTTAATAGAGTAAAAGATGAAAATAATCAATATCAATTATTCAAAAGTAAATATTTTGTTAATGGTCAATTTAATCAACAATTTCAAGTCACTAGTAGTAAATCTGGTAGAGTATTTTTAAGTTGTGGAGATAATGTAATGGAATTAGATTATCAATTACAAGATAGCCTTTTTTATAATAGTTGTCGATTAATTAAATTAGAATGGGATTTATTTGGCTTAACTCAATTATTTTATAATACTAAAAAAGAGAGTTATATTATTAAATTGATAGTGGATAATGAAAGAAATATATTCTATTCACTTAACCAAGAAGGCGTTGTTACTATTGTTAATATTTTTAAAGGACAATTTAATATAATTGGTAAGGTTAATGTTAAAGAAAAAGCAAAGGAATTCATCTTTCATGACGGAGTTTATAACGTTATGGATATCCAACTTATTTCAATAAAAGAATCAAATGTTATTAAATTATTAGTTATAGATAATTTAGCTAATCATCTTTATTTTGCGTCCTCAATAGAAAATGATAATTCATTAACAAATTTATCAGTATATTATGCGTTCAATAATAATAATTTTAATAACAATGATATTGTCAATAATGTTAATTATTATAATCGTGGTTTTTATTTACATAGTTTTTATAATAATAATAATAATGAAACTGAGGTTTATTTACAATATATGGATAGAACAGAAGGACTAATCAATCATACAACTAGTTTAATTCAAAATAAATTAAAATTAAAGGGAAAAGTATTAGATATTATAGAATGGGATATTAATTTTAATCAAAAATTAAATATTTATAATCAACAAAGTATATCTTTAGAATTAGAAGAAAGTTTAAATCAATGTTATTCAGTTAATAGAAATTTCATAATATTAACAAAAGAAAACATTTATATTATAAATAAATTAAGGCCCATCGATCAATTACAATATATTTATAAATCTATTTATAATGAATCAAAAGATTATTTAAAATTAAAAAATACAATGGAAGAGTTTAATAATAATATCCAGTTATTTATTCAATTATATGGAAAACAATTTACAATTTATTGCTTATTATTATTATCTTCAAAAAATAATTTTATTATTCAAAGAAATACTTTTAATTACAACGTATTTAATTATTTAGGTTCAACTCCTTCTTCTTATAAATTAATTAGACAATACAATCAAACAATTAATGAATTAACTAAAGAAGATAATGAACTATTAGTTAAGGGTTATTTATTATTATTAATTAATATAATTCAACCAATTTATAAAAATAATGGTATTAAAGTAAAATATATTGAAGGGGGAAATAATATTAATATATTTTTTAATATTGATTTAAAATGTTTAGAATTTATTAAATTAATATTAGAATCTATATTAGAATCATCCAGTCATCTAAATCAACAAGAAGAACAGTCTCAACAATTGGCGGATATTTTTAAATTATTTAAAAAAGCATTGAGTATTATTCATTTCTTTATTTCATTTCAACAATTTAATGTATTAAATTTAATATCAAAACAATCAGAAATAATAATTGATAATTTTAATCAATTGTCATTTAAAAATTTATTCAATTATAATGAAAAATCAATTAATTTAATTCAGGACATTTATTTATTATTTTTAATTAATAATAACGAATTAAATATACAAGTAGGTTATAGTTTATTATATTATACAATTTAATTTAAATTTATTTATTTATACGTTTTTAATAGAAAGAGAAACTTATTGATTATTATACAAAAAATTGTTTACATTTAGTAGATATTAATCAAGTAATTGTTACTCAGGTAAATTAATATACATATATAGAATAATATTTATTTATTTGTTTATCTTATTAGGCACATAATAAATTATCAAATATTAATAGTAATATGATAAGTAATGAAATAAGATACTCAATGAAAGACGTAATTGAATTAATTAATTATTTAATTGAACCGGTTAGTTATCAACAATTATTACAATTAAGTGAAAAATTAAGTCAATTAGGTTATCTTTGGGAAGCTTTATTATTATGCTGTAAGAATATTAATCGGACAGATAATGAAATAATAGAACAAATTCAATTAATGGAAATTTTATTAAATTATTTAAAACCAGAGTTTAACAACTACAAATTAGAATTAAATAGTAAAAGTAGTGAAAATAAAACAACAGATAATATAATCAATTATTTAGATAAATTATTATTATGTGGTAATAAATCAACATTTTATTCAAGTATTATTAACTGGTTTAATAATAATAATTTATTAAATATATTATTAAATTGTCAATCTAAATCATTTTTAATTTATTTAAAATACTCTAATGAAATTCAATATCAATTGATTTATTGTGAATATTTAATGATCCATTATCAATTTAATGAAGCTAGTTTTAAATTATTTAATACTGCTAAAATAGAAAGGTAAATAATATATAATAATAATAATAATAATAATAATAACATTTTATAATTTTATAATTTTATAGTGGAAAATTAAATTTAGATGATCGACTAAGTTTATTATTAAAAGCCAAGTTAGTTACAATCTATAATACTAATTTTAAATCAGAATCAATAAGGAAAAATCATTTAAAATTAATTGATGATAATATCATGTCAACTAAATTACAATTGTTTATGATTGAAGAATCTAAACTATATTTCAAATATAATATTATTTCAAATCAATTAAAATTTAATACAATTGAAAGTATTAATGAGGTAAAAAATAATATTATAAATTAAGATATTAATATTGAAATATTATTAATAATATTCTTATATTTAGAATATCACTATAATTGAAGAAAAATCATTATATTTATCAAAGATATATCATTTATATTTAAAAAAAGAATTAATGAATTTAAAATCACTTGAACAAAAATTACATTCCTTTATAATTAATAGTAAGTTTTAATTCAACTCAAATTTATTTTATCGAAATTAATTATTATTATTAATTTTAGTATCTCAAAAATTACCTCGTGAAAAAGTAATTGAATTGTTATCTTCTGCTTTTCTATTATTAAGGAAGTATGCTTTTCAATCCAATCATTTACCTTCTTTAAGTAAGTTATTATTTATTTAATATTAATTCATTTCGTTTTATTGACTTTTATTTTTTATTATTTTAGAATCTTATTGGAGTATATTAACTACATTGCCAAATAGAGAACAAATTAATTTTACAGATTTAGTAATTAAGCAATTTCTTCAACTTCTTGGCTTCGATATAATAGAAATTCAAGCATTGAATTAAATTCAAAGTTTTATATCCCTTTTCATCTTAGCTTTATGACTTAGTTGATAGTCAATAAATAAAAAATTTAGTCTATGTTTTTAAGATAAATTGATAAATGTTGCTTTTTTTATTATAATTTGAGATTTGAGATTTGAGATTTGTAATTTGTAATTTGAATTTATGAATTTATTTTGTTTTTTTAAGGGATAAAATGTTATTGAAGAATGGTTAAATTAGTTTATTACTTATATATTATTTTTGAAGGTTACAGTAATCATAAACGGTTCATTTATGGATGGAATCCGAGTGTGTTATAAGAGATATACTAAAAAAGAATTATTAATCATTTTTTATTAACTTTTAATATTAAATATCTAACTAGTTGAGCATGGCAATAATTATTAAGTTATTGATTTTTTACAACTATTTCTTCCAAAATAAATTTTACCTCATTGAGCCAATCAAACTCATCAAAAAAACACTTGTTTTATGCAATTAAAAGATAATAACCTTCCAAAAATTATGGGAATCCATAATTCATTTCTTTCCAATATTTTCAAGAATGCAGGAGTATAATTTTAATAAACTAACCAATAAAGCTTATTTTAAGCAACGAGGTTATAATGAACCTGAACCGTTTATACGCCCTGAACCCATAACAAAAATTCAAGAAGAACGTTATAAATCCACTGCAAGATCCCAATTGGTTCATAATCTCAATCTATTATCTCCAGAAAATAATGATTTGGGCAATTTGTTACTTACTCTACCAGAAAAGTTTAGTTATGCCATAAAGAATTCAACTTTTGTGGATGGACCTACCAATTTTCCAATAGCATTAAAAGAAAAGATAGAAGAATCTAAAGAAGATATCAAAGCTGGATTTTTAGGATATTTAAACTTTGCTTATTTTATAATTGATGGAACTTTATATCTTTGGAATTATCAAGAAGATGTTATAAAAGTGGAGTTACAAAAAAGTGATTGTTTAAGTGTACATTTAGCTAAAGCAAAAAAAGAGTGTTTTGATGACAATGTAGAATGGACATTGATAATTTGTTGTAAAAGTACATTATCGGTGGTAGGAATATATTTTGATATTGAAAAAAACTTGCAATTTGCTTATTCCCCATATACTTTAGAATATTCCTTTTCTAAAGATGTTATAATGGTTTCAACTATTGATGGTAGAGTGTTTTTCACTAATAATGATGAAATTTATGAAGTATTTTATCAGCTTAGAGAAACTTTATTTTCTCGTCGACTTGAAGTTAAAAAGTTAACTTCACCCAATTTAATGTCTTCTCTTTTTGGTTCAACTAGTGGATATAGTAAAATCATATTAGATGAAGATAGAAAGTTATTATATGCATTTAAATCCATTGAGGAAATTGTTATGATTAGTTTAGGTGAAAAAGGAAATCAATTTATAATTCAAAAAAGTTTTAAATTTGATATAACTAATATTGATCCTTTATATAGTCCCAAAATTATGGAAGCTCTTGCTTCAGGTATTGTTGAATTACATCCTGTTCCTTTAGCTCAATCAAATATTGTTAGATTTGTTATTTTAACGCATAACGGGGCAAGCATATTTTATAGAGAAAATAAAAATTCAACAAATAATAGGACACTTCCATTAGAATATCATGCTTTTCTTAGTCCTGCAGCTACAATCAATATCGATTTATCTCCCGTTACATTTTATAACAATGGATTGACATTATCATCTTATAAAAAGGAAGAAAAAACACTGATCAGTTCACGTTATTTAGAAAGCACACCTGGATTAAATGAGGATAAGGTTAATGATTTGGTTTATAATTATTATGTTAAAGGAGATGTACTGGATATGATTGAATTACCACCTGTTCCAACGGATCTTATATCAACAAAAAATAATGGAATTTCATTAGTAACACCAGATGATACAGTAGGACAATATTATCGACCATTTCGTACTTTTATGATATTAACAACTGAAGGTTTATATTGTATACAAAAATTTCGACCAATCGATTGTTTAGAAGAAGCCATTACAAAGAGTCCCAATGATCGAGTAGAAAATTTTAAATTTAATTCAATATTAGAGTATTATGGAAAAGCAGAGGTTATTTGTATGTTATTGTTTTTATTATCTCATCATCCAGTGAGTAGAATGGGTAAATCAGGGTATACTGGAATGTATGGCGTGGTAAATAGACCAACAAGACAAATTAAATTAATGAAGCAATGCTATAAATATATTGAAAAAATCAAAGATAAAGTTGCTTTACAAGGTATTGAAGTTAATTCACTTAAAAAATATTGGGCTCCCGGAAGTACAATTTGGATTAAAAATAGTGCTGGTTATATTGGGTTTTTAAAATTAGTTACAAGATTATTACAGCCCATTTGGAAAACTCATTTTATTAAATCATTAGTTATTGATAATAATAACACATTTGAATTTGGTGCATCAAAAGATATTTTAGATGTCATTAATCCTAATTTAACAGCTGTTATTAATTTAATTCATAATATATCTCATTATAATGAGTATAAACGATTAGGTACTGAAGAAAACGATACATTAACAGGACCAACTTCTGTGGTAAATAATAATAATAATAATAATAATAATAATTTAGAATCGGAATGGGAAGAAATTGAATTATTTAGACAATTAAGACAACAAGTAGATCGTGCTAGAGAATTAATTAACTTTCAACAAATCTTACTTGAGCTTAATGATGCTGGAATATTCAATTCACTTGGGCAAGATACAATTAATAAAATAAGTTCACTTACTTTTGAAGACTTAACAGATATAAATAAATGGCACATATTGTTCAATCAAATAATAGCCGTAGTAGTTAAAGAAAAGGGAACTTCATCAACAGAAAATGTATCTGTATTAAGTCCATTTAAACATTTCTGTCCTAATATATTATCAGAAGATGGTTATCATTATTTCAAAGGACTTGAAAATATATTAATTGCTAGTGTTCAATCCTCTTTTCATCTATCTACTTTATTTATTCGATTAGCACAAGATTCCTTTGATGAAATGAAAACTGTTTTATCAACAGATAAACTTTTAGGTATTATTCAAGATTATTGTGAATTAGGTTTTTGTAATGGGGCTTTAATGGCCATTGCAAATACAATTACAAAGATTAATAATCAAAAATTAGAATTAAATTTTGAAGCTAAAAAAATAGAAATCCAGGATTATTATCAATTAGTTATTATACCATTAACTCATATTTATCCAATAATGAAAGCCAATTTTAATGCATTTGAATTTACTAAAGATTATAGAAATATAAAAGCAAGTTTAATGAAGATTTTTAATTCATGTTTAGATAAAAACTTTCATTATGTTATTTATGAATGGTTTATGGAATCTGGTCATATTAAAATGTTAATTGAATTTCAAACACCTTATTTAGAACAATTTTTAAAAGAAAAACATAGTTCTATTGATAATGAATTTTTACAAAGGTATTTATCCCATCACAAACGTTATTTAGAAGCTACCGAACTTTATTTTAAACAAGCTATTATTGAGAGGTAAAATAATACATTATAACATATGTAATGATTTTTTTATTAAACTAACTTTAATCAATTAGTTCTGAAATGTCATTACAAAAAAGAATTGAATTCTTACAAAAAGCAGATTATCAATCGGATGACTTTAGAATCAAAGATAAGAGTTATAATAGAGATAATATTCGTAAAGATATCAAGTATATGCTCCGAATTGCTAGATTACAAGATTTGATGGTAAAGGAATTGAACTCAGCTTCTCATCTTGCTAAAGATTTAGCTGAAGAAGCTATTAAAGGCTTAAATTTTAAATTATATGAACCTGCTGAGGTATTTTTTTATTTTTTATTTATTTAAACATTTATTAAATCAATTTTTTAGCTTTATGATGAATTCATTGAGTCTCTTGAATTACCTATGTCCGAAATCGCAATTACAATTTTATTTTTTAATCAATCAAAGAGTAGAAAGGAACTTATTATACTTATTGAAGAATGGTATAAATTATGTAAGAAATAGTTCAAATTTTAAACTATTATCATTAATATTTTAATAGTAAAGAAAAATACGGTTAAAGTAAATTTCCCAAAGACATTGAGAGAAAGTTTAAATTCGATTGTAAAAGCAGTTACCAAATGCCATGAAACATCGTATATAAGTAAGTTAAATTTGAAATGAAATGAAATTTAATTAATAACTTTTTAGAATATTGGCATGTGCCTTTATTCCGAGTATTTGCAGAAAATACCAACACAATCTCACTTGAATGGGTTACAGATTCATTATGCGAATTAGGCTATACTTCATTTGAAATTTTAGAGTTTTTAACGACTGCTTTGAATAATAATGTACTATATTTAATTTATAACAGACATAATTTAATAATATTTTTAAAATAGGAATATCCATTCAGTTCACCCAAATTTTGTCATGAAGTACTGAATTTAATATTTGCTTTGATTGAAGATCAAAGTGATACTATGCTTAAAAATAAGTAAGTAAATTTATTTTTTTACTTTATTTTATCTTATCCACTTTTTTAGACATCAAGATATTGCCCATGCATTATCAACAATCCCTCACACTGTCCCAGCGCTCGCAGATAAAATCAAAGCATATGAAGTACCTAAACAACGCTTTGATTTTGATTATAAATTTAGAAAACATAGGTATGATATATTGAACTCATACACTGATGAAAGAGGTACCAAAAGTAGGAAAATTGGAGATAATTAAGAAAAGGATTAAAAAAGTTAAGATTCAATTGTATTCGTAGTAGTTTCAAACCTAATTCTAGTTGATATATTGAATTAAAAATTCATGTTAAGTTTGTTTTTTGAGTTTTTTAAAATGTAATTTAAGTAGTATTTTTAGTTATATAGTTTTAAGTGCATTTAAGATGTACTGTTTTTTTCTTGTATCTTTTTTAAATAATTATGTTTTATAAGCTTTATTTATTTCACAAAAAGAGCAACCTTTGAGTTAAAATGCTATACTAAAATTAATATTAACTAACAATTTAAAATTTTAGACCTTTTTATATCAAGCTCTAAGTGTTTTGTTAATTGTTATCTGAGTGAAATTTAGAAATTTAGAAATTGTTGCATGAATATAAAAAAGGTTGACAATTGTTTAAATAGTTTAGTTGATTTGTTGAAATCAAGTTTTATAATTGGAAATGTTTTTTATCTAAAATTTAATTGCTTTTTTCTTTTTTGGAATTTTAAGCTTCCTTAAAAATGGACAAAATATGAAAATGGGGATGTTTTTTTGGCTTCATCGCTTTTTCCATCTTTTAAGTGCTATTTGAGTGTAAAAATTGTTAGTAAAATTCTTAAACACAAAAATGCATTCCCATTATTATAATTTGTTTCTGTTAATAAAAAAACTTTTAAAAATTTAATACAATTTAAATAAGAAACTTTATTATTATGATTAATATCAAAGTAGAAAAAATTGCTTTTTTATTTAATAAAAGGTTTTTATAATTAAGTAAATTAATAAAATTTAAATAATTATATTATAATTTTCATTAGTGTATTAAATTTAAAAGAATTAATTTTATAAAATTTTAATCTGATTGAAACAACTTCAAATTTAAAAAAAAGTTTAATTAAATTAACACTATATTTAAAAAATTGCAAAAATAGTTAATTTAAAAATACCTGATTAATATTTAATATATATATGTGCTTTTTTCAATTTCATCACTTTTTTTATTTTTAAGTGCTATTTTAGCAAAAAAAATCATTAGTAAAATTCTTAAATAAAAAAATACATTCACATATTAATAATCATATTACAAGTTTATTATTAAAATGTTTTTTATTACTTTTATTAAAAAAGACTTATTTAAAGAATATGTCAAATACAATGAGCTTAAAAGTTTGTGATTTTATTTTAAGATTTCATTTTTAAAGTTTTTTATATACACTATGTCCTAATCTATATATTTTTGACATTAAGAATTATAAATTTGATATTAATAAACCAAATTTAGACCATAAAATAATAAATAAACTCAATTTAACTGATGTGATATTTAAATATAATAAATTTTACAAATTAAGTACTGTTTGTGAAATATTGCTTTATTTAGCTCTCGGATTGATTATAACGCAACAATCACTTAAGTTGCTGTGTTCTCAAGTTCAAATACAATCAAGTCAGAGTCCCTTATTTTGATTTGCTGCGAGAATTTATAACTTCATATTGCAAGGAATAACATCCTCTCGTATTAATATCCATATTTATTGGAGTATAAAAGAGATTCTTCAATATGATAACTCCAGGCTTTTTTAATTGGATTACTCCCTGATAACGTATCATTAATAAAGTCACTAAGTCTTTCTGACAACATCTGATATAGATTTTATAGTAGTATCTTCCATTGTATTTGTTTTACATAATTTGTAGCTTACTACATACTATTTCTATTAAGTTAAGTCTACCTTAGTTACATAAACTAAGACCCTTCGACTCAAGGCAAGTTAATTAAGCAAGAGTAGCTTTTAACTTCGGCCACTAAGTATCAACTTTCACATGTTGATTGTTTTTTATTATGTTCTAGAAACAAAAAATTATTCAAGCTTATCAAATGCAAAAGCTTTTAAACAAAGTATATAAATGGTCCCATGTTTTGTTTCAAACAGTTTTATTGATCGTTTTATAGTTTTTATTTTTAAACAAAAGTAGCAATATAAAATTTAAATTATTAAAATAGTTTGTTTATTTATTTATTAACATGTTGACATAAATTTAATGCTTTTTTATAGGTTTTTTAATAAAATTATTACACTATGCTTGAAAATTTAAAGGTAAATAATATGCTTTGAATCTTTTTTAAAGCTATACTAAATAACAAATTGATTATAATTTGCTAAAATTAAACTAAAATTAAATTAAAATTTACTATAAATAACATGAAACAAACTTAATTTACTAAAAACGAACAATTTAATATTCAAAAAACAGCTTTATTTTTAAAATTTAATTATCAATTGGAACTGGAAAAGGAGTTGTATAATTAATCCATTTAGCAGACCAATTTAAACATTCATTCATCCATTTAAGTGAATTGGCATTTCTAAGTACATGATGTGATTCATTAGGGAAATATAAAAATTTAGCTGGTATTTTTCTTCTTAATAAGGCATTATAAGTCGCTATCCCTTCACTTTCTGGTACTTGATAATCTTTACCACCATGAATAATTAACATTGGTGTTTTCCATTTTTGAATATAACTTGAAGGAGAATCCCTTAGTGCTATAGATTTTACTTTAGTATCCCATATATCTCCCCCCAATTCTGCAGTCATAAAATGTTGTACATCAATAGTATGATATAAATGAGTTAAGTCAAATATACCAGCATGGGAAACAATAGCTTTAAATAAATTTGTTCGACCATTTAAAATATTCATCATATAACCGCCATAACTACCGCCCCATGCAATGACTTTGGTTGCATCTAAATATTTATATTCTTTTAATACATAGTCTAACCCTTTTAATGTATCTTCCACAGGTAATGTACCCCAATTGCTAATAACTGAATTTATAAATTTATGACCCCAACCGTAAGAGCCATGGAAATTAATACTAATTAAAACATAACCGGCATTGGCAGGTATTTGATAATTCCATCGATTGGACCAATTATCATTAAATGGGTTTTCAGGGCCACCATGAGACCAATACATTACTGGGTATTTTTTATTAGAATCAAAATTAGGTGGTTTGATTATAAAACCCTGCACTGTTTGATTCAAAGCACCAGTGAAATAAAAAGGTTCATATGAATTCAATTGAAATTGTTGCAAATATTCGATATTAATATTTGATAATAATTTTAAATCATTACCATCTTTTTTAACTGAATATAATTCTTGTGGATGTTTTGAAGAATGTCTTACTACTATTAATTCATCTTTTAATTCTTTTAATAAAGAGGTACCTCCAGTTTTGACTATTGCTTTATATTCTTCTGTTTTTATATTTAATTCAAATAATTTATCGTAACCATTATCAGGTATTGTTAAATATAAACAATTTCCATCATTTGAAAATGTAATAACTTCAAAATGAGCATCCCAATTTTTAGCTATTATTTGAGTCTTCTTTGTTTCTAAATTGTAATACATTATCTTTGTTTTATCTGCTGTATTAATATCACTATCCATTTGAACCCAAGCTAAATAGTTTCCATTAGGTGAAAATTTGGGACTTGTAATTAAACCTTTATCTTTTTCAGATATTAATATAGGTTCCGATTTTCCATCAGTAGCTACTAAATATAATTCAACAGTGGATTTAATAGCTTGATATTTAGTGTTTGGACGAGTTAAAAAAGCAACCCATTTCCCATTTGGAGATAAAGTGTAAGCATGATCTTCATAATAAGGTCTTAATGGAGATTCCAAATTTGGAACATTTTTTAATAAATCAATATTCTCACTGACTGTTTTATCCTTAAAAAAATCACTAACAAATACATGTTGATTAATATAATCATACCATTGATCCCAATTTCGAACATAACTTTGTTCAAAAGTAACTCCACTACTAAAACTTTTTTGCATCTTTTTAACAGCTACTCCAGAGCTAAAAATTAATTTGTTATGCTCCAAATTGATCTTAACTCCGTTTATATCCCCCACTGTAAAATTGCTATGTTGAAATAAAGAACTTTTTCCCACTTTTAAATCTAAAGACCAAATATTAGGACTACCGGATCTTTCGGATACAAATGCAATTCGATTTTCATCAATAAATGAAATAGGGACAAAATCATTAGTTGTTGATTCGGTAATATCTTTAGTTACATTAAGAGTGGTATCCAATAACTTATATAATGTAGTTTTACGATCCGTTTCCTTATTGTAGGTAGTGGAAGAGTAAATAAATTGAGATCCATTATCAGAGGAGGTGAAATAGTATGGACGAGCCATGGTCACTAGATCGGAAGGTGTAAAGGTTACACTTTGGCTTAAGACGGCCAACGGTGTAATGCATACAGTTATTAATGATATAATAAATGGTTTATGAACCATTTTTATAAAGTGCTAAATAATTTTTTTAAATATCGAATTTAATAAAATACTCCATATTTTATTAAGTATTTATACTTTTATTATAAACACTTAATAACATCTATGTTAATAAAGATTAGTAATTAAAAATAGTCATTGTTTATGTATTAATTGTATATATCAACCTTATTTTTTTATTAAATTGATTTTAATTATCATTGAAAGTTGGGATATTCTAAATGGTTGAAATTATTATTTTTCTATCTAATTAAATTCATGATCATGTTATAATTGATTAATATTTTAAAAAAATATCGCTTTAACAAGTGTTTATGGTAAAAGTTATTAAAAAATATCAAGCTTTAAAACAGATTATTTTTTATAAGTGTAACACTATATTTTATTTTAAATTGATATAATGCTTATATCTACTATCAAATGCTTGCATTCGATATACTACAACTATCCTTTCTATTTTTAATAACTACATCCGATAACTTCTTGATCTAATTGTTTTAAAGAATAAGGACAAGAATTTTATTAAATGTCATAATGTTTGTTTGAATTCAATTATTTAAAGCATAATAATAATATCTTAATTAAACATCACATCACTCATTTTAATTTTTTTATAGAGATTTAACTAAATATAGAAATTACTAAAAACAATTGAATTATTGAAATTCAAATTCAAAGATGAATGAAATAATAGAATAGTTAATATGTTATAGAAACAAAATAATTGAAATTTACTTTTATTAGTAGATACTGTAATAGTTAACTGCTATTCTATTTACTATTATTTAACCTTATTTTAAATTCATTTTATAATTTTTTTAGATATTATTACAAATAAGTCAAAATAAAAGTCGAAATTTCAATAGTTTTACTATATTATATTAATTTAGAAAAAGTAATTGATATTGAAATAATAGATAGAAAACTCATTTATTATAATCAAAATAAAAGAATCTTTACTTTTTTTATTTTAATTTACACAATGCTCTACTAAATAATTCAATTTTTTAAACCATTGGAATTCTCCAAAATGGAAGAAGTAAAAGCCGATTTATCCAAAAGTTCAAAATTTAATTCAAACTTTTAAACCTTAATTTTTACCATTTATAGTATTTTTTTTTTGAAAAGTGCGTAAATGGAAATAAAAATGAGCTATTAAATTCTATCTAATATTATAATAACTGATAACATAATAAAGCTAATGAAAAAATAAAATAATTTATTTTTTTAGAAATACTATTAAACTATTATAATTAACATCAAATTAACTATAAAATCTATTAAATAAATAAATAAATAAATAAATAAAAAACAACCATAAGGTAAAAAAAACAATCAAAAAATTCGATTATTCAATTTTAAAAAAATATTTTATTTAAATAATAATAAAAGAATTCCCTACATTTCCAATCATTCTAATGTAGATGATTCCTTATTAAAAGTAAAATTATTCGCTGGTGATCTAGCTTGATAACTATTATTATCACTACGATTCCTCTTCCATTCGTTCATGAACTCCTCTTTATTTTCTAAATTCAATATTCTTTTACGTTGTTTACAATTTTCTGAGTTTTCTCTTTTCATTTCCTCTCTTACTATTTCTCCATATTTTTCTTCTAATAAATTGATTGGTGTTAAATGTTCATTATATCTTTTACCATAATTTATTAATTGTTGTCGATAAGTAGAAAGTTCTTGTTGTTTTTTATTGTCTTCTAAAGTGGTTGAAAATAATTTTGCTTTTCTTGCATATAATGGTAAATGTTGAATTAATTCTTGTAAATAGTCCTTTTCGATGGAATTTTGTGGTTGAATATTATATAAATAAGGTGTAATAAACCCAATTCTATATAAAATTAAAAAATTAATACAATATTAATAATAATAATAATAATATTATTATTATTATTAAAACTTACTCTTTTTCCAATTCATAACTGTTCTTCATATATTTAATAATTGAATGAATTGCTTTTAATACATTAATATTAAAAACGTTATTTTTGGAATTTAGGTTCAATTGAAACTAAAAATAAAAATAAAATAATAGAAATTAATTATAAATTATAATAAAATGATTAATAAATTACCTGATTTTTTAACATTGATTTTAATCCTAATAATAAATCATTATTTTTAAAACCAAATTCAATTAAATGTTGAATTATCCACTCAAGATTAACGGAAGTTGTATCGGAAAATTCAAATAAAAATAATTGAATAATGGGTTCTATAAATAAATTAAAATAATTAACATTAATCATTATAGTAATATAATGTATATAATAAAACTTACTTAAATGAATATGATTCAATGGTTTACTTACATATTCAAAGATTGATTTTAATTCTTTCATTACAGTTTCTGCCTCTTCAAAAGCCTTATTTTTATTTACTAATAAATAAGAAATAAATAAATTTATTACTAATATTTATAATTTATTAACTTACTTTGATTAAATAAATTTTTCCATAATTTTTCTGCTTCTATTTCATTAAAAATATTACCAAATGCTAATTTATAAATAATTTGTAATTTTATATAATCATTGAAATTATCTAATTCATGGGTCATCTAAATTAAAGAATAAAAATAATTAAATTTAAAAAAAAAACGATATACAATTAATACTTACCTCATCAATGGAATAATATCTTTGATTTAATCTATCGATTATGTTTTGATATTTTTCAATTTGTTCATTTTCTTTCTTATTAATTTCTCCTTGTAATATACGTTGAAAATTAATCATTTTAACTCCATGATTAATCTTATGTAACCATTCATGTTTGAAGCTTTCTTCTTGGTTTTTATGAATTTTATGAGCAGAATCATCTGCTTTTATTAACAACTTCATTCTTTCATATAAATCTAAACTTTCTCTGGAATAAAAATATTAAAAAACGTTCAGGGATTTAATATAAAAAAAACTTACAAATTACTCATCGCTTTTTCGGTATATAATTTAGTTAGCTTTAAATAATCTTGATTATACTCATAATAAACTTCTAAAATAGGTTGATCATTAGCAATAACTTTACTTGATGCTAAATATTTCTCCAAATATTCATTTTTAAAATCAAACAATAAATATGTCAATCCATTTTGAGTATAATATTCATAAATATAGTAATATAATTGATCATCTTTCAATTCCATAAATACAGTTTCAATAAATCTTAAAACAGTTTGATATTCTGTTAATGTTGAACTTACTTGAGTATACCCTGTTTGTGGTGTATATTGAAATTTGATATTATTATTAATGGATTTTCCTTTTTCTTCTCTTTTTAATAAATCTTCTTTTTTTAATAATGGTAATAAATGATTTAATGGCAATTCTAATAGTTTATAATATTCGCTATTTGTTATATTATTATTATTATTATTATTATTATTATTATATTCTTCTTTTGTCGTTATAGTTGATATTAATTTTAAATTATTAACAATAGTTTGAATGGCATTAATAGGTTGATTTGATTCCAAATAAAGAGCTATTATTAATTGAAGTTTCCTTTTACTTAATGGCTGTTTGTTAAGCTTTAGAGTTGATTCTGCTTTACTTTGATAATCTAATTTATAAAACTTATTGCTTTGTGTTAAACTTAAATTTAAATATTCCATAGCCTATCAAGTAAGGTTAATTTTTATAATTACAATATAATAGCTATCATTTTACCTTATAAACATAATATTCATTTTCAGATATTAAAGTAGGACAATATTGACGAATAATTTCCAATACAGATGAATCCTAAAAAATAATAAATTAACAAAATAACATTAAACAAATAATAAATAGAACGTACCGTATCTTTAACTTCCTTTAATTCTTTAAGTGTATTAATTAAACCTAAAATAATAAATTCGATAAATTCCATATCATTATTATTATTATTATTATTTAAATTTAGAATATTATGAAATGTTAATTGAGATAAATTAATAATAGATTGTTGATCTAATTTTTTAATTAAATATAATGTATTTAATTCAAATAATAATAATAAAAACTCTATTAATTCTAATATTCGATTAATGACTTTAATTAACTCATCTATTAATGGGTTTGATTGATTAATTGGTAATAATTTTCTATCGTTATTGTAAAATTGAATTGAATTATTATTATTATTATTAAATAAGCTAAATTGATTTAATATAACAATAAATTGATAAATGGATTTTTGTATAAATTTTAATTTAGTAATGTTATTATTAAATTGAATATTAATAATTTGTTGGTTTTGATTTGTATTAACTTTTAATAATGGTGTATTAAAGACTGGCGATAAAATACCAGCTAATCCACGAATACAAGCTAAATATTGAATCTTTTTTTCAATTTTTTCTTGCTGACCGTTGACTTGTACTATTATATAATTTTTATTAAATAATGATTCATATTGTTGATAATTTTTTAGAATGATGTTTAGTATGGGTTTATATTCATTTAGTTTGTTATGTTGATCTTCTAATTGCAAATCCTTATTGAATTGATTATTAATAAAATATGGGTATTTTGATAATAATAAATAACATAAACTTAATGTTTCAATAATACCATATTTAGTAATAAAACTCTTTAATTCCTTATTATTTATAATATTCTCTTCATTTAATAAATCAATTATATTTCTATTCTTTAATTGAATTAAATTATCTAATATATACTTTAATTGATCAATTGGTCGAAACTTAATTAATTTATATATCTTTTTATTACTCAATATATAAATTTGGCGTTGATAAAAATAATACTGGCTATTTGTATTATCTGAATAATAATCTTTAATATTAATATTCATTGTATTATCTATTTGTTTATCTTCCATAAAATCCATAATTCTTTCTTGTTGATCAAAGTTACTTTGAATATCATAAGTAACTAATGTATCTATACCAAACAATGATTTTTTATCTTCGTTATTAGCTTGATTAACTAACACATTTTTGTTGCCTAAATATTCACTTGCACATTCAGAATATTTGATTTGAATTATATTATTCTCCTTATTATTATCTTCATCAATAAAACAACTCATTAACATACCATTATAATATTGTCCATTATAATATGTGTTTTTAAATGTAGTATCTTGATTACCAATAATAAAACGACTTACTTCTAGATTACCAACTTCATTTATTAACTTATCATTCGTTGATTTTAAATAAATCCAAGTACCATCATAAGTTAACAATACTAATCGAACTAAATCTTCCTTTTGTTTTGGTATAATATTAAATTTCACAATCCCTTTTGAAATAGCCCTTTTTAATTGATTATTTTTTAAAAAAGTAGGTGAAAGGTGAGTTATTGTTGCTTTCCATTGAAATAAATCGCCTTTTATATCATAAATATCAATATCGGTATCTTTCTTTAAAGTATATAATATATTCCTTTCTAAATCAATTTGTAAACCTCTTAAATTTTTATAACGAAAATCAAAAAAATTAGTTATTATAGAAAAGTAGTTCGTATGATTTACTACTGATGTTTGTTTTGAAAATAAGCTTGGTTTTAACTGATATTTTAATTCCAATACATCACCATTATTACCTAAAAATATTCTCCCTTCCTTTGTCGAAGCAATCAAATCATCTTCATAACAATAACAATCAAACTTATAAGGGGTATGTAATACTTGAATCTTATCCTCATCTTCTATTTTGATCCCATATAAATAAATCTTATTTTGAAATCCAACTAATAATCCTTTGATTACGTTTTCCTCAAAGCATCCTTTTTTAATATCAACAATACTTATAAATTTAAATTGATCTTCTAATAATTCAATCTGAATCAAATCTCTTTTAAAATCCCATAAATTCAATTGCCCATCAGTGACATAATAAAGATAATTGATCTCTTCTAATAGCCCTTTTTTGGTATTAGCGTCTTGTAATTTCAATGCTATTGATGGTGGTGATTCGTAATGAGTTAATGAAAACTCAGATAAACAAGAACCTTGCTTTTCTATGGTGGAGGTAGGATACAACTCAGAATGATAACCTTTTATTTGAGAAGTTAAATCGGATACGATTTCATTTTGATAATGGGCATTAAGTGAATATAGTGATTCACTATCACTTAGAGTCTTGCTTTCGGTGGTTGAATTCATTCTCCTTAATTGGAATAAAAAACTAAAAAAGTTTTTCAAAGTTTTGTCAAAAAAATTTTAAAATTTCAATTACATTTTCGTCATTAACCAATAAGATTGAAGTAAAATATCAAAAAAAAAATTTAAAAAAATGGAGTAAAATTCCAGCCAGTGTGTCCTTTGTGTTTACATAATATGAAGATGTTTTTTTGGTTTCATTACTTTTTCCATTTTCTAAGCGCTATTTGAACAGAAAAATTGTTAGTAAAATTCTTAAACAAAAAACATATCCCTGTTTTATAAAGATTTCATTTATTTTTGATAAAGAGCAAAATGCTTTGAACAGGTTCCAGTTAGTTGTCTTTTATTTTTTATTTTTTATTTTTTATTTTTTATTTTTTATTTTTTATTTTTTATTTTTTATTTAATTATTTATACAGAGCCAAAGATTTTAACAATGTATGAAATTTTAGTTTCATATAACCAAGTGCTAAATAACAGACACATTTGACTTTTTCAATTATTACAATTCATAATTTGCAAAAATAGTGGTAGCCAATTAAATGTTTAAATTTACATTATGGTAAACTCAATTCATCTATTTTTGAAAAAATATATTAATTATAGGGTCAAATGTGCCTGTTATTTTGCACTTGGTTATAGAAAATACGCTAATATTAATTAAAAAAATAAATGACATTTAAATGAAACCGTTTTTAATAACATCTTTAGTATTTTTTAATTAAATAAAATTAGTCATGAAACTATATAAATTTAAACATACACTGTGTAATGCTAATTTTATAATTAACAATAGGAGCTTTTAAATAGTATGTGGTATACTTTAGTGAAAAACTATGCTTTTAATATATTTAAGCAATATGATTGGCTTATTTTTTATTTTTTTCCAAAATTAGACAAAAATTATAAAATTGAGTTTTTTATTATTTTTGATTATATTTTTATAAAATTATAAAATTATAAATTTTAAGTCTCAAATACTTTAAAAATAAAATAACCTAAGTGATCAAAAAAGTATAGCTAATTAAAATTCAAAACGCAATATTTTCTAAGCATTTTTGTCAAATAAAGCACTACTTGAGATACTTTTTTTACAAAATAATATGCTATATGGGGGTGTTTTTTTTGGCTTCATTATTTTTTCCATTTTTTAAGCGCTATTTCAGCAGAAAGATTGTTAGTAAAATTCTTAAACACAAAAATACATCCTCATATATTATTTAAATAAGCTTTTAATAATTCAAAGCTAGGTATGGGGATGTATTTTTTTGTTTAAGAATTTTACTGACAATTTTTCTGTTCAAATAGCACTTAAAAATAAAAAAAGTGGTGAAACTAAAAAAAATACCCCCATATATAAACTTTAAAACTTATTAAAATTTATAAAATTAATTTGAAAATTCCAAAAAATAGCAAAGTCAACTATAATTCTATTGTAATGTTTGTTTTAAATAGTGTTATATAAACAGTAACTTATTACCATAAATAAAAATTATCTATATATTAGTTTTTATTTTACTTTTAAATTTTTATTTCCTAAATTTAACAATAGAATTTTTGACGGAAATTATAAAATAGCAATAAAATAATAAAATAATTTAAAATAAAATTCAATATAAAGTTTAACTCCATTTATTAACATTTTGTAACGTTTTAATAAATAAAATACTAATAATTTTTTAAAGCAAATTTGAACAAAAAAAAGGGTGATATAGGGGAAAGGGCAATATAGCGAAAAAAGTGAGGTTTCAGGTCAAATTCAGTTACATGGAGTTATACAAAGGGAGGGTTTATAACCTGTAACTACGGTGACAGTTACTCAGCACACATTCCAATTAAAAAGGCTATATAAAAAAATAAGCTTTAATTAAATTATTTTTAACTTGATATTATTAATTGATTAAATATGCTTTATAAAAAAAAAAGGTATTATTATAATAACTTTAATGGTTTTTGATCTGATGATAGTGTGAGCATTTAAGCTAAATAGTCAATGATCCATAAAAAACGGTAATATAGATGACCGACACAATATAATAGCTTATTTAGAGATAAAATTAATCAGCTCTTTATCAATAGTAAAATTATTATAATAGAAGGAATAATTTATTTTTTATTTAGTTAAAAGATTTGTTTAGTTATTATTTAATGGATACTTTATTAACTTGAAGAGTTAGGGAAAGGAGATAGAAATGACAATCTAATTTTTAGCTAAAAAGAAAGTTGAAAAGAAGTGTTAAAAAAATAACTCCACCTTTAAGTAGCTTTCATTAATTGTAGAAGATAACTTTATCAATTGAAGTGATATTTATTGTAAAGAAATAAAACAAAGTTCAATAGCATTTAAATCATTTGAAAATTGACAATGTCTATTGACTTTTGAATCTAAGTTAAAAGTCTGAAATCCCGTTTTAACTAAAGAGGATTTTAAGACTTTTCCTAAAAATAAAAAGCTAGTAAAACTTAATGAATTATAAAAAATGATACTGACAAATTAAATTCAATAAAACTTACAATTATCTTCTTTAAAGCTCTTTAATTAAAATGTGTGCTTGTCAAGTGTTCAATTAATAAGAAAAATTTAATCATTAAGCTACAAATCAGTACAACTATTTTTCAAACTAATAGCTGTAATTTTTATAGTTAAATAATTTATAACCTAATTTTTTTTAGGTCTAATCCTTATTTATAGATGGATTTCAGCATAAGTTATACTCTCAAATGAACAATTAATAAGTTTGAAAAGAACAGTAATAGAGTTGTATTGCTTCCAAAAATTAGTTCTGCTACACTGTTGCTCATTTGACCTAAATTAGCTACATATCTAAGTTGAAAACAAAATGCACAAAATAAGCGGTACTACTGGTTCAATTTCAACATACCATGAATATTTATAATTTTGTATTTGCTGAGTTTAATCATGAATAGTTTTATTTGTTTTTGTATTAAATCAATACAAAATAAAAAACATCCATGTTATTTTTAAATCGAAGCAATAGCAGCTAACAATTTAATCAAAAAAATCAATATAAAATGCTAATATTAAAGTTTAAAATGGACCTCGTTTGAAGGAATTTGAATGGGATAAGTTACGCTTAGCTAGGAGCAAGAGTGGACGTGAAGCATTGACTAAACTGCCCTTGTCTCTTCTTTATCGAGCTTAAATTGATTTATTTTGTTAACTAAAATATTTGAGAATCTTATGACTCTTTCAAAAATATAAAGTTTAAAATAAATAAACACTTTAGCTTATTTATTTTATATTATATTTAGAAGAAAATAAAGCTAAATAGGAATTTCGGAGACTTCTATATATATGTGAGATTTCATATAAAGAATAATTAATCGGCAATGGTTAACAGATTTAATAAGGCATGATCATTGCAAATTATTGCACTAATTAAGTTAATTTTAATACTGTATAAAGATAAAAGGATATTTTTTTATATGAGTATTGTTTTAATACTACTTTAATACAAAATAATAGGTGTAAACTGTACTTTTAAATTTCTTTTTAAAGGGTCATTTCATTACCTTTAAGCTTATTATTTTATAGTTTGACTCTTCAATTTAACTGATTTTAAATGTATTGATGGCATTTAACAAAATTTGTTCAAAATAAACAAAAATTATAAAAGTATAAAATGATACAGATTTTACTTTGAAACAAATAAAATTATTGTATTTACTTTTATTATCATTTCTTTAATCAATATGCTTTCCTTTATCCTTTCTATTATATTAGCAACCACCGTACTAGGCTCCAGATATCCCAACAACGTAGATTGGGACCATCCTTGTGGATGCGATCATTTTAGTGAAAGTTATGATTCTCAAGTTGAAAGTTTGATTTCCAAAATGAAATTGCGTGAAAAAGTGGGTCAATTATCCCAACTTAATATTGCTATTTTAATTAACAAAACTACTTTAGAATTGGATCCTAAGCTTGTTGATTATTATGTCAATGAGATGCAAGTAGGTTCCTTTTTCAATAATCTTGCTGATGGTACTGAAAAATTACCCGCAGGACCAGATAAATGGACACGTCTAATGAATCAATTACAAGATGCTACTCAAAAAAATCGATTAAAGATACCCATGATTTACGGTTTAGATTCAGTTCATGGTGCTAATTTTATTTACGGTGCTACTATTTTTCCTCAACAATTAGGACAAGCTGCTACCTTTAATCGTACATTGGTTAAAAAAATTAGCGAGATTGCAGCTAAAGATACAAGAGCTGTTGGTGTTCATTGGAATTTTTCACCTATTTTAGATATTGCTGTTAATAAACAATGGCCAAGAGTTTATGAAACTTTTGGTGAAGACCCATACCTTGCTACTGAATTAGGTAGGGAAACTATTATTGGTTATCAAGGGTGTGGTAAAGATTTAGCTCGTGAAGATAAAGTAGCTGCTACAATGAAACATTTTATTGGCTATTCTTCTTCTCGTTCTGGTAAAGATGTTGATGGTGCTTGGATGTCTGAAAGGATTATTAATGATTATTTTAGACCAAGTTTTCAAGCTGCTGTTGAAGCTGGTATTGCTACTACTATGGAATCTTATTCTGATATTGATGGTGATCATTTAGTTAACTCTGAACAATATTTAGTAGGTTTACTTCGTAGAAAAATGAACTTCAAAGGTGCTTTAATTACAGATTATCAACAAATTCAAAAGCTACATGATCCAATTCATATTGCTTCTTCACAAGAAGATGCTGTATATAAAGTAATGAAATTGGGTACTTTAGATGTATCAATGATTCCAAATGATATTACTTTTATTACTATTTTGGAGAGTTTAATCAAAAAAGGTAGAATTTCAATGAATCTGATTGATAATAATGTACGTCGTATGCTTGTTTTAAAGAAAAAGTTAGGATTACTTAATTCTACTGGTAAAGTAGATGTCAATTCGCAATTAGTTAGGAGTATTGGATCTAAAGAAGATCGTCGAGTATCTTTAGATGCAGCAAGAGAATCTATTATCTTATTACATAACAAAAACAATACTCTTCCGCTTAAGAAAGGAATCAAAGTACTAGTAACTGGTCCTACTGCTGATTCTATTAGTTACCAAACTGGCGGTTGGACTTTCAGTTGGCAAGGAACTAATAAAGATGAATGGTATCAAGGAAACGGAACTACTATTGTTCAAGGTTTAAAGCAATTTGCTAGTGTAACTCACTTACCTTCCATTGACATTAATGGAACTTGGATTGGCTCTGGTATTGATGGAGTTGTGAATGCATCAAAAGATCATGATGCCATTGTGGTATGTATTGGTGAAGCTACTTATGCTGAATTATTTGGCAATATAAGTGATATGGCCCTCCATCATATGCAATTAAACATTCTTTATGCTTTAATTGGTAATACTAACAAACCTATAATTGCTGTAGTAAATCAGGGTAGACCGAGAGTCATTAATTCGAATATTGATCAGGCTAGCGGAGTTATCAATAATTTCTTGGCTGGACCATATGCAGGTCAAGCCATTGCTGAAATTATATTTGGTGAAGTTAATCCATCTGGTAAATTGCCGCTTACTTATGCCAATAAAGTTAATGATAATACTCAAAATTACTATCGTCGTTTTAATGAAGATGACCCGAAAAACTTATGGGATTTTGGTCACGGTTTGTCTTATACTAGTTTTTCTTATTCTAATATCACTCTTTCTAAAAATGTTATGACCCTTCATGATCATATTGATGTCTCAGTTAAAGTAACTAATTCTGGTGCTATAGCTGGTAAAGAAACTGTATTAATGTATGTTACTGATGAATACCGTACCATCTCACCCGAAATTAAGAAATTAAGAGGATTTGAAAAGATACATTTAAATGTTGGAGAAACTAAAGAAGTCAGATTTGTTATCAATATTAAAGATCTTACTTTTTCTGGCTTGGATAACAAATATATTGCTGAAGAAGGTTCTTTCTATGTTACCATTAAAGATTTAAAAGCTCGATTCGAATTGAAAGTTGGCTATGGTCGTGATACCTTCTACCTTGGAGAATAACCCCTTGCTAAGCTTTTTTTATCTTTGGTCTTTGAATATAGCTAAATAAAAATTAATTCATAAATTTACAAAATTCGAATGTTTTTAAAAATTAGAATTATATTTTTGCTCTTGAAAGGCTAAAGTCCTAAATCTTTCATTAGTTAAATAAAAATTGAAATAATTAGGTTAGATAACTTAAGGAACAAAGCGATTAGAGGGAACCATCTGGTAAGAAAATATAAATTTACAAAGCTGATAAAATATGAAATATAGTAACATCAATGGCTCCCCCCAAAATTCAAATACAGCAGGACTAACCATAAGCAAAATCCTCTACCGAATTTCTTTTTAAGAAAGCTGTAATTATTTTATAATAAGACCTTGCCGGAGAAATATATATGTTACACAAGAAGTGGGCAACTTTATGAAGTAAAACTAACCTTTTACCATAAATGCTATTGCTATTTATTTAAAAAATTTAATTTTTTTAGGAAATCTTGTACGGGCTAGAGGGTCCCAATTGTTTTATCGTTTGAGTGAAATGATAATGGATTAGATGATCAAAGCTTAATGTTTTTATTAAGAACAAAATGCTTAAGTAATAATAGTTTCAATTGTTCATATATAAATAGAAATTGCCTTATATATTAGCTTTTTATAAATTCTTTTGCCATTATTTTATAATTATAAATATAGATAGAAGGAAAAACTTGGAGCTTGGGTTTTGAAAGTAGGTACATAGACAATTTTATAATAAAATTGTTATCTTTCGGGAAATAGCTAAACTTAGTAATTTGAGCAATAAAACTAGTTTTAAAATGTTTATTTTTCGGTCAATGTTAACTCAGCAATAAAACAACATAAGAGCGGAAACGGCTATAAAAGTCGAAAGTAACGTAACTTCAGCAAATTAGCTTTTGAAGCTTGAATATATTAGCTTGATTACAAGAAAGTAAAAGTCCAGACCAAATACAAAATACGGAATCTTATTAATTAAATATATTAAGGCACTGAATATTCCTGCGATAAGGAAACAAGATAAAAAAGGGGTTAAATAATTAGAATAGAATCAGATATGACTAAAATAGCTGATAATAGATACTAGAAACTAACATCATTGTTATAAAACTAATACTTAAGTAAAGTTAGCATAGTATATCAATTTTTTATTGTTGAATTTTAAAAAAACAAATAAGATTTGGGACTAATTTAAAGCAAGTTTGAAGTTTTTTTATCCCTGATTTTTTTATGTTTTCTCATTAAAATCCTAAAAAGGACTTTTTAGCTTCATTTGTAATTTAAATTTAAAGTCAATAAAATTTATTAACAGTTTTACAGTTCTTGAACTTCATCTATCTAAAAAACGCTTATAAAATTAGTATAACTGTTACAGCTCTTTTGTGGCTTATCTAACGGCTTGTTTAAAAAAATTGATGCTATGTTTGGTTGAAGTATAAAAATAGACCTTAAGAAAATTGGTTATGCAAATAATTTGACTATCAAAATCAGCGCTAATAAAGTCTCAAATGAGCCGCAACAATTATAAATAGAACAACAAGCAAGGAAAGGTGTACAAGGAAATAGCGTAAAATTATAATAATAGTTCTTATGAGTTCAGTTTTCTCGGTTTACCATACTAGGGAAGAAAGAATATGCTTAATTTTATAGGCTAGAGGTTTCTTATATTAATACATTACCTTGTACATGCTATAATTTAGAAGCACCGCTTTATATCTTAGATTTTTTAGAATCTTGCTTGTGTGAAACTCTCAAGTTTTATTCGTGAAGGTAACTTGTTAAAGTTTTAAAATGGAGCATTAAAGTATTTGAAATCAAAGGGGAGTAGTAAGTTACACTTTTTAATAGGATATTAACGCATATAAGTTTTTCAAATTTAAACATATAGAGTTAAATAAAAAGCGGAGTATTAAATTAATATTAATCTTTTTGAAAAAAACGAATATATTAATAGTTCTATGGTTCAATATAGTGCTTATTTAAATCGTCATCCTTCATTCCACGTTGAGTTTTATTTGTAATATCAAAGCATGTGGAACAGCTTTAAAAATAGTTACATAATGGTTTGATTTCAAAAGACTAAGTCTATAGTCTATATAAGTTATCTAGTATTATTGCTTTTTAAGCTAGCATGCTATTATAGAACAGAAACAATACTCATAATATATGATTTTTGAGCTTATAAGATTATATATAATTATGCAATAAAGTGCTATCTAAGTTAAAGGATTTCTTTAATATAAACCTATACTTATAACGTTTACTATATTGATTTGATTCAAAAATAGGGCTTATTTTTTATGTTATTTGAATATATTAAATTTATAAAATAATTCAATTGTAAATTGATATGATTTTATTTCTACATATATAATATTTTAACTAAAATCTTTTTTATATAAGATAGCAATTGATGTTCATACAAATAAGTTTCTGTGTCACTAGAACAAAAAATAGAATGATTTTAAGTAATAATGTAAAAGAAATGAGGATGTGTTTATTTAAAAATTTTACCAACAATTTTTCCACTCAAATATGGCTTAAGAAACGGAAAAGATGATGAAACCAAAAAAAACACCCTTAAATTTTTATTAAAAAATTAATAAATATTATAAAGACATCAGCTTAACGGATTAACTTTTTTTAATGCAAAAAAAGATCTCAAGGTAAATTTAAATTTTACTCTAGTATCGCCAATTCCTGTTTTGATATATAATTAGGCTTTTATAGCCATATTATAGTGGCTCTTAATTTAAAGAAATGATTATATTATTAGACAATACTTTTTAAAACGAAAACTTGCTATTTTAGTCTAACCTTTGAATAGCTTCTTGTCAACCAAACCGCTATAAAAAATCTTTGAAATGTTATATAATTAGTTTATTTATATTCTCATTATAATTCTGAGATATCTTTAAAAAATAGTAATACATTTTATCCAAAGTTTTCATTAAAAGATAAAAATGGAACTAGGTGACACCTTATATTTAAAAAATTATTAATTAAATTATTTATAGTATCGTATAAGGACACATTATAAATAATAATATAAAAGTAAAATTATGTGTGTAAGTTTTATTAATAAGAAGGGAGAAATATTAAAATAGATTGTAGCGAGAAATGATAATTTGGGAATAAATATAGACACTGAAAAAAGTGATTTGATTTTAGAACATAAAACATTAGTAGCAAATGTTAAATAAACAGTACTTCTTATTCATTGCCATGAATAAAATAAAAAATATAAAGAGCTTGTAAGATACAAATGAAATTTTTATAAAACAGAATTTAATTTCTAATTATCGATATGAGTAAAAACAATACCATGATCCTTAAAGATACCCTTGCTTTACATAAAATCAGAAAAGTGCACAAAATATTAGCTAAAACGGAAAAGGAAAAGGTAATAAAGTTAATCAAAGAAGGAGCAACCCATCAAATGATTGCAAATATGTTTAAAGTTGAAAGGAGTACTATCACTAAATTAGCACAAAGGGCCAAAGATAACACTAAAAAGCAAGCTCATAAATCAAAAGTTAAGTGTTTTTATGAACAATTACTTAAATACTGTTTACATGAGAAAGAAGTAGCTATCAAAAAAGTAATCGGATACGCTAAGGGTTTGGTAAGCAATATAGATATTAAAATTGATGTTGATGAATGCTTTATTATCAATTTTTTCAAAAGTAATAGCTTATATGGTTTTAATAAGTTAAAGGGTACTGAAACTTGCATTGTGAAAAGCAATGTCCCTTGTAGCTTTAAGCTAGATATGGCCATTTCAATTAATCAGAGCAATACTCTTAAGTTAGAAAATAGTTCTTTTTTTGATTTATATATCAATCATTATAACCAAGCATCTACAAACTTTAATGATCTTACTCAAGGTTATATAAAGTACCCCAATGTGTATCAATACACCTCCGGAATAACTACTAGTTCCCCTTCTTTTCCAAATTACTTTGATCTTAACTTAAATTATCCTTTTACCCTATATTAATAAAATTGTAGATACTAGCTGAACTTATAAATTTTGTACTGAGATTTAGCTTTATTTATACTTAAATTTACAATAAAATTTTTATACTTAATTATACAATACAAAGCATTTCTGCTTTACATTACTAAGACATTAAAACTATACAACAATATTTAAGCTGGTATCTTTAAAGGTAACTTTTTATTTCATAATAGGAAAAATAAGTTCTTGCATAAGTTAAGTGTTTTGATGTAGTACTTTAATCTAAATATCTTTGTTAATTTATAATTAAAGTACGATTCTTTTTATAACTAAAAACATAGTTTTTTCATAGCTCAAACTTTTTGAAAAAAATTCAAAGCCAAAGGGCAAATATGTTTTATTCGTTTAAAGACAATAAATGTAAGGTGGAAAGATTAGGGTGAGATAAAGTTGAAGGAGGGTCGACGCTCATAGAAACGGGCGAAAGAGGTCATAAATGAGTGCTTAAAGCCGAACATGAGAGAGGATATTAAGGACTTGATAGTGTCAGTTTTTTTACACACAAACCCAGCAATATGGAAGCGGAGCTCAGTAAATAAAAGATGCAATCAGCCAGGTGAAAGATCAGTAGGGATTGTGGATGTAGGATTAAACAAAATTTTAGTGTAGAAAGAGGCAATACCCAATGATATAGCACAGACAATGATTTCATCAAGAGTGTTTTTGTAAAAAGGTTTGTCCTTTAAGAGTTATGTAAGGTTGTCAAGGTGTCTTAGTTGGGGAGGGAATAGTTGGAACAAGGAGCCCCACATTGAGATCTACAGACGAGATGCAAATGGGTGCGTAATAAATCTATGATCTAATGTTTGTTTTACCTCTAGGCATAGTATATACCCGCTATGAGCTTGAAGAAAGGAATGTATGCGTTGTGAGCCAGACACCTACACACCGTTGTGAGCTGATCAGAGACGGGATTCCAACTTGAGAGATATCTGCTAATTAATCCTAACAAATGCTATGAGAGAGACTGCTTTAAGTTGAGGGGGGTTCGACACCCGATATAGTTTTTTATTGGCAAGATCTACTAATTTGCCCCTAGGTTTCTGGAGATGAAATAAGGGTAAGAAATTATTCCAGAAGCTTTTCAGAGTGAATAAAAAAGTAGTAGGTGGAAAAATACCAAAGATTTCGTAATCTAATGGGTCCGTATTGAAGATGAATGGGTTGATAGGCAGGGTAGTATAGGCAATCACTTATTTAGCATAAGTTTGTCAAATACCAGTTGGACGGGAGTCCAAAAATTTGAATTGTTTGGACAAAAGACAAGGATTTATTATTGAAACGTTGAGTAGATCAACGGCCCCTTTGTCCTTAGGAGTGCATAGCTTCATAGCTCAAGCTTTTAAATATTTTTATTTTCGTGTTTTCCTATATGCTCCTTACTAGAAAAAGCTAAATAAAACCCAAAAGCTTAAAAGATATATTGGTATTTATTCAATTAATAAAAAATTAAAAATCATGACTATACTCAACCTTAAATAAGTGATAAAAGGAAATAATAAAGGCTTTTTAGTTAACTTTGTTGATTTGACTTTTGACATTAAAATACTAAATTATAATTAAAGTGAGAATTTATTTACTATATCAAAGTCTATGGATAGGCACTATTAATAGAAAGGTTAGTATAACTAAAGCCCAGTTCCATATGGATTAGTGTAATTGATCCATTTAGCGGACTAAACAAGGTTTTCATGCATCCATTTAAATGAGTTAGCAATTTTAGTTGCTATGTGGTTTTCATCTTCAAAATAAACAAATCTAGATGTAATCCCTTTACATTGAAGATGAGTAAAAATACTAATTCCTTCAGATTCAACAATACGATAATCCTTCCCACCATGAATAGTTAAAGTAGGGGTCTTCCAGTTTTGAGCAAAATTTGAAGAAGAGAACCTTTCAGCAATTTCTTTAACCTTTTTGGACCATCCTACGCCTCTAAATTCATTTTCTATAAAGTAAAGCTCTTCAGTGCTTTAAAATTTGCTGGGAATACTGAAGGGACCATCGTAGGTAATCAAAGCTTTAAAACAATCGGTATGACCATTGATGTAGTTCATCATAAAGCCACCATATGAAGCTCCCCAAGAAATAACTTTATTGCCATATAAATATTTATATTTAGCAAGGGCGTAATCAAAACCCTTGATTAAATCTTCAAATGGATACGTACCCCAATTCTGGAGGATAGATTGAGTAAATTTATTGCCTCAACCTGATGAGCCATGAAAACTAGTAGAAATAACCACATAAATAGCATTAGCAAGGACTTGATAGTTCCAACGAGTTGACCAATTGTTATTAAAGGAAGATTCTGGTTCACTATGTACCCAAAACATAACTGGGTATTTCTTCTTTGGGTCAAAGCCTGGTGGTTTAATTAAGAAATCTTGAACTCTTTCTTTTAAGGCACCAATAAAGTAGAAAGGTTCATAGTTATCAAATTTAAATTTAAAAATTTGACGTTGATACTGGAAACAAGTCTAAGATCATTATCATTGTTATTTAGAGAATAAATTCCATGTGGGCTTTTAGTTGATGCCTTGGAAACCAAAAATTTATCTTCATATTCAGTTAACAAGCTAGTAGTCCCAGTTTTTACAATAGCTTTATATCCACGAGTTTTAATATAAAATTTATGAAGTTTATTATGGTCGTCGTCAGCTAAAGTAAGATAAAGGTAGTTGTTATTTTTTGAGAAAATAAATTTACCAGCATTAAAATTATACTGCACCTCGTTAACCTCTTCATAAGTAAAGTTAGTAAGTTGCTTAAGAGATTTAGAACCAATATTTAGGTCTAAGATCCATAAATTTTGAGTTCCAGAACCGGAAGAAACAAAGGCTACATGGTCCTTTCTAATAGAACATTGGAGAAATTGTTGCTAGTCAACGAAGTAATATCGCTAACTTTTCCAGTGGCACTTCTAAAAGATTGATTTTATGACTTTTTTTATTGGTTTTAATATTGCAAATCGTAGTTGAATAAACTACTTTATCCCTTCTAACGATGCGACAAATAGACCTGGGCGGGGCATAGTTGCTAAATCAGTTGGAGTAAAAGGTTTTATATTAGCTGACGCTCTAGGACAGCTAACTAAAGCAACAATAAATAAAACAAGATAATATTTAAAATTCATTGTGTAAATTAGTTAAACTAAATCATTTATCTCAAAAACTATATTGAAAAAAACAAAAAGGTAATTTACTTTACAAAAGCTCGACTTGGTGTATCTCCTCTTTTTTATAGCATTTAGTTTCTACAATTTTATCGAATAAACAAAGTGATCACGAGTACAATATGAGTTGAATTTCTTGGTTTATTCTACTTCCCACAGATTTCTTTACTAATAATAAAGATCTCAATAAAATTTAAGTTTTCAATGATAGCAATATCGTAGTACCTTAATTTCTTGAGATTCTACTAGTTTGATTAAACGTAAGCAATAATTCATTAATAAAATCAAGATACAGGAATTAAAAAATAGTAATACGAATCAAATTGTAATTACTTTGATAAGATGCTATAACTTTTTGTAACTCCAAGAATTTTTTTTAAAAGAAATGACAGATTTGTGGAAATATGCATTTTTTAAAGTGATGTGGGGGGCTTCAATAGCCTTGGCATAAAACCTACATTTACATTACATTAATACTATATAGTATAGTTTAGTTTACTTCCACATTTTATAATAAGACTATGATTTTTGTAGTGCCCCAAAACATTAATTGGTTAGAGATTTCTAATAAGTTATTTATTAATTAGTACATAATTTAATTTACTGATTTTTTATATTTCACAAGTCTTTTCACTTTTTCAGGACAAATTTGCTTGAACATATATATAGGGATGTATTTTTTTTAAGAATTTTATTAACAATTTTTCTGCTCAAATAGCGCTTAAAAGATGGAAAAAGTAATGAAGTAAAAAAAAAAACACCCCCATATATATATACTTGAATATCAAATTATTACATAATCACAAGATTTTTGTAAGAAATTTTTGTAACTCTCAATTTCAAGTATTTTATGAGTGATGATAAAGCATAGCGGTGTTTTAAAATTCTTTATTTAATATTAAAAACAATAAAGAATTTAATCAAAAGTTAAATAATTGATTTTCTTAGGTTACGTTGAAATATTTTTTAATTTCGCGACTTAGTTAAAAAGGGTGATTTGAGACTCTATAAACACCTTTCAATTTAGAGCTAAATAATTTACAATAGAGATATCCTGCTTAAACCTTTAACAATACTACATTATTACAGTTAAATCCTTAGTTTAAGATCAAATAAATCTATAAACTAAATATGAACGTTTTATTTATCAATCTAAAAACATCGTATGATTAACAAGCTACTTTAATATAATAATTTTAAATAAATATAAGGACCCCAATTTAGAACTGTCACTAATCAATCAATTCAGTTATTGATAGATTTTATTTTTATATAATTATGCATCAACAAATACAGACTTTAAATTAAAATTAAAAATATTACAGTTAGCTTGGTTATTAAAAACGAAAAATAGCTAATTTTAAATGTTTATTGTTATCAAAACATGAACTTATCTAAAGCTTTAAGATTTACCTTCACTTCATTGTTGGATTATCAAACTATTCGGAGCCCTTAGACTTAGCAATTAAATCTTGGTTAGCAATATCAATAGCTTGAGTAAGCTCTACTAATTTATCCCAGTCAATCACGACTTCAGATAACTCATCGACTTTTCCATCATGATCTTTGTCATCAATTAAAAAGGCTTGACAAGCTAACTTATAGCCTTTTTGAATTTCTTCAAGCACTCTTCCTTCAAACACAATAGCAGTTGGATCATTCTTAACAATATCATCTTGCTTTTCTGGATGTACTAAATGAGTGATAGAATATAAGTATTCTCTAGCTTGGAAAAGTTTTGGACCGTTGAGCTTAATAGGGCTTGGCTTTTGAGGGTTCTCTGGTTTTAATATTTCAAAGACAGTTTTCAAGCCTTTGATACCTTCTTCGAGCTGTTGTGGAGTAAGGTAAATGGCACTTGGATCTGTGCTTTTATAAGTTTCAGGTTTACTAGACCCTTCAGTAATATCAAACATACCAGGCCATTTATCACATTGTTTACCTGACTTATATTCATAGCAATCATATTTACCACCGTTTTCAATCCAGCATGGTGGGACTTTAGCATCAGTTTTATTAACCCAGCCATACTTCAAGTTATTGGCTTTGAGGCATTTATTAACATCTGGTTTTGAAGCTTCTCTGCGGCCTAAAGGCTGAGCTGAAATAGACTCAATTAAAGTCAAAGCAATGACGAAAGAGGTACAAGCAAAAGTAGATTTCATTGTAATTATGTATTTAACTATCGAAGTTTTAATTATTGTAATTTGTTTAATCCGATTTCCTTACTTTTTATACTTTTTGTTTCCTTATCTTACTTTGGTTGCAATCATTGCTGCTGTTATATGGTAAGCATTGGTTATATTAAAAACTAATTAGATATTTTTTAAATGACAGCAAATAGCAGCCTTTTGTTCTTAAGATATTTTTTGGTTCCATCAAATATACTTCACTGCTAAAAGTTTCTAAATTTGCAAATATTTAATTTGCTGGGTTCTAATATTATATACATGAACAAAAGAACATAATTAGAGGAACATAATTGCTTTCTATTCAAATGACCTTATTAAGTATATCAAGACAAAAAGTTCTTATACTGTATACCTTATGGCTTTGTTTAGCATTTTGCTTAAGTATCCATGGCATTGTATTATTTTTGTCAAAATATTTGAAATCAACGAATTTTGGCTGCTATACTTTAATGTTAATTTGAAACAATCATTGTTCTAGGGCTAGATTAACCAATTATCAAAATAGTGAAAAAGCTTTTGTTTTGTGGCTCATCCATCTTTTTACCAGCTATATTTATGTTATTCGTCCTTAACCCGTTTAGGAGCTTGTTACTCTTTCAGGAATTTACTAAAAAACGGCACATCCTTTAGCCGCGATTAGGCAATAAAATTATAAACCCAGAGAAGATGATATCTAAGTATCCTTGAGTAAGAGAGTTTTCATATATTGCAGATAAACCAACAGCTATTTGTCATCAATCTTTATTTATCCATGTTTTAAAAATAAGCTTTAATATCATTTAGTTATAAAAATATAGTTTATTATATTTATCTAAAGATAAATGAATCAATACGAATTTTAAAATATCAAATTTACAAAAACTCATTACAACTAATTCACAATTAATTCCTCTCACATTTTATTATAATAGTGTCAACTAGTTAACTTACTCTACAATATCATTTTAGTGTTGATAAATAGGAATATCTTTTTCAGCGTTTTGACCATTTTTTCAATCTACCTAAAGTTCAATAAGGATCTTTAGCTAAATCCTTAAAATACTTCTCACATTTTTTATTTATACTAAAGCTTCATAATTGAGCTATTACATATTGGGTTTTGTAATACACTTTATATAGAATCCCCATTTCCGTACATTATACTTATTCAAATAAAAAACATATTCTAGTATTTTAAGATTTACCTTTACCTTTATATTTACATTATAATCATTTTAACTAAATAGCATAGAACAATAGAAAGACTAGCATAAATTTTTAATGACGTTTCAAAGTGGAAATTAAAAAACTGGGGGAAAAAAAGTAATAGCCAATGAGCCAAAGCTTATAACATATTAAAATGGAGATTAAAGTATAAAAGATTAAACAGATCAAATTAAAAAGTATTATTTCTTTAGAATAAACATTTAAAAAATGATCAATTTGCGTCGAAATAACATATACATAATAATATTGATCATAGTAATGACCATAAGCGTGTATCTGATCTTTAACACAAGCAATAAAAAGGCAGGAAAAGAGATCCTAAGTCAATTGAACATCCAACCGGAAGTAGCCAACTATAAACAGGTAGAAGGGTTAAAGCAGATAATTCATTTTAATAGCACAGAGAAAGAAAATGCGTGCTTTTTAATTTTGATCCGTAACAAAGAATTGAAAGATTTTAAACGTAGTATGAAACAGTTGGAAGATAGGTTCAATAAACATTATAATTATCCATATGTGTTTTTAAACGATGTCCCATTTACGTCCGACTTCAAAGAGCAGGTTCAAGCGTTAACGAGTGCTGAAGTAGAGTTTGGTTTAATTCCAAAAGAACATTGGAGTATTCCTTCCTTTATTAATGAAACAAAAGCAAAACAGAGCTGGGAACAGATGGCTTCGGATGGAGTATTATATGGAGGTTCTGAATCTTATCGTCACATGTGTCGCTTTGAATCTGGCTTCTTTTATCGCCATGAATTAGTACAAAAATACGATTATTATTGGCGAGTAGAACCAGAAGTTCAGTTTTCTTGCGATTTGCAATTTGATCCATTTCGTTATATGAGGGAGAATAATAAGCTATATGGGTTCACGATTGCACTTTATGAGTTTGAACAGACGATACCTACCTTATGGAAAACAGTAAATGAATGGATTAAGAAGTTTGATATTAAACTACCTAAAGATAATGGCATGCCGTTTATTTCGGATGATAAGGGAGAAACCTATAACCTGTGCCATTTCTGGACTAACTTTGAAATTGCTTCCTTTGATTTATGGAGAGACAAACAATATTTGGATTATTTCACTTATTTGGATCAATCTGGCGGCTTCTTTTATGAACGTTGGGGAGATGCCCCTGTTCATTCTATTTATGCGGCGCTTACGTTGCCAAAAGATAAAATTCACTTTTTTAATGAGATTGGATACTTTCATTCCCCCTTCACACATTGTCCAATCCAAAGTGAGTTAAATAAGTTTTGTCATTGTGATGTGAATGATAACTTTGATAACGAGGATTATTCATGCACTAAAAAATGGATAGAAATTACCCAAGTTGATTAGACTTTACTATTAGATCTTAGTTAAAATTATTTATATTCGTTAAATAAATATTATCATAACGTGACATTACTCTTTAGGTGTTTTTTGTTGATATTGAGATTGATTGTATTGAGCTATTCAAACATTTCTCAAAAATTCAGATTTTAAAGCATGATTCAAATATTAAATAATACAAAAATATGAATTTATTTGATGATATTGTAGCATTTTTAGATAACTATATAGTTTTTTGTATATCTAAAACTTTGAAAACACTAATTATTTAATAAGTTAAATTAATGAATAAACAAAATATTGAAAATTAAAAACTTTAAATATTATTATTTAAAAGATGACTCTCAGAAATCGTAATTAATTTTTTAATAAAAATGTTATTTGATTTAAACCAATTGATTTGAAAATACAAACGCTAATTTAAACAGCTAATTCAATCGAATTTGGACATTTATTATCAAAAAAATGAATTATATTCAAATAATATTTTGTTAAAAAATCAATTTTCAAATATTTAATTTAGCTTAATTTAAAGAATAGTTGCCCATTAAAGCCAACTTCAATTATCTCAAATCCTAAAAATTAAAGCCCAAAAAATATTTCGAAATTAACAACTCAATAACCAAATAATTAAAAACACTTAAATGAATCAAACAATTTAAATATTAAAAATCTATTTTTTATTTCTATTAGGCAATGGATTATCATTCAAATACATAGCAGCAAACCGTTTAGCTTCAGCCACCTTATTGAGCTGTTCGATAACAGCATCTTCTTCCACCGGATATTCGTTCATTTTGATACCAATCTCTCCTTCAATGGCTTGTACAATCTTAATATCTCTTTCAGTAACCAGAGATAAAGCCAGACCACCTCTACCAGCACGAGCAGTACGTCCTACACGATGAATGTAATCCACTGGGTCCCTAGGTAAGTCTAAGTTGATCACTAGTTGTACCTTGGGGATATCCAAACCTCTACTGGCCACATCGGTACATACTAAGATCTTGGTATGATTTGCCTTAAACCTAGCCAAAGAATTCATGCGATCCATCTGTTTCATAGCAGAGTGTAAGGCGGTGCAAGGGATCTCTAATTTATTCAATAAAATTTTAATAAGCTCACAGGTGTGGCATTTATTGACAAAAATAATCATTGACTTCTCAATCTCTAAATTGATCAACTGGTATAAATAGGCCTCCTTAACATACCCTGGTAAAAAAATATATTTCTGTTCCAATTGTTCAACTGTACTCTGGTCGCTCTTAATCAAATAGACGAATTTTTCTTTATTGTTTTTGTTAATTAAGTTCATCACTTGTTCTGTCATGGTGGCCGTAAACAACAGCGTTTGCCTCTTTTTTGGCAAAGCATCAAAAATTACTTTTAAATCTCTACCAAATGTTGGTTGGAGTAAACGATCCGCTTCATCTAACACAAGAGTATTTAACTTACTCAAATTCAACACATCAAAACTAGAATTGATGATATCCGCCAACCTTCCAGGCGTGGCAATAACAATATGTGGTCTTCTCTTTAACTCTAATGTTTGTTGAAGCATATCCATACCTCCTACAATTACACTATACTTCAAATTAATCCCTTCACCAAACCCTGCTAATTGTTCTGCTATCTGTAATGCCAGCTCTCTTGTTGGCGTCAATATTAAACCAAAAATCCCATATGGCTCTAAGGCTAGTTTATGTAACATTGGTAGCCCAAAAGCGGCTGTTTTTCCAGAACCTGTTTTGGCACTGCCAATGACATCTTTACCTAATAGAATTAATAAAACTTCAAATCAATTTGATAAAAAAGAGCTTACCTTTTAATATTTCAGGGATACAATTGACTTGAATTTCAGTTGGTTCTTGAATACCCAATTTTTTGACACTTTCAATCAACCATGAGTTAAGTCCTAGATCTTTGAAATTTTTGCTTTTTGTGATGGGCTGTTTTTTAGCTTCTATCTGCGTATCTCGGGTTGTTTCTTCTTTAGGTTTATCATCTAATGATTCTTCTGCCCCTCCATCTCTTGAACCTTCTGCTCTTGCTTCTGAATCGCCCGAGTTTTCTTCTAAATCCTGTTCAATTTCTTCTTCTTCTGAACCTTTTATTTCTTCGTCCTCTGAGTTCTCATCTATTTCTTTGTCCGAATCCTCTTCCATTTCTGAATATTTTTCATCTTTTTCCTCACTCGAGTGTTCTCTTATTTGTACTATATCCTTTTTGTCTGCTTTTTTAGTATCAATTTTCTCTATCTTGTTATCATTATTTGCTGATACCAGTTTAGCTTTTTTATTCTTATCAAATTGATTTAAAGTCTTATTGTTATTCACTTTCTTTTTATTTAAAGCCATGATAAATTATAAAAAATAAAGAAAAAGACAAAAAAATAAACCTCCAAAAAAATCCATTTTTATTCGTTATTAATTTCTCATAAAATCTTGATTTAAAGGATTAATTTTTAATTTTTATTTACTAATTTTTAGCGGATGAGCTTCCGTATTAAACACCCATTGATCCAAATCGATGACCTCCCTTTCTTCAAATATAAGATAAAAATACTTCATAGTCTCAGCCAAAAAGAATGACTCCATAATATCTAACTGATTTTTACTTTTATCTACATCCATGACATCCTGATACACTGTAAACCCAGTTTCGGATTTGGAATACGTTAAAAAGCTTTGAAAGATACTCCAAGCCCAATCTTGATACTTTTTATCCCCAGTCATCTTATAGGCATAAAATAATGACTCGATTAGCTCAGGACGTAATGAGTTGTTTGGCACCCTCACAGATAAATCCCTGCTACTTGAAAAGCTTACCACCTCAGGTCCAAGCCCAGTGGTGGTGATTTGATACGCATGATAGCAAGATTCTAACAGCTCTAAGCCCAATGCTTGATAATCACTTGATCCAGTGACTCTACTTGCCAAGGATAGCAACCCAGGTAGAAAGAAAGTAAGGTGATCCATATCTTGCTGAAAGTTCCCGTTATTATCAATCCTTCCTAAGTAAAGATAGTCCATATTACCTCTCCTTAATAGCGATTTAAGTCCGACCATACTCTGTTGAAACATAGTCAAGTATTTATTATCACTCTGTGTGCTCCCTAACAAGATGTGTAACTTCAATAGATACTCATAATATGAGTCTCCAAGCGCACCAAATGAAATCTCCTTACTATCAAATTGTCCAGTAACGACGTTCAGATATAAGGGATATAATCCAGTGCTAGGCTTCTTTAGTAAATCCAATAAATCATACACTTTGAGTGCAGCATTTTTATATTTTGGATCTCCAGTAATCACGCTTAATCGAGTAAACTCTAATTGTACAGAGCCAATTTCTGCTAAAATCACTCGATTTTTATTGTAATCAGGCTGTTTGCTATTAAAATCAATTCTATAAAATGGCAATCCTGATGGTGAATTAAATGCTGGTAGTAAAGCATCTGCAAGTTGCACAGCTTTTTCTAACAAAATTTTATGTCCTGATAAATCATAACTTGATACTAATCCCCCAAGGTAACGTATTACTGTCTCAAAAAATAACACCTGTCCATTTGATTTACTAAAGTTGACTTTACCTATCCTTTCCACACATTGGTCAAATTCGTCATGGTACCCCATAAGATATAATGTAGTCATACTGTCCACCATTGTTAAACCCCAGCCTTGGAAGCGATCATTGACGGTGGCGTTGGTCAAAGGACGTAATTCATCACTACCAAAAGCGTGTCGCTTGTAGCCGCTCCAGGCGTGCATAAAACCATTACGAATTTCGTTGAGTTGTTCAGGAGTGGTTAGAATTGAATTAGATAGAAATAAAATTGGAAATAAAATGTTGGTGATAGTGGTTAGTAGCATAATGTTGTTTATTTAGTGATGAGATTGGTGGCGGATTAGTGAAGTAAAAAGACTGGTTTCTTATATAAGTAAAGGTTTTTACATTGTTTTTATATTTTATTTTATTGAGTTTTTAATGCACGTTGGTTTTCGAATGTTTGTTTGCTTATTTTGGGCTTAACTCATTCTTCCCCTAGCCAAGATTAATTCTTTTTTTTTAATGCTGTAACGGACTTTTTTATATTAAATTTTGACTGCCATTTTTAGCTTTTGACAGCCTAAAATGAGTTTTTAAAAGCTTCTGTAGGGCTAATTTAGAAAATTGGTCTAAATAAGGGATAGACAAATTCATTATGAAAGTATATTTTTACAAAACGACTCACATTTCAATAAAATGGTAAGTGGATGTAATAAATACCATATCCCCAATATTGAAAAAATGTATAAAAAGAATATAATTTTATAATTTCGGTATTCACAATCTTTAAAAAACTATTAATTAAAGTTATCACTTCATCATTAATGAAATAAATATAAAAACTAATTCAGGTGATTGAAAAAAGGGTATTTGTCCATTATGATAAGCATATGAATTAGAATAAAATGTAAAACACTAAATTAAGACGCACATAAAATTCTAGATTTTCAACTTTTTAATATTGAGTTTCAGATTTGTGTATTTTATTATTCTATTTCATATAAATAGTTATTCTAATATAAAGTTATGACCTTGAAATGTTGATATGAACTAATTTATAGGAAAAAAGTGGTGAAATGTTACTTTTGTAACTATCCTCATTGCTGAGGTGTTAATATTAGGAACATAGTTTTAGAATAAATCATAGCCTTAATATAATACTCATATTAAAATCATTTAATGAAAAATTATCAACTTGAACTATTAATGAAATAGAATAATATGTTACCAGATTTGACTTAGTCTAATTAAAAAGTGAAATGGTAATTCTACCATATAAACCTATGCTAAATGGTAGTTTTTCTATTTCTAACTAAATTTACCCTAATGATTTTTAATAACGACTCCATTCAATCTGTTACAAGCATAAGTCAAAATATAACATTCAATCAATAAACAGAACATTAAAGGGATGGTAAAGTACTTGAATGCAGTATATATTATTGTATTGAGGTAAATTATGGAACCATCCTTGATTAATGTAATAATTATATCGCATTTATAGTAATTTACTGCCGAACTTTGGGTTTATTAAGGCGAGTTATAATTAGTCACATTTAAACGAAGCTTCTTAAATTTATCCATAGCTAAATAAACAAGTTGCCTTAATAAAATACTTCTAAACCAACCACATTAGTTTGCTCCATTTTATTTATTCTTCTTACTTTACGTCATTCTCCTTTTTTCCCCGTAAAAATTATGCCTGGATAATTTCTAGCATTTTAATGACCGATAATGCGTTTTAAAAAACTATATAAAGCAACGTAGATGAGAATCATAAATTATTTTTTTACAAAATCTAATTCAACTTTTAAATGGTGGCCATTCTTAGGAAGTATCAACCAAGTGAACTCAATGTAATGAAGCCTAATAAACAAAAAACTTTATTAGATTTACCATTGGAGCTGTTAGTGATGATATTAAATCATGTTGATAATTCGGATTTATTAGGTATGATATTAATGAATAAATCAATTTATAATCAATTTTTGCCTTTCATTTATTCCTCTTTTAAAATCCCAAATAAACAGTTTGATCTATCATTGATGGATAAGTATGCCAAGTATATTAATGAGATTGAAATTAGTAGTACAAGTTATAATCAGGAGGTAAATCTTTATTTATCTAAGATGATCCAACAAGATAAAGTATATTCTATAAAATGCAAAGATATATGCTTTTATTCTTTGATAAATCATCCACAAAGACGACAATTTAAATTTAAGCATATTGATTTTGGTAAAGGAACGGCTTCGATGGATTTATTTTATTCTCATTTTAGTTTATTAAATCAAACGCAAGTATTAAATAACCTTAAAACAATACATTTGGAAATTAACGACGAATTAAATATTCAACTATTTGATCTATTACCTCATTCTATACAATCTATAACCATCAACTCATCTATTGAAATAGATAATGGCTTACTAATGACGGAACTATCAAAATTGGATTTTATTACAAACTTATCCATTGAATTAAGTGAAGCAGATAGTAGTAAGTTTCAGTCGCTATTTGAAATTGGGTTCCCTTCATTAAAGTATTTAAAGATAATATGTGAATCAAATTTAAACTATTCCAATTCAGTTAATGAAATAAGAATCAAATCAAATGAATTTCCAGTGCTGAAGTCACTAGTTTTAAACATCCCAGGTTCTAGTGTCATCATCGAAGATCAAATGAACTATTTAAATGAGCTACAAATAGTTAAATATTCATTCAATGATCTTTCATTTAATCCCACTTTATTTCCAAGTTTAAAGTCGATACAATTAAACAGCAAAATTAATTTTCAAACATTTTATTATTATAATCTCAATTTATTAAATAATAACGATAGTTCCAATTTGAACTTATTAAAGAAATTAAGCTTATCAAGTGCCATTATCGATCCATGCTTTATTGATTTTTTAACCCAACGTTGTACTAGCCTTGAAGAGCTCGAATTGATCTTTTGCAGTGGCGTTATCACTAAGAAATACAATTTGAGCATAAAAAAACTGACTTTCAAACTAAACAAGGACAATTTTGATTTTCTAATAAATTTACTCCTTTCTTGTACTCAACTTCAATATCTAACTCTATACACAGGTTGGAACACTTTTGATCAAAATAGTAATCAGATCCGACTCCAATTCCCTAACTTGACCTTAGAGCATAAGCGTTTCTAAGTGATTATATTATACCTATTATTCATTGTCCCATTTTGATTCTTATTTATGTTCTTTTTATGTCTGAAACTTCTTTTTATTACAATAAATATACTTTATAACCAACAACCACTAATCCATCTACGTTAATAAGTATATCTTTTAAGATATTCTAACAATTCAAAATAGATCTACAATAACTACTTCATATTATTAATTGATTTTATTTTACTAATACTAAATAACTAAATAACTAAATAACTAACCTTTCTTAATTTTAGAAGTAAATTTAGCTGATTTTTACTTCACTACTACATCCCATGCTGTTTCTAAATTTTAAATCTATACTTACTTTTATTACTACCCTTTATAACTCTCACATTCTACAAGAAATATTACAAAAAAACAAATCTTGTCCTAATAACAACTTACGATTTTGTCCTACGTTATTAAATTTAAAGCTTAACTTTAGATTTATTATATTACTTGTCACACATCCTAATTAATCTATATAAAATAATATTGCTTCTGATACTATCAATAATACTATAAGCTATCTATATTTATACCATTGTTTGTTATCCTTGTTAAACCAACTTTACCGTGTTTTAAAGTAATAGTACCAAGCATAAGTAGCCTCATCATTACCTATTATCTACTCCTTAATGTCAAAACTTTGAATGTTAAAAGAGGACTGTTTAATGGCTTAATTACATGACTAGGTTAATGGTGAATCAGGTAATAATTTATTTAGCATAAGTCTTGTTTACCAGGCGATAGGGAATAATCTAAATTGTTTTGAAACTTAAATGGGTTAAACTGAATATAAAGGTAATTTAAATGCTAACTCCTTTTTACTTTTAGCTATATTTGAAGTTGATAAAATATAACTAAAGTCAAATGTTAGAATAATTTCATAAAAAAATTCTTTGTTTGAATCCTGCCTACACTATATATCATCCTCAATATGGCTATTTACTACCTTTAATGCCACAAAAAGGCATCTCTTTTATTGGTATCTATGTAAAGAGACTTAATAATTAATCTTACCATTGACGAAAATCAAACCTAAAAAACAGAATTAAGACAAAAAACACAAACTTAATTGAAAATATAGCATATCATAGAGACTTTGTTTAATCAAAAAGGGCTAAAGAATATTAAAAAAAATGTAAAAAAATTCAAATAAAAGAACATGGTATGGCGCAGTGATACTTAATAAAGTACCACAATTATAACGATAACTTAATAGGAAAGGCTATAAAGCAAGTCAATGCTAATCGGAATTGATCCCTTCTGGCGTCTTGAGTACTACTTTCACCGAATTTTCATGTCTTTGTTTAATGATCTGCGCTAATTTACCGCGTGAATAATCTTCCCAATGTGCCACAATGCTCGCATTATCCCCTACTTTATAGCTCACGCTGTATGGGTCCACCCATACTACAAACTCCCTAGGTAAAGCAACGCTAAGCTGGTCTAAATTAATCCCTGCTTTTTCAGCTGTGTTCAACAAAATTGGGTCCACTTCCCCATTAAACACAGTTAAAGAACGAAACCCATTTCCTTGGTATGGGTTCTCAGGCGTCCAATGGTTCTGGTATTTATGATACAAAGTGTCTAAAAATATTTGACGCCAAAGTTGTATTTGAGTTGGAGTCAAGTTGATGCCTGGGGTTATAAATCTTAGGATACAATCAAACGCTTGTAAAATTTCAAATTCCATTGGGGTATAGTTCTCTTTACAATAACAAAGTTAAATCATTGTTTTTATAAAAAGTTGTAGTTTTTTAGTTTCAGCTCACTTTATAACTAATAGTTTTATTATAAAAATAGGAATAAATTTATTACCCATTTTTGGCGTCTAATTCCTAGCAAACTTTATTAATCAACTTTATTTTTAATGGCTTGTTTCGATTACCTTCAGTAACAATCAATAATTTAAGTAAAAAGATAATTTTAATTATGTATTGTTGAGAGCCTTTGTTACTGTGTCATTGATTTAGCCATTCATTCGTTTGTGATTTTTATTTTTAGCAAATAAAAACCTGATTTCAAAGCTAAAATAGGATCTATTGGCCATTATCATGGGGCTGTTGGACTTCATTGACCAATAAAGTACAACCTTCTAAATCGGATTTACTAATATTGAACAAATAACAAAAAGCATAAAATTTGTGACTTTTGAGGTATATCTGGCCTTTGCTATAAAGCTAAACTAAGTGGAGCTGAGGTTTATTAAGAATAGGTAGGGTAACTGATTGTTAAAGCGGATTTAAACAATAAAAGTAAAGGCAACTTTATAAAAAAGAAATTTGTTGAAAGAAATTTTAATTTGAATTAATCTCAAATATATAAAAATTTTCATTTGATTGGAAACGGGAGTGTTTTTTTGGTTTCATCACTTTTTATATCTTTTAAGCACTATCTAAGTAGAAAGACTATTTAGCAAAATTCAAGCAAAAAATGCATTCTTAAATGATAGTTTTTTGGACAACTTCCTTATTTTCAAAGACCATAACTTGTTTGAAAAAGATTTATAAATAATGGCTAACAAGGGATAAAATTATCCTAAATTTACCAATTATAAATTGACGTTGAGGTCACACTTTAGGGAACAATTCAATATGAAATATTAGCTTACTTTTAACAAATTCAACGCTATTGATCTTTTAACTGTATTATTAAGAGTAAAATAAAAAACATGTCATATTCAATGCAAATAATAATAGTTAAGAACTTGTCAAAATGAGCGGAAAGGTTAAACAATTACTGCTGCTAGCATATGATCGAAGTATGCTAATAAAAGTAGCATCTGAGCAGCTATGTGTTGAACATGAAATAGCAAAGATGGTTGTAGAGCAGGAAAGAACAAATGCTAACGGTGATATAAAAGTGGAAGAATTGGAAAAGAGTAGTGTTGCCTTTTCAATTGATCAAAGAAGTAATGAAACAAACCAGAAGAAAAAGCATAACGATACAGAAATAACAGGAGAAGTATTCGATGCAATTGAAAATCTTCTTAAGGGGGATTGTGATTATACTTTAAATCAACTATAAGAGACGCTAAACAAACAACTAGATACTAATTTGCCACTTTTTCAGTGATCAATGCATTAAAGCTGTTAAAAAGCCCAATTAGAATAAATAAAAGGATAAGCATCGAAAAGCGGTTAATGAAGTTAGAAATTTTTTTGACCAAAACGAGAATTATACTGTAAGACAAATTTAAAAGAAACTGGATGGAAAAGAAAGTAGTACGTTATCAATAGCTTTAATATCTAAAATCGTGAAGCGTTTAACTGCTGAAGCTAAAACCAAAAGAAATAAATTAAAAAACGGTTTAGAAGCAGAACAAAACAGCATTGAGATTATAAACAATCAAGGAATTAGAAAAATCTAATACAAAAACCAGAGTCGTAAAGTAGCTATAGCTGGTAAAGTTTTAAATAAAATTGAGGAGCTTTTTAAGTAAAGTGATAGTTATACTATGAAGCAAATACATGAGATTTTAAATAATAAAATGAATATTAAAACACCAATTCCTTCAGTAACAAAAGCATTGAAGTTGTTAAATATAACTTCAAAAGTAAAAGTAAAAGTAAAGATGAGCGAGCTCTTAACGAAATTAAGAAACTGCTTAATCAAAATAAGGATTATACTATAATATAAATTCAAGATATATTAAAAAAGCAATATAAAGCTGATTTATCACCATTTACAATATATAATCTAGTAAACTTTTTAAATATTAACATCATTAGTAATGGCTGTGAAATGACAAAGTTTTCGGAAGTAGGAAATGAAGAACAAGGTGATGATGGGAACATAAATGAAAAAGTAATGAGTAAAATAGATAAAAAAACGCAAAGTGATAAAGTGATTCTAAACGGTGAATCGTTTGATGGATGACATTCAACAGTTTTTTAAGCAAAATATTTACTTTTCCTCAAAACAACTACAAGGAATGTTGAACGAAAAGATGTTAATTTACCACTATCGTCTATAATAAAATCCTTGAAGTTATTAAAAGTAGTCCTTAAGCAATAATAAAATGTAGAAAACAAGTTCGATTTTTTATTTATTTTAATCAGCTAATGTTTTTTTATTTTCAAAATTATATTTATGTGGTAACATTTCCCTGAGTGTCAACTTCCTTTTAAAATTACTAATTGAACTTCAGAAATCAGCGAATTTAATGCAAACGTTTAAGTGTAAATTTAATAGAAAATAGCAACTAAAGCTTCATTAAGCAGCATAGCTTCACCTCTTAAAATAGCTGATCTCAATTCACACATTTAACTTTGTAAGCTTTAATTTTATTTTCAAACAAAAGGATGCAAATTTCCAGAACAAATGAGGGCCTTTATGACCACCAAACAAGTTTCAGAATTAACAACAAGGTTAAAAAAGAGTTAACAGCTCTGCTGGATAACTAAAATATGCCAGTAAAGATTGCAATGTCCGAATAAAAGGAGTAAAGCAGTAGAATAAAGAAACGGAAATATGACAAGGTAGATGCCAAGGTTAAAGCAAATTCATTATTGTTGATTGATGATCAAAACAAGTTAGTAAAAGTTCCAATATTTGATGAAAAGGCGCAAAGTACCAGATCAACTGAGAATCTTTATGGTTGTCAAATCAATACTCAAATAAATGAAGGAGTTGATAAAAATTTGATATTTTCAAACTATTATCAAAACAACCAGGTGGATATTCCAATAGGTTTAAATTGGGCTCAGTAATCATTTAAGTAATCAGCTTTACTATAATAACGGACATTAGGTAGTAACCGATAAAGTGACACAAAATTCACTGCTTTTATTAGATCATGTAAAGAACCCAATGAGTATCCCAACATTTAACCCAATGAGTATCCCAACATTTAACCCAATGACGCATAATATTGGTTTACATAAACATTTTTATAATAATCAATTAAATGTATAAGTAAACAAAAAATTTAATGAAGTTTTAGCATCTCAAACCTATCTTCATAATATACTAATGAATAATCAAGAATATAAGTTGGGCGGAAAGCAATAACTTAAGGAAAGAACCACATTATTTTAAAGAACAACAAATTATATGAGATAAAAGTAAGATAACTTTAGCAAATAGTCAAAAAATGTTAAGAACCCTTTGGTTGATAAGGAGGTACAAAGTATCAACTTAGGTGAATATCTTTATGGTCCTAAAAACATGCCAAAGTAAATAACGAGGTTAAAGAAAAGCTGCTTCTATTAGCGGGTAGTAAAGGAATTTTGGTAAAGAAACATCAAAGCAGATGGATGTTAAAAACGATGATTTACTAAGAATCAATAAACAGGGAAAAAGAGACTCAAATAAAGATACGAAAGCAAACCATAAAGAACAAGAGAGCAACATGTCCACAATTGAAAAGGCAATCGTTGACACTAACCAGCAGAAAGATCATAATAATACAGTGAGGATTATTGAACAAAAAACAACAATTTAAACAAAAATGCAAAAATAATGCAGGAAAAGCAAAGTAGCAAATTATATACAGTTGAACAGGTACTAGAAAATGCAAGCTAGCATAAACAAAATGGTAATACAGTTATATCAAAGCAAGTACTTAAGTTATACTTTGGAGTACACTTAATAGTATTTTTAAACAAATTAAATAAAACATATGATGATGTATTTTTTTGTTTAAGAATTTTACTAACAATCTTTCCATTCAAACAGTGCTTAAAAAATGTATAAATAATGAAGCCAAAAAAACACCTCCATATTATACATTAAATAATAAAGCAAATATTAATATTCTATTCTATTTTTTTATAAACTATTAAAGGAGTTAGATAATCTTACCAAAAAAATAAAAAAATAAGACAAAGAAATAAAATAAAAAATAAAATAAAAAAATAACCGAATATATATAAAATTAAACAATTTTAAAAGAAGAAAAAAAGTGATTATACTGCAAAACAAATATTAAAAATATTAAGTAAAAAGATAAAAATAAATATACCATCTTCTATAATAAGTAATGCATTAAAAACATCAAATATATTAATAAAAAAAGCTATAAAAAAATAAATAACCAAGTAATTAGTGAAATTAAGTAAATTTTTAAAATATTATTATTACTGCTTATAATATTTAAAGATATTATATTAAAAAACTCTAATTTATTAATTAATTCAGTATTTAGTAAATTAAAATTATCAATTATATTAATTAAAAAACATGAAATAAAAAACAAAATAAAAAATAACTAATTAACAAAATTAAAAGTAATAAATAAATAGTTTATATTAATATCAATTTATATAAAAAACTAATAATAAATAAGATAACTAAAAAATAAACTAAAATTATTAAAACTAAATATAATAACTATATAATATTAATATTTTTTAATTTAAAATGTTTGTATTTATTATTAGCTTATTTAAATAAATACATTTATTATAATGTTATGATATAAACTTATTATAAGTATGAAAATCATTATTTTAAAGATTATTATATTCTGATCAGAAATATTATAAATGAAATAATGCTATTTATATAAATTAATTTAAATAAAAAAGCTTTGAGTTAATTTAAGCTATAAAATATTGTTTTACTAGCTTTATAGTTAATTATAATATGATAACCACTTAAATTGGTTATAAAATTAATTGTAGTTTTATAATTAATTTAGTTATAATTTATATAGTAAATTTAAGCAACTTTAATTTTATTATTGAAAGCTATTATATTCTTAAATTTAGGCATAACCAATTTAAAGTTTTTTATTTAAATTGGTTATAAGAATTTTTATTATTTAGTTATAAAAAACATTATTTTTATATTTTTATATTTACTAACTATTGTGAAATATTGGTTTATCAGCTTTCGGATTAATTATAAGATAATAATCATTTAACTTGTTTACAAGACTACATCTAGCCTTGTAATTAATTTGATCGTGATCCATGTGGTATAATCAATTCAAAATTCCTCATTTAGATTTACTGTGAGGATTTTTAACTTCACATTGCAAAGAATATTATCCTCTCGCCTTGATATCCATACTTGTTGGAGTATAAAAGAGATTCTTCAACATGATAACTCAAGGCTTTTTAATTGGATTGCCCCCTGATAACGTATCATCAATAAAGTCACTAAGTCTTTTTGACAACATCTTACAGCTTTTACAGTAGTATTTTCTATTCTATTTGTTTTACATAGTTCGTAACTTATTACATATTATTCTTATTCATTTAAGTCTATCTTAGTTACATAAACTAAGACCATTCGACTCAAGGCTAGTTAATCAACCAAGAACTGCTTTTAACTCCTACTACTGAGTACCAACTTTCACAATATAAATATAAATTTATAATGTTAATTACATTATTGATTTATTTAACTTAACTTATTTAATATTAATTATGCACAAACTTAAATCCATATTAGTGTCTTTTATTTCATATTTTTGCATTAAGTTAAGTGAGTGTAAGGTTTTAAGTAAAGCAATACAACTTTAGTTTTAATTAAAAAGCTTGGCAAATTTTTTTCCATATCTTGATGTTTTAGTGGTGGTAGCTTTGGAGATTTAGTATTTTAATTTTAGGCAAATTGTGATATATTATCATATATAATCTAAAGTTTTTAAAAAATTTATTTTATTTTTACCTATTTTAATTTTTTTGTTAAATTCTAAAATGTTCTTAATTGTGAAGAACACCCTGCAATTGTTTGATAGGCCACTTTTTGTTAAAAAGTCTTAAAATCCACTTTATCCTTTAATGCCAAATTTAAATTCTTAAGGTTACATCTTATACATAATTATCGATTTTTAATAATGAATTTTCAACTCTTCAATCTACAATATTGAAAACCATGGAATAAGATAATGGAAGTACGAATGTTATTAACCAAAACAATGACGGTAAACAATAAAGCGCTGAGAAAGATAACAGCAGGAAACTAGATTTTGACCAAAATAATAGTAAAGTTTTGCAATTAAGCAAAATATTGACACCAATGAAAGTATTTAGTATAGTAAATACATAAAGCAAACCATTGATAAGCATCAAAAATATGTCAAAATCAACAATGAACTAAAAAAAGTTACTACCACTAATGAATGGCCAAGGGATGTCAATAAAAGAAATATTAGATCAATTATTTATTGAGTATGGTAATGCAAAGACAATTATCGAAAAAGAAAAAAAAAGTGAAGTCACAAAATAATAATAGTAATGGAAAGAAATGTGGAGGGAAAAAGTCCAATAACGTTATTATATATTAGCGGTACTTAAAGAAATCAAGGAAGCTTATACAGAGAATCTAGCACTACATTGTACCAGATACATAATGAGCATTACGAAAGAAGTTATATTAAGATGAGTTTGGCTTCGATTCTTAGAGTGTTGAAGTCACTGGATACAATGTTTAAAAGAAAGAAGGTGAAAATAGGTACAAGGTTGGGATCAAAAACGAAAAACATAATGTAGTTGTAACAGAGGGACTACTTAAAAGGAATTTCAAAACTTCTTAGAAATAATAATAATTGTACTTTAAAGCAAATACAAATACAAATAATATTAAATATATAACTGGATATCAATCCGTCTTTGGTGACCATACCTAAGAATTTAAAATAATGAATATTACCCTTTTAAATAAAAACAAGTAGTAAATAATCTATTTAGCTTTCGTTTTAGGTTTAAAAGTTTATTTAAAATATTCAACTTAACTTTAGAACAAAATGATAAAATTCAAAGCTTAGGAGGGGCCAAGCTCAATAAATCTGCTTTACGCTCAGCTTTTCTAAGGTCAGCAGACGCAGCAATAGCCTGTTCTTCTGGTGAAACTGGGACTAATGGCTGCAATTTATTTAGCTGATGGTTTGAACCGTGCTGCATTGTAACAAAAGTAAAGAAACCATCATTAGTAAACTCTTCAACAGAACTACCAGGTTCCAACTTTGTAACCATTACATAAACTTCCATACTTTTGTTAAATACTTTGGTCACTAAACTACGTAAAATGATGATATCACCAACCCGACTTGGTTTCACAAACTGAATCGCATCAGAGCTAATATTTTATTGAGTGTTTTTTTAATTGTAAATTAATTTATCTGGACTTACCTCGCTGACATTACAACCCCTTTTGCATGCCTTGTGGCTGATACTGAAGCACAAGATTCCATCCAATTCATAATTTGACCACCAAATAAAGTATCTATATTGTTTGCTTGGGAAGGCAAGATAGTATGTGCAGACTCTGCGTAAGTAGAGCTCGCCTTTGCAGTTGAGGACTAAACAAAAACATAAATCAATAGGTAAATAAAGTAAAAGCTAGTCACTTACTAATAAATAAGATCTAAAATTTTCTAATTCTTGGGAATATTTGGCAGTTTTTCTAAGTTGCATTCTTTTATTACGCCTCACCTCTGCCTGCTCATAAAGCTGTGTTTGAAACGAAGTCTCTGGATATAACTTTGGTAATCGTAATATATTGTTTTCATCCCTTGGCCCATTGACCAATACAAAAGTTAATAATGAAGAGCAGCCTATATGTTTATTAGCTAAATTATTTTAGAAAATAAATTAAAATTACAAAACCTTGGACCCAAACCATTGAGGTCATCTACTTCCACAGTTACTTGGACTTCAATTGAGGTTTTCCAGCTTCTATTTATTTGGCCTTTAAATATGATGATGGAACCGACTTTTATCGGTGACATAAAATGGACTGCGTCCATACTACGTGTTGGCTAATTAAAATAAAAGGATTAAGATTGAATTAAATTTAATCAAATATTTAAGTTTACACAAATTATAGCACCTCCCAGTTTACGAATAGCATGAGTAGCCACCAAATCAATGCTAGATAATATGGAGCCTCCTTTTATATAACCATTGATGGAATCAAACCCTGAATTGGCCATATTCATCGAAGTTACTCTTAATATCAAGTTAATTGTTAGTATACTTAAATTATAATAGCAAATTACTGAGTGGAAGTGATACTCTTTGGCTCAAAATACTTTTGAATTAAGCTTAAGCTCATGGTGTTATTAAGTATCTCTTGGTTTCTTTGTGTGGACATGGTGGCACGATTTAATAGAGTTGGTCGTAAAAGCGATTTTATCGATTTTATAAGGGGTTTTATACGTTGCATTAATATTATTAAAAATTCTAATTTTTAGTTGGTCTTTTCGGTATCTTTTTCCTTTTCGTATTAACATAATTCTTTTTACGTGTTCATTATTTACGGGTTTCAATTATAACCAAGTGCGAAATAGCAGGCATATTTGACCTCTTAATTGGTACAAGTTTTTTATTTAGAAAATAAGGATTACCAATTGAGTTTACGAATAGTATGAATTTGAGCATTTAATTGGCTGATGTTATTTTTACAGATTATGAATTGTAACAATTGGAAAAATTAAAGTACTCATTATTTAGCACTTAGCTACAAGTTAAGTGTATATTCTGTTTATCGAAAAATAATTTAAGAAGCTATAAGCGTTGATTATTAATATATGTTCAATAAACTATTACTATAGTAATAATAGCAATGCTGTATTTCTTGATATTTTAAACTATTACTTTATTAAGCATTACTAAATAAAACTCTGAAATTCTTGCAAAAAAATATATCCCTAATAAACAAATTCAATAAATTCAAAATTTTACTCAATCTAGTTCACTCTAACTGATATTTTAGCAAAAGTTGCGAAAAAACACACCAATTAAAGTGAATTAGACCGAGTATTTATAAATTTATATAAAATAAATTGCCTGATGCTGTGTTAGTTTAAATTTAAAAATTACTGAATTTTATTCCTTTTTTATAAGTAGAACTATTAATTTAATCATAACTAAGTTTAAAAAAGATAGCCAATATTTCTTTTAAAATTATAGTAGAAACAAAACATAAGATGGAAGGAAGAAAGCAAAAAAAACAGGATTTGGGCAAGAGCTACGTTTTTTCAGTATCAAAAAATACATCTCAAAGTAAAGAAAAAGGTATTTGAATCCAACATCGCTAAAGCATTAACAATAAATATTATTTAGTGCCAAAACATGTAGCTAAACCATCCCTTCCATATCAAGCGAACGCTAATTACCCACCATTAGAAAAACCAAGGCAAGAACTGGGAAAAATACCAATGCCAATAGGCTATCAGCCATTAAGCCATGAGTTAGCAAGGAAGAATAGAGGTCCAACCATGAAAATGGAAGAACCGTCCCCTTTAATGTTTATCCAAAAGAACAGAGGTCCAACAGTAAAAATGGAAGAGCCACCAGCCTTGAAGTTTATCCATGAAAATGGAGAAACACAAACGGCAATGAACATAGCTCGTTATACACACACCATAAGTTTTGATCAAGCACAGAAGAGCAGCAAAATAAAGTCTGGATTGCTTCCCGTTCAGCCAATGCCTCACCATTTTTCAGTTCCAGAAACATATTTAAAGCACTTAAAACAAAAGTTTCCAATCAATCCAGTGCATAAAAAAGAGGTGGAGCAGATATCTAAAATGTTTAGTCATCTAAGTCAGGACTATTATATCTATGATAAGATCGGGGAGGGTACATTCAGTTCGGTTTACAAAGGAGTGGATATCAAGTTTGATTTATATGATAATTCAAGTTGGGATTTATTTGATGATGCGGATGATGAGGAAGAAGAATTTAACTTTAAAAAGGTACCTCAACCACCACCAAATTTAGTCTGGGATTTACCGAATTCAAACGACCATCCGGTATATGTCAACCCTAATTCTTTAACTAGAAGTAAAGGCTCAGCCAAGTATAAGTTAGTAGCAATCAAGAAGATTTATGTCACCTCTAGTTGTTCTAGAATTGAAAATGAGATCGAGTTGTTATCTATATTAAGGTAAGACATAAAATTGCAAACTTTTGTTGCTCTTTATTTATTTTATTATTGATTTGTAGTGGCCATCCAAATGTAGTTTCTTTAATTACAGCTTTACGGCATGAAGATCAAATCATAGCAATAACTCCTTACTACCGCCATCATGATTTTAGAGTAAGTTCAATTTAACATTATATAAATTATAAGAATAAGTTTATTAACTAACTTTAGGACACCTTTTTGTTATTTTCATTTCAAGATATGCAAAGTTACCTACGTTGTTTATTACGAGGTTTACTTCGATGCCATCAACTAAAGATCATTCATCGAGATGTTAAACCCTCCAATTTCTTATATCATATGACCAAACGTAGAGGTCAATTAGCAGATTTCGGCCTGGCACAAAGGATCGAAAATACCAACAGAGAAGAAAGATTGGATTTTGATAAGTTAAGAGAAGAAGCTCCCAAATCCAATGACCCTAATTTGCACAAAAATCCAAATGGGGCCTATGGTTCGTTTATGAATGATAAGGGGATACCAGGAGTAGTTAAAAATGATCATCGCCCTTCAATTAGAGCGAATCGAGCTGGTACTCGTGGATTTAGAGCACCTGAAGTGCTCTTTAAGGTGGTTAATCAAACTTCAGGTAAATTTTAATTTAATTTGACATCTAAATTAAAATTAAGATAACTTTTTTAGCTATTGATATTTGGTCAGCTGGAGTGATCTTACTTTGTATGCTAACTAGAAAATTCCCGTTTTTTAATTCTCCCACCGATCATGATGCCTTAATTGAAATCGGAATTATTTATGGAAAAAAGAGAATGCAGGAAGTAGCTAAAATATTTAGTGAGTATCATTTATATTAGTCAATTAACATTTATTGACTGTTTTATCTAGATAGAACATTTGATACTAATGTACCATCTGTTACTGAAGATGGTATGACTTTTGAAGAATTGATCCATTTTAACAACCCAGGTGAATATAATATCATTCCTTATCAAGCTATTGATCTGTTGAAACGATTATTGATGTTGAATCCAGCGGAACGTATTTCTGCTGAACATGCCCTTCAGCATCCTTTCTTATCAGAGTGAAAGTTGCTACTATGATGAAGATATGAGGGTGTTTTTTTTGGTTTCATTACTTTTTCCATTTTTTAAGCGCTATTTGAGTGCAAAAATTGTTAGTAAAATTGTTAGACATAAAAATACATCCCCATATGTTCATTTTAAAGAATTAAGTGAATTTATTAGTGCTTTTTCAAAATCAAATTAAGGATATTGATTGATTAAAATATTATTTAAATTTTATTATTGCTTATCTGTTATTTTATCTTTATTAACTGAAAAGAACTATTATTAAGATTGATTTGATTAAATTTATACAAATCAAAGAGAAATCCATTAAAAAACCCAAATACTAGCAATATTAATAATAATCAATTTATTTTTGCTTCTATGTGAAAAAGGTAGATAAAGTCAAAAAGCTTCAGTTAATTACAACTACAACTTGCGATAAAGATAAATAGCAGAATGACATGTTCCTCAATATAATCTAAGAGTCCTTAATCTTTCTTCTTCTTTTTCTTTTTCTCTCCCTAAAAATAAATATAAGTATTCAGCTTTATGTAATAGAAATTTTAAACTTACATCAGTTTCAGATTTACGCTTAGACTCCTAATAAAATGCATTAGTTTTTTATTGTATTTATCTAATTGGTTATTTTACCTTTTCTTTCTTTTCTTTTTTAGATTTCTTGTCTTTAGTTTCTTCATCTTTAGTTTCAACTACTATTTTGGCTTCTTCCTTGATCTAAAAATTTATTAGTAAAACCCAGCTAAAGTATACTTTAATTTACCTCAACGATAGGAGCAAGTTCAACTGGGGCTGGGATAGGATCAGCAGCATCACTTTCTTCAGGTCTAAAAATATAAATATTATATTTTAAAAGGTTAAGTTGCTATTTACCTATGTAAATCTTTGTAAGAGGTAGCCCAGTCTTTAGGTGTGTTTTCATTCTTTTTACCATATTTATCAAGTTTTCCTTCTTTAATAAGTGCTTTCTTTTTGGCAGCCTAAAAATATTATTAGTTATTAATCTAAGATATTAAAAATATTAATTACAATTGGTCCTAATCCCCAACGACGTGGATAAGTATCACGTTCCATAATGACACGCTTGATCTTAGCAGCAACACCATGTTCACAGGTAGCCAAAACAGCAGTGTTCATTTGAGCAATAGCAAGAGCAACAGCTTCACCTTTGGTTGTAATAATAACTACTTCATCGTTAACTTCAATGCCAGCTTCATATCTTAATACACCTGGAATCATAATCTTAGCTCCGTAACATACAGCGTTGATAGCACTATCTTTTAATACAATACGCTTATAACCAGTTAAAAGGGACTCAAGTGGTCTAATGACACGACGTAAATAAGATTCTAAAATTAAAAAATTAAAGTTTAGGTAATTGTAAATAATTTTGTATTTACCATCGTTGGAGCTTTCGTAAACCCATTGGGCATCAAGGACATCATGCATAGTAACCATGTTATCCTAAATAAAAATTAGATAATATAACTTTAAACTCAAATCAAATTACATCTTCTCCATTAGAACCTGAACGTACACGACGAAGTTCTTGCATATGACCACCAACTTTAAGGAGTAAACCTAAATGTACACAGAGGGTACGGATATAGGTACCAGCTTCACAAGAGACCCAAAATACAGCGAGATTACGTTCGTTATCAAACTCAATAAGCTTAGATTCGTTAATGGTACGTACACGAAGTTGTCTCTTAACAGCGGAAATAAGAGGAGGACGTTGGAATAAAGCACCAGTTAAGGTTTCGATAGCCTAATTGAATTATTAATTTATGAACTTAAGTGTGTTAAAAGTTAATCTTTTACATTTGGTAGAGCTTTTTCGTTTTCAAGAGCATCATGGAGACGTAAAACAGCAACGTATTCCTTACCAGCGGATTGTTGGGACTTAACTAAACGGGTAGCACGGTCAATGCAAACAATCAAACATCCAGTGACTTTGGGATCTAAAGTTCCACTGTGTCCAGTTTTCTCGACTTTAAGGATTCTACGAATCCAAGCTACAACTTCATGGGAACTTGGGTTGGAAGGTTTATCTAAGTTGATGATACCATAACTTTTTTAAAATTAATACATTGGTTAGTTAACTAGAAAACAAATTACCGTAAATAATTTTTTAAGTCTCTAGCAAGAGGGGAAGAACCACTTGGGATAGGGGTAAAGTGACCAGTACGAGCTAAAAGTTGATCATAGTTCTAAATAGATTAGTTTTAAACATTTGTCCATATTCTAATTATTTAAATATTACTTTTAATAATAATGGCCATTCTGAAGTATTGACAGCTGGTACATCTTTAGTTGGTTTGATAACATGTTCACTCATTTTATTAATTTTTTTTTGAAAAAAATGGTAGGCTATTTAATTTGACTTATTTTGTTAGTTTTATCTTTGGAATATTTATTATGGGAAGTCTCAAGTTTAATCCCCTTTTTTTGAAATTATGCAATTATTTAGCAAATTTTGAAACTGCAGAAACAGGAAATTATGCTGCGTTACTTGGATTGTTTAAGTTGATTTTATTAGTGAAAATTGATCTGAAGCAAGTTTTTTAAAATTCCCCTTACTTTTTTTTTCAGTTTTAAATTTTATAAAAGTGGACAACTTATTTAAATAAAAAAGGGAATTCTCTCGTGTTGAAATGAATATTTAAGAGTGTAACTCTATTTTTTTCTGAGTTTAAAAAACAATTGTAGTAAAAATTCAGTTTTTATTAGATTTAAACAATCAATTCTAAAGCCATTAAAAAGCTACTTGCGCCTATAGCCTTTTAATTTCAAAATAAGTATAGCAGCATCACCATATTAACTCTACTATTAGGTATTTCCATATGCTTCTTCCTTTTTGGGCAAAAATGGCGGCAAGCATATCATTGGTTATAATAAAAATTGAATTTTTTGATATTTAACAGAAACCTAATTTTTAATAAATAGTTTTAGCTAATATTTTAAAACATTTTGTTTAATTAATAAAAAACAACAATTTAATTTTGATTTTAATTTAATTTTGATTTTAATTTTGTATTAATAATAAAATACTATTTATAGAAAAAAAAGATTAAAAAATAAAAACAAACTACTGCTTTATCTTTTTGTTTGGAATTTTTTTAACTATAAACATCAATTTTAAATCAATTAATTTTTACTTCAATTCCGCAGTCTTTATGGCAAAGATTTGCCCAAAAAGAAGAAAGAAATATGGAAATACCTAATATTTAAATTAAAATATAGACTTAATTTTTACATCAAACTTCAAAGCTTTTATTCTTACATCAAATTATAGAACTTGACTTCATATTTAATTTAACTAAAAATTTTCAATGATCCAATACCACATCAAATAGAAACTTATTTTTAGCTTTTAGAATGTATAATAATAAATTAATAAAACTATAGTTAAAAATAGGCTAATTTCAATAATAAAAATCTATTATTAAGAATAATATATATATTAATAATCCACATCTACCAACACTTAGAATATATAATAAATCAACTACCAGCTTAACAGCTTGAATAAAACCTCAGGGTAAGTACAGCCACAATTGATAAAAGCCAATGAAAGAAAGCAATTAACGAATCAGATGGTTAAAGAAACAAATCAAAATGAAAAAAGTCGTCAAATTAAGAGGGGAAAGAAGAATAAAATTGATAAAAATTATGATGGAATTTGAAAATAAATAAAGTAAAAAATTTATCTATTTTTATAATTAAAGTTTTTCAATTTTATTACCCTTTTAAAATTGTGTTGATTAGAATTTAAGTTAAAACAAAAATGAATACTGCAGTTGTTAAAGCTACTAAACACGATGGTAATATTCCTAAACAAAAACATGTTATTGGTAAGGATTAGTTTATTCATTATTATTACTAATACAAAATATAAATTATAAATTATAAAATTAATTAATTTTCTAATTCAACAGCATTATGTTCCTTCAGTTGGGAGAATAAAGTTACTGTCAAGAATATGTTAGATTTATTAGGAGATAGATTGAGAGATAATAATTGGGATGTAAGTAAAACTGAAACTAAAGCTAAATTAAATAAAATTAAAATTCTATTTTTTAGGTAGTTTATAAAACATTAATAGTTATTCACACAATTATGAGGGATGGATGCCCAGAGAATGTATTTGATTATTTAACAAGAGCACGTAGTTTATTAGATACATCAAGCTTTCGACCCAAAAATTCAAATGTCGGTAAGTTTCATTTATAATTCAATCATTCCTTCATTTTTAAATTTTTAAATTTTTAAATTTTTAAATTTAGGTTTTAATCAAGTTAAAAATATACGAGATTATAGTACTTATTTAGAACATAAAGTATTAGTTTATTCTCAAAAAAAAATAGACTTTTGTACCACACATAATAATACTAAAATCAATGAAATGTTCAGCTTAGCTATTAATAATGAATTAATCGATAATATTAATTTAATTCAAGAACATTTGGAAGTTTTATTAGCTGCTAGGGTAATAGTTCTTATAATTATTCTATATTTATATTTATATCTGATGTTTTATTTAGATATCAGAAAATGATATTGATAGTCATATAAGTTTATATGCATTTAAAATGTTAATAAGAGATATGTTAAAAATATATCAATTTTTAAATCAAGGAGTAATTACTATATTAAAAGGATTTTTTGATTTAGATTTACCATTAGCAAAATTATGCCTTAATATCTATAAAAGATATATATCATTAACAGAACAAGTTATCAATTATTTAAATAAGGCAAGAGATATTGAAAATTATTTACAATTTACTATTCCAGAATTAAAACATGTAAATTTTTTATTATAATATTTTTTTAATATCAATTTTGTTAATTAATTTTCTTAGGCTCCAGTTTCATTGTTAAACGCATTACAAGATCATTTAAATTCATTAAAAAGTAGTCAAGTTAGGGTTCCTAATGTTACTTCGAACAATACACAACATACAGAAATATCAAATCAACATCAGCAACAACAACAACAGAAACAAAAAGGTAAAGTTTTATTTAATGATAATAATATTTTTATTAATTTTATTTTAAATAATAGTAATTAAAAAAGAAGCTATTGATTTCTTTGCATCCTTAGATGATGAATTAAATGTACAAACAAATAGTAATATTAGCAATAATAATACTTCATATAATCCATTTAATAATGGTAATAATAACAATAATAATAACAATATAAATAATGATTTATTATCATTTAATTCAAACACTAGTAATAATAATAATAATAATAATAATAATAATAATAATAATAATAATAATATACCATTTAATCCATTTAATCAAAATCAACAAGTACTAAATCGAAGACAAACAACAGTGATTCCACAATTTAATCAGTCAATAAGGACTTCTACAATGCCTAATAATTTTAATCCATTCAGCACTACTTCCAATCCATTTGCTACAATGGGAGGTAACACTAGTAATAGTGGAATGAGTATGAATAATATGAATAATATGAGTTTAGGGAATAATCGAAATACAATGAATCCTTTTTTAATGGATTCAGCTACACAAAATTTAAATAGTAGTCATCAACTCAATTCTATGTTTAATAATCCAATGACACACAATACAACTATAAACACATCATCAAATTTTAATACATCATTGAATCCAAGTTTTAATTCATCGAACTCATCTACTTCTTTATTTGATATTAGTAATTCTAATAATAATAATTTTAGTTTTAATAATAATAATAATAATAATAATGGAATGAATAATAATAATTCTCTATTTAATACAAATAATGGAATGAATAATAATATAAATAACAATTCTAATAACAACATAAATTTATTTTAAAAAGTATTAATAATCCATTATCTATTAATATCTTTGATTGAATAAGATTTTTTCTGTTTTTTATACTTCTTTTATTGTTATCGTTTTCAAATTTTATCCTGTTCCAAATTATTCCTCATCTCTCTTTCACTAGCTCTTTTTTAAAATTCAAATAAAAATCGATTTTTTATATTACTAATAATATTAACAATTAGACTTGTTTTTTTGTATGGGCTATTTAGTTATTTGGTTTATTTATTTTTTCTAATATTGTTATCATTATAAAAATAAAAATGAAATAACATAAAAATGCTTAAAAGACATAAGACTATTTTGATTTGTTTTATAAAAAATAAATATAAAAATAAAACAATAACATAAACCAATCAATCATTCTATATTAAATTTTAATACTAATTTAAAAAATTAAAAAATAAACAAATCTAACTATTGAACTTAGTCAATATAATAACATACGTTAATATCTTTATTTTCATTTAACTACTAATAAAATATTTAATATTTAATATTTAATATTTAGTATTCATAGACAATCATTCTTTAGATATTATAAAATCTTAATTAAATAATAAGTCTAGTTAAGATCCCATGTTTGACTTTTGAAATTTGATGATATAACTCATGTAAATGGGATTTAATTTCTTCTTCGGATTTAACTGGTGGTACAATATCCGCAATTAAATAAGCGACGGAACCTTTTGAATCTGAACTTTGTCTTTCAACATTATAATCCGATAATAAATTATTAATTTCCTAAATTAAATTAAATTAAATATCAATTAACTAGAATAGTTATTAAAAACTTACCTTTAACACACCAGGTACATTATCATGCACAAATATAACTCTTACAATATTGCCTTCTTGTAGCACTCGAGGTCTTAATTCCAAATTGGGGAAATTAACAGCAGATAAAGTAGTCCCAATATTTAAATATTTAGTAATAGAAGTGCCCACTTCAATACCAATCATAGATTGTGCTTCTTCAGTGGAGCCACCAATATGAGGTGATAAGATAGTATTTGGACATCCAATTAATTCATTTGTAAATGCTTCCCCATTTTTAGATGGTTCGACTGGGAATACGTCAATGGCTGCTCCAGCTAAATGTCCTGATTTTAACGCTTCAGCAAGGTGATTGAGTTGTACCTATGAATTAAAATAAAATGTTAATTATTATTATTATTATTATTATAAACTTACCACTGTGCCCCTTGAATAATTAATCAAATAACTTCCTTTTTTCATTAATTTTAATTCCCTTTCACCAATCATTTCTTTAGTATCCTTCGTCTCTGGTACATGTAATGTAATAAAATCACACATTTCTAATAAATCTTCTAATTTTGTAATTTGAGTTGCTGTTCCCAAAGGCATAATTTGCAATATATCATAAAAATAAACTTGAATTCCTAAACTTTCCGCTAATACAGAGAGTTGAGAGCCAATGTGACCGTAACCAATAATACCTAATTTTTTATTACGAACTTCATAACAGTTTTTACTAACTTTGTTCCATAGTCCATTATGCATCTCTTGATTACGATCCCCCATTTGACGAGAAAGATAAATGATATGAGCAAGCACAAGTTCAGCTATGAGTGGGAATAAGATTAATATAAATAATAAATGATAAATAATAATAAATTAAAGTAAATTAAAGTATCTACTTACCTACTGATCTTGAATTGGAAAAGGGCGAATTAAACACTGGAATCCCTCTTTTTTCTGCATAATTTAAATCCACTTGATTAGTACCGATACAAAAACAACCAATGGCTAATAAATTTCGGGCTGAAGATAACACTTTTTCAGTAAGTTTAGTTTTACTCCTAATAAAAGGTTCAAGTGATTGTTAGTATGTAAGTTGAAGATGAGATATAAAAAGAGAGGGGTAAGGATGAAATTAAGTTACCTTATACCAATGACATGAACAGTTTGTATCTTTTCAATTAATTCTTCTTCCGATAATGCTTTAGTATGGGATTCTATCTAAAAATCAAAATTAATTGAAAGTTAATTAATAGATACAAATACGCTTACATTAAATCCTTGTTTATTAAAAATATTAATAGCAGTTGAATTAATATTTTCTAATAATAATATATTTAATTGATTTTTTTGAATATTGTGTTCCAATTGATATTTATTTTCAGTATTGAATATCATGTTTAAGAAAATTGAGTATAAATTGCTTAAATATAATAAGAGAGGAATGAAATTAATTTTAACTTGTTTTTATACTCTCTTATCTTATCTCTTATCTTGTTATTAATAAATTTGAAACTATTAATAAAATTCACTTAACCTTAAAATCTCCTTATTTTTTATTATTCTTTTTAAAGTTAATCATTTACCTTACTTTAATGAGTCATCAAGATTAATTGAAACATTTAAAAGGATTTTTTTTAATAGATTTCTTCTAATAAACTTCCAGCTCATTTATTATTATTTAATCCTAATTTGATATGATAATCAATTGTAATATTACTATAAACGTTATTAAATAAAATATTTACCCTTTATTTTATTTATTTTATTAATCATATGAAAAATAGAGGGGAAATTTTTATTAATAATTAATAATTAATAATTAATAAAAACATAATAGCTTTTTATATCTATTGAAATAGCTCAAATATCAATTTAGTTATATAATCAATATTAATTTACTGCCACTTTCCATTAAGTAATTATATTCAGCTTTATTTTAGTATTTAGGATTCTTTAATTACTTATCATATTATATTATAGTTTAATAAATAGAATAATAATAATATATAATACATAATAATAATAATATAATAATAATAATAATAATATCCTTCCAAAGCCCTATTTATCACCTCATTCAGCAATCCAATTTCGTCATCCTAGTTATGACAATAAAGTTAAAAATTAAGTTCTAAAAAAATAGTAACTTTATCAAAAAGAATATAATCAATGTTAATTCAATCTAAACAACTTAAAAAATGAAAAAATTAATTCCAATCGAAAAGAATGATTAAAAATAAAGAATCAGATTGAAAATATTAGATTTAAATTTTGAAATTCCAATAAATTTCTACTTTCAATTTATTATTCAACAATATCAATCTTTAATTCAATTATAAAGTTTTATTCACTTAATAATTAACAAAATTATGAATTTCACTACCCTCAATGATCACTTAAATCTTCCTAATGATTTACCCTTACCAAATACCACTTGGACTATTATTGACCATAGTTTACGTACAAATGGGGAATTTTTATTATTAAATTTTATCAAAAGTGGATTGAAATTAAAGAAAAACATATTATTTATATCATTTAATAATATATATTTACATTATTCAATGTTAATTAAAAAGATGGTAAGTTCAATAAAGAAAGAAGAAGAAAAGAAAATTTTTTTTTAGTTAAACATTGAGTTTGAAAAAATATTAACTATTTTCTTTTGTTTTGTTTTTTTAGGGTTTAAATCCATCTGATGATAATTTAACATTCTTATCTTTATTAACAGAAACAAAAGAAAAATTAAATTATGATATTCTTCTTAATCTTATTCAACAAAAAATAGTATTTGGAGAACAAGTTAATATAATATTTGATGATATTACCCCATTAATTTATCTTGGTTTAACTTTTTCCGAAGTATTAAAATTAGTTAATTGGTGTAAGAATTTAACTTTTAAAGTAAGTATTATTAATTTTATTTATTAATTTTATTTTTATTATTATATAGAATAATGGGTTTTTTATAATATTAAAACATGGGGATTTAGAATTTCAATCTAATACAATAATCAAAAATTTATCTTTATCATTATGTCATTTAAGTAATTTTATTATTAAATTAACTCCATTAGCTACTGGTTTTTCAAGTGAAATTCATGGTCAAGTAAGTAATTTCCTGTATATTTATATTTATTTATATTTATATTCTATTATTTTATGTTTATATTGTTGTCATCAAATATTAATGTATTTATTTTATTATTATTAGTTATCCATTCATCAAGGACCCTTACAATTACAATCCCAACGTCATGGCCAAGGTTTAATTTATCATTATAAATTAACGGATAATCAATTTCAATTATTTGTTAAAGGAAATAGTCATACAGTATTATAAATAGAATAATAATATGAGAATTAAATAAATAAAAATAAAATATTAATTTTAAGATTCTTATTTTATTTAATTTTATTTAATTTACTTTATAATTTACGATTATGATTCCCCTTAACTCAAACTTTAATTTACCCATTTAATAACTCCACAATTTGTTCAGGTATATTAGGTATTTGATTGGCATGAGTAACATTATCTTCTTCATTATTACCTTCATTATCACATTTTGAATGATCAAAATTCCAAGAATGATTCATATCGGAATGCGTTGGTACTGAAAAAGGTAATAAATGATTTGGATCTTTAAATAAAGTAAATAAATTATATTGTACAAAAGAATTCATTAATTCATTCGAATTTTCTCTAGAGTGACTTAATGGAATAACTGGTAATGGTTTATTAATATTATTGGAAATAGTGGTAGTAGTATGATTTAATTGATTCTCCTCCCATTCTTCTTCAGTAATTATATTCACTTTAGGTACAGGTGAATGTTCATTTGAAGGAGGTACAATTTGAATTTGTAATTGATTATTATTATTATTATTATTATTATTATTATTATTATTTCCAATATTCCCATTTTCATTCCCTGGTGTATTATTAATACTTGTATTACTATTACTTGAAAGTACTGAATCTGGTTTTGGAGAATCAGTTCTAGATAATGGTAAAGGTACTTTTTCTGGATCAAGAAAAGAAACTCTTCTAGAAATTCTACTTGTAACTTCATCTTCTAAATCTCTTACTACAATTATCGATTTACCATTTTTATTATCTTTATTTTTATGTCTTCGTTCAATTACTCGATCCGCTACTTGTTGTATATAAGCTAATATCTCTTCAGGTACATTATCTTCTTCATTTTCATATCGATAAGTTTCAGCAATTAATTGAATTTGTAAAGGAGAAATGGTATCTAATGTTTGTAATGTTTCAATAAATTCAGCTAATGATTTATGAGATGAATAACATTGAAGGAATTGTAACAAATGTAATAAAGATTTAAAATGAGAAGATAAATTAGCTACAATGGGTGAAGTAGCATGGGTTCTTATCCATTCTTCTAAGACAGTAACACTCATTCTTATTTGTATAGCTCGTGTACGTGAACAATATTTTTTAGTATCTAATATTCGATTAAATAATTCACTAGTTATATAATAAATTAATTGATTTAATATATGATGAATTAATATAACATGAACTTGATAAGAATGTAAGATAGCTAAAGCAGAAGATAATATTGAAGTTATTTTTTCTGGATTACTATCTTTTTTATTTAAAATATTATTTTTATTACTTTGATTATTATTATTATTAATTCTTCTACGTATTGATAATCGTTTTCTTAAAGGTGTTAAACCATTGGCTAATTTTTCATCATCATCATTAAATGAACTAGTTATTGAAGATAAAAAACTTTTTCTTTTTTCTTTAAATTTTGATTCATCGTTTAAACCAGGTATTGATTCACATTCTAATATACAAGATTCTAATTCAGATTCTAATTTACTTTGTATATTTCTTACTAATAATTGATAAATTTCATGAATTAATTCACTTAAAGCTAATTGATGTTCTACTGTAGATGATACTAATCCACTATCTTTTTTTAAATAATATAATAATTGAGAACAATTAGCTAACCAAAAGGATAAATATTTTAATTCATTAAATTTTAACTAAAAATAATAAATAAATAAATAGAATATAAATAAAATATAAATAGAATATAAATAGAATATAAATAGAATATAAACTTACTTTAACACAATCAGCAATTAATTTTAATGCACTTTTTAATAAATCTTGTAATAAATCGGGAGTTGAAAAATAAAAAGCAAATCTAGAACATAAAAATAATACATTAGAAGGTACAAATCGTTGTTCTTTAGAATGATTTGGATTCATTGTTGTTATTATTGTTGTTAATATATGCGAAATTTGTTGATTTGAAAATACAAACATTTGATCAGGTAAACATTGATCCCATACAAATTCTTCTACTGTTAATTCTTCTAATGTATCCTATAATAATAATTTATTATTATTATTATTATTATTATTATTATTATTATTATTATTATTATTATTATTATTATTATTATTATTATTATTTAAATTACCTCATGATATCCATAATTATCTGAATTATGAATATTTTCTAAATTATTACCTAATAATTCCAATTGATTAAATTTATCATTAATTTTAATTAAATAATCTTTATCATTTCCTTCAGGATCAGTTAAAGGTAAAGATTTAAAACTAGCTGAATCATCATCCAAATAATCATTAACATTAAACCCTGAAAAAGATTGAATAGATTGTCTCACTCGATGTTGATGATTATAACTTAATATTTCTTGTAATTTAACACTTTTTTCATTTTCATTTGTATTATTTAATCCATGATTAATTATATCTAATACAGTTCTTCCTTTAGTTGTACGTGCCCCTGGTGAAGCCCCATGATCTAATAATAATTTGACAATCTTTTCATGTTGATTACTCATTGCCCACATTAACGCTGGCCAACCATCTAATTAGTAAAGTAAAAACAAATTAATACCTCTTCTTAATAATAATAAAATAATGAAACCCATTTTCACTTACTTTTGTCCTGCAAATCAAGACTAGCCCCATTTTTTACTAACACTTCTGCTACTTCAAAATAACCAAAACAAGCTGCATAAATTAAAGGGGGTGAACCATCTTCATCTAATACATTAATATCAATATATTCTTTTAATATTTCATTTTTAAATAATTGTAAAACAGAAGTATCATCTCCACTAGATACCATACGATGTAATAATTTTCCAATTAATTCTTTTTTTTCTTGTTTCGTATAGATCCCTTGGGTGGCAATCTCAATAGCTTCTTCTATTTGGAGAGTTAGATCTTCACTTAGGATATTAGAATCTAAAGTTGTTTGCTCTGAAGTTAATGAAACTTCGGGAATTTGTTCTATAAGGGATCAATGATTAATTGTTATTATTTTTTATTATTTTTTACTATTTTTTATTTTTATTTTTTAAAAAACAAAATATTTACCATTTAATATTATATCACTCATTTTTATTATTATACAATATGGCTTTAATTTTTACAAAAGAGATAAAGTTTAATAAATTATTATTTAATATATTTTATAACTGGAATTTTTCAATAATCAAATTAAGCCACTATCTTAAAATCTTACAAATCTAGTCAACTTTGATTGGTAAATTAGGATTTTATCCAATTAAATTAATTGATAAAAATTTTAATAGATTAAGTTATTTTGCTCTTTTCTCCTCGTGGTGATTTCAAAAGTGGTGAGATACTAAGTTTTACAATGAAAAGATGGCGACTGGGGAAGGTTACTATGAAAACTTTATGACAAAGATAATTAAGCTCAACTTTTTATATCTTCTAGTTTATATAGATAGCTTTTATTTGTTTAATCTACTATTTTATTCGTTAATAATCCCAAAAGCACCATTTTGGAGATTTTAATACATTCTAATTGCAACTTCAATAGTTACTCCTATTGGTGGATTTTAAGACCACTACTATTTTTGGTGTTTTTTTTTCAATGAATTAGTATCAATCTTTAATTTATTAATAGAAATTATTAAATTTTGAAAGTTGAATATTTTTAATATGAAATTAATATTATGATAACATAATAAAAATAATAATAAATTATATATATATGTAGCTTATAGTTAATTAAATTACAATTTTATTAATAAGAATGAATCTAAAATAAAGACAATGTTTTTGATTTCAATACTGAATTAATAATTTTTTGAAATTTTAAGTGACTTAAAAAATGAACAAAAGATTGATATCTTAAATAGTGGAGCATCTGGGGATGTTTTTTGGCTTCATTATTTTCGTTTTTTAAGCACTATTTAAGCGGAAAGATTGTTAGTAAAATTCTTAAACAAAAAAATACATCATCATCTATTTCGCTGAAAAATTTCATTAATAGCCTATCTATCTTTTCGAGTTTAAAAAGTAGACAAATTAATGAAATAGAAATAATGACAGAACTGGTTGCAGCTAAACGATTTTTTGGGTTTTTTAATTTGCGTTGAACTCTACTTATGCAAAACTGAAAGTTACGAATAATGTATTAGTTTTAAATTTATAAAGTAATTTCCGAACAAATTAAAAAAATTCAAAATGTTAAGCTCCAGCTAATTTTATTTTTATATAGGGATGTATTTTTTTGTTTAAGAAATTTACTAATAATCTTTCCACTCAAATGGCGCTTAAAAAATGGAAAAAATAATGATACAAAAAAAGACATCCTCATATTTGTTTTATAAAAAATCCAAAAATTAACAAAAATTAAAGATTAAAAATTAAAAATTAAAAATTAAATTAAAAATAAATAAATAATTTTATATAAAATATCAACTGATAAATAAAGATATCATAACAATATACAATATCAATACACTATCAGGTGAAAGCATAATATAATAGATGGAAATAATTTATTATTTAAAAAAAAATATTTGTAATAAAAAAAAGTTAGTCAAAATAGAATATAATGTTTCTAATAAAACAAGTCACATTACTTATAAAAGTTTACCTATTAAAAAAAAAAATTCAACTTCTTAAGCTTGGTCATAATATTATTGGGGGTGTTTTTTTGATTTCGTCATTTTTCCATTTTAAGCACTATTTGAGCAGAAAGGTTATTAGTAAAACTTAAACAAAAAAATACATCCCCTATTAATAACAGTTCAAATTTAAAGTTTAAAAATAAAATAAAAAGGTAAAAGTAACCAACTTTAATTACTTTTTATGGGAAGTGACTTAACTTGAGTGTTTCTAACATACTTTTTTATTATTATAAAGTTGCACTTTATGATAAGTTAAACTTACAATACAACAACGATGTAAAAATTAATTTTTATACGCTGAGTTTAGTTTTGATTTTAATTTTAAACAAAACCATTAGTATTGAAATCCGATATTTAATAAAAACAAATGACCATTAAAACATACAAGACAGTAGCATACTTTTAATACTTTTAATTACTCGCGTTTTCTAGCTATAGAAAAATTAAAATTTATCTATTAATTAACTTAACGCCTCATTTTATACAAAAATAGAAATTTCCATTTCACTAAGCTTTCTGAAAAAAATAAACTCAAATCTTAAGATTAAATTTAGAGAACTAGCAATAAACATAAAAAAATAATCCAAATAAAAAAAAAACTTTTATTAAATATTAAAAATTTCTTTTAAATCCTTCTTTCACAATTTGTTTCCTATATACGCCACTTCAATAGCGCTTGGTTTCTCTATTCTCTACTCTATTATCTCTCTTACAGCTACGAAAAAGTCAATTATACTTAGAACTCAACGAATTGAAGATAAATCATTTGATCTGACAATTGCTAATCTATTCTGCTTCTGATGAAAAGCTGTCTATTAACTAACCAATAAAATGAGTTGAAGGATCAAATCACTTATTATAATTGGCAAATTTCTTGTATACCTATGCTACTTTCAATCAGAATAGGTAAGAGCATAAAAAATTCAATATCATCTGATGCGGAATCACAGCAAACTGACGAAATTCAAAAATTTAATGAGCGCATGATCTATCTATTCTTTAATTAAAAAGTTGGAATAAGAAATATAAAAGAAGAGTTGCAGACGATTGACTTTTAAAAAGTAGATCAACTTATCTTTTTTATTATTTTTTTTTAAAAAGCTTTTTTATAGCTTAACTAATTTTCATAATGAACTTCAAATCTTCTGTTGTTTTATTTGTAATTGCTTTAGTAGGTGGTAACTCCGTATTAGCTCAAGGTAAACATTTTACCCCAACTGATTTGGTTACCATGGCCCGTCCAGGTTTCTTTGCTCCTTCTCTAGATGGTGATAAAGTAATTTATTCTGCTACCACTTATGATAAAGGAACCAATAAGAAAACTACCAAAATTAATCTTTTGGAAGTAGCTACTGGAAAAGCTAGTGATATCACTTCATTGACCACTACCGATTTCTCAGATGTTTCATTCATTGATAAAGATCGTGTTGCTTTTGTTTCATCTCGTTCTGGAACTCCTAATGTTTATACCTTAGACCTTAATGGTGGTGCCAGTTCTTTAAAACAATTAACTAATTTTACTTATGAAGAAGTTAATGGAGCTCAATTTAACTTTAAAGCTGGTAAAGTTATCTTTTCCACTGGTGTTTCCGTAAAAGAAAAAGAATCAGTACATAAATATAGCACTGCCAAAACTTTTGACCAACTTTATATTCGTCATTGGGATACTTGGTATGATTATATTCATCAACATGTCCATGTTGCTGATTTAAGTGTTGAAAAAATTACCACTGAAGCTAAAGATCTTTTAGTAAGTAATCCTAAACTTGAATCTCCTATTCGTCCAGATTATGATTCAAGTAACTATATTCTTTCTCCAGATGGTAAATTGGTTGCTTTTGTCACTCGCCCAGATACCAGGACTCAAGCTTGGAAAACTACTCTCGAACTTTACCTTGTCCCTACTACTGGTGAGCCTAAACTTGAGTTAATCTCCGAAAAGGGATTAGGTGCTATTTCAAGCCCTAAATTCTCTCCAGATGGCAAATACCTCGCTTGGGTACAAATGAATAGTGATAACAATGAATCCGATAAGGGATTAATTACTTTATATGATCTTAAAACTAAAACTAGAAAAGTACTTAACCATAAATGGGATGCTCAACCAGGAGACTTTACTTTCTCTAATGACGGTAACTCCCTTTACCTTAGTTTAGCTGATGATGGACATAACAAATTATTCGAATTTAATATCAAAACTCAAGAATATAAAGCTATTGTAAAAACTGGAACTTCAAGTGTTTTAGCTGAATACAATGATAAGCTTTTAATTACTAAAGCCTCTACCAAGAGCCCTAATGAAGTTTATTCTTTAAGCAAAAATAATAATGAACTTAAACGTATTTCTGGTATTAATGCTGACTTCCTTGAAACCTTTAAATTCAATGGTTATGAACCTTTCTACTTTATCGGTGCCTTAAAGGAAAGAGTTCAAGGTTTCTTAATTAAACCACCAGGTTTTGATCCAAAGAAGAAATACCCAGTTATGTTTTGGGTACATGGTGGACCAGAATCTTCCTTTAATGATAATTGGTCTAACCGTTGGAACTACCAAATTCCAGCTAATGCCGGTTATGTAGTTGTTTCTATTAATTTCCATGGTTCTCCAGGTTGGGGTAATAAATTTACTCAATCTATCTTACGTAACTGGGGCTCTTATCCATTTGAAGATTTAATGAAAGGTCTTGATTTCGCACTTGCTAAATATAGTTTCTTAGATTGTGAAAAGGTGGTTGCTTGGGGAGCTTCCTATGGTGGTTTTATGATGAATTACATCAATGGTCATACTGATCGCTTTAAGGCACTTGTAGTTCATGATGGTACCTTTAGCACTGAAGGCTCTATCTATAACACTGAAGAACTTTTCTTTATGGAAAATGAATTTGGAGGTGTAGGATGGTCTAAAGAAGCTAGAGAAAACTTTAAGAAATTCTCTCCACATAATTTTGTTGAAAACTGGAAGACTCCTGCTTTAATTATCCATGGTGGTAAAGATTATCGTCTTGTTGATACTGAAGGTATCAGTGCTTTCACTGCTCTCCAACGCAAAGGTGTTCCATCTAGATTCCTTTATTTCCAAGATGAAAATCATTGGGTCCTTAAAAATGCCAACTCTCTTAAATGGATGCATGAAAATCTTGCTTGGTCCGCTAAGTGGCTCAATTATACTAATCCTTATGAGATTGAACTTTAAAAGGGTTAATTTTGTTATTAAAATTAATATGTTAAATAAAAAATTAATTTAAATGTAAAATATTATTTTGTTTTTGTAATTTTATATATTTCAAAGTAGATCAGTATCTAGTCAACTATAGTTTATATAAAGTTTTTAAGGATACTACTTTTAAATGTGAAGATATTATATGATTTGATATGGTGAAATAGTTTGGGTAATATAACGCTTAAGGGAAATAATTAAACAATAGAAACAAATAATTATATATTTTATGTTTTTTAAAGAACAGTTTGTAAATTATAAAAATGAACTAAATTGAAACTTTAATGAGTATTATTTTAAAATTAGAATTAGAAGAGTAATCTTAAAAGTTCATCGGCTTCGGTATTAACATAAAATTTTAAAGGCTGTTCGAAACCATTGCTAAAATAATAGATCGTAAATAATGATAAACTATAAAAAATAAATTGTTAACTTACAACTCCATATTAAAACAGGTAGAATAAGCCCCCATATTTTCAAAATAAAGCCAGTCATTTAATTCCAATTCTGGCAACCTTAAGTTAGAATCTGTATTAATTTTATCTTTAGCTCCTAACGCTGGTCCCCACAAAGTACAAAACTGTAAGTTTTGCTCTGTTATTTTAGGTAAATAGAGCCCATTTCGAAATAAAAGTTTAGGCTCATATAAGATCTCTGGAATAAATGCCCCTTCTGAAAAGGATTTAAATACTCCATCGTTCAAGTAATCTAAAATTTAATTTAATTTAATTTAATTTAATTTTACTGTTATTTTTTATAAATAAATTAGTACTTACACATGATAGATTTCTCTTCACTATCATTATAGCACACCCTTTTACCAATGACAGTGGTAGCTAAGGTATAAAAAGAAGCAGCAAAAAAGCGACCAGGCTCAGCAATAAAAGTTAAGTTGGCATCTTTAAAATAATCATTTAAAGATAAATTAACAACTTTTGCAATTTTAATAAATTGCTCCACATTTTTAATCCCTGGAAAGCCACCACCAATATCCAATATGGACAAATCAAAGCCAACCGATTTAGCTTGATCATAAATAATTCTAGCCCTACGTATAGTCTCTTTATAACCTTCAGGGTCAAGGCAATCACTACCAACATGAAAGCTTAAGCCCACAACATTGAGGTTAAAATCTTTAGCAGATTGTAATAATTGTCTACAAGCTTCTAATTCAGCACCAAATTTAGAACTAAAAGGAACTTTGGAATGACAATCCAATGGTAAAATTCTAAGGAATAACTCAGCATTAGGATAATGAATATAAATTTTTATCAATTCATCAATGTTATCAAAGGTCATCTTTCGTACATTTACTTCTTTAGCATATTTCAAATGATTCAATTGTTTACACGGGTTAGCATAGATGATTCTGTTTGTTGATATATTATGCTTTAATATTGTTTGAATCTCTTTTTTACTGGCACAATCAAAACTCATCCCTAATTCTATCATCAATTTTATTAACATCTTATCCGGGTTACTCTTCACCGCATAGAATGGAACTACATCTGGTAAATGTGTCTTCCACAGCTTAAACATTTTGTAAACGGCACCTAAGTCACCCACCAAAAAAGAGTCCTGCATATTTTCGTTTAGTAATTTATATTTAATAAATGTCAAAGGCTCGGTCTTTGGTAATTTTAAGATACCCTCTTCTTGATTTAAGAAATTGGGGGATAATAAGGCTTCATGGATGATACTTTTCGATATATTGTCCTCGTATTTTGGTACCTTTAATTTGGCGATATTCATAGCTTCAATATGTGGACTTCTAACTATTTTTGGTGAGTTGGGAGTTAAGTCTAGCTTAAACTCACTGTCTATGTTAGGGCTTCTTACCAATAAGTTGGTGTTCATGATTCAGTTTTTTATAATAACAAAAGGCATTCTATGCTTTTTATTTGATATTTATACAATGTTATATGCTTTGTTTTGATCATTTTAAAATCGTTGATCTTATTTTTATTTTTTTGTAAATCTAATTTTACAATGGTTTATTTTAATTTGATGATTATGAAATTTAAATTTAGTCTGAATTAAAATTAATTTGAAACACTAAGATTATTAATAGCTTCAGCATTTTATTTTTAATCGTATTCCTATGTAAATTCTAGATCTTAATATAATAATTATATAATAATTTTATAACTAATTCATTAATAAGCTTCTTATTTTCATTCCATAGTCTAAATTGTAAACTATTATATTACAACTGCTTATTTTTATATATTTTTACTATGTTTAATTTTATGCTGATCCAAGTTGTCACCATTTGATAAAAAAAGATCAAGTCTTTTTATAATAGCTTTTCCGAACCTAAAAAGTTTTATAAATTATAAAATTACTCAAAACAAAAATAACTTTTGCATTAAGATTATACGAATCTCATTTTCAATATTTTATAATATAAGTGTATATTTTCAAAATATTTGGTAACTAAATAACGATTTATAATTTTAATTAAATAAATATATTAGAAGTACTAAAAACTTAATCTTAATAAAGAACAATTTATTGAATTAATTGTTGAGTACAACTCTATATCTAACTTTACCATCACGTACTAGTTGTACACCTTCATTACATTTATCCATAGGGTAGTTTTCTATCCAGGGGTAAACCTTATGTTCAGCAGCAAAATCCAACATTTTACGGATTTCACAAGGGGATCCAATAGCTGAACCCCCGATAAAAATATTTTTCATGATTAAAGTAAATGGGCGAAGAGTAATGTTTGATTCTGGTGCTGCTAACAATATAATTTTACCATCGATATCCATCCAATTTGCAAAAGTATCCCATTGAGAGTCACTAGCATTGCTTGTGACAATAAGATATTTAAGGGTATCCTTAACCTTATTTGCTTCTTCTTCATTACTATAAGCAATGAAATGTTTGGCACCCATCTTTTTAGCATCATTTTCTTTAGAGTGAGAATGTGATAAGGCATAAACTTCACAACCCATAGCATTAGCAAATTGAATAGCTAAATGGCCTAATCCACCAATACCAATAACACCGACTTTATCACCTGATTTAAATCCATTATGAAGCATTGGAGTAAATACAGTAGCGCCAGCGCATAATAATGGTGCAGCATAATCCGAAGGAATACTTTCTGGAATAAGGAAACAAAAATCTTCTTGGACATGAACTGCTTCTGCATACCCACCATAGGTAGTAGATCCATCAATATCCCTTTTTGAGTTATAAGTGAGTCCACTCTTCTTACAGAATACTTCTCTTTGACGCTTACAAGCAAAGCAATCGTCATTCATACATGCAGCACATTGTGCTCCTACTCCTACTCTATCTCCTACTTTAAGCTTTTGTACTTTATCACCTACTGCAGTTATCTCACCTACAATTTCATGACCAACGATCACTGGGTAATTGGTTGGACCCCATCCACTGTCTATGGTATGGAGATCAGAACCACAAATACCGCAATGACTAATCTTGATTTCTACATCATTAGGTTGGAGTGGGGCAGCATCATAAGTATATTTGACTAATTTTTCATCTTTTCCATGGCAGGCATAGCCACTGATTTTATTGTATTTTCCTGTATTTGACATTTTTGTTTTTATTTATAAAATTTTGTTGTTTATTCTCTCTTTATTTATACTTTTTGACTACCATTCCATTTGAATTTATTAACTTTTAATTAGTAATTATAATGATATATTAAATTATTCAAGAAGCCTCACTGTTTTTATTTGTTTCGGTATTAGTTTGAGCATTCTTTCATTTCGGTCCTTCATTTCTCCTATTTTTATGCGTTTATTTTCAATTTTCGTCAAATTTCATTGTTTAGTGTTGGGATTTTATTAAATTGTGTAGAATAAAAATAATTATTTATAATTTGATTTTATTACTATATTTATTAATAAGTGATTAATAGTTTTTCCTTTTATTAACAAAATTAAGTTTTTATGATAATAATGGTTGGAATCTGTAGCATTTAGCTTTATTATAGTTTTATTTAAAATAAAGCAGCACTTTTATTATTAATTTATCAAATCCAAATCATTGTCTGAAAATTCTTGAATTATTTAAATCCGATTATTTATTTAATCGGATAAAGTCGAATGCGATAATTAACAAGGCTGATTAATGAACATAGTAAGGTATTTTCATAAGGAATGTTAAGGACCTTATGTGTAGTTACCCTTTTTATATCTTCATTAGAGCATCATTTTCAATTACTTTTTACTTGACACAAGGTTATTAAAATGGTGTTTTTTGAAGTCGATATGGGGTTGTTTTTTTTGGCTTCATCATTTTTTCTATCTTTTAAGCGCTATTTGAGTGCAAAAATTGTTAGTAAAATTCTTAAACATAAAAATACATCCCCATATAGCAACATAAACCATCTTCCTAAATAGTAAGCCCTTTTCAATATTAATGAGGATAATGAAGTATATTTTAAACTAACAATTTTACGGATTCTATTGATATCTTTTCTTTTGAAAATATCAGTTTAGACTTTAGTTAAAAGAATCAATAATTTGAAAACACTTGGGGTATTTTTTGGTTTCTACCTTTTCCGCTTTTTAAGCGCTATTTGAGTAGAAAAACTGTTAGTAAAATTCTTAAACACAAAAATATATCTTCACTTATTTAAAGTATAGCTACAATAAGCTATAAAACATATCAAATATTATACTTGATATATCTTATTTAACTTTTCATCTGATTTTTTTAATTTTCATGTTTTTACTTTACTTATATTCAATAAAATCAATTCTAAATAATATAAAATTCTGCTTTTATAGCTTACTGTTTTTAAAAAGTTTGATACTGAGTCTCTTAAATTTTATTAAGATAAATACAAAAATGGAGGATTAGCCTATGATAGCATATATCAATAAGTTAGATATGTTTTTGAATTTAAACAGTACAGTGGATTTGTTTACCTTTTTGCTATTTATTTTTTAAAAATGACCCAATTTATTATTGAAAATACGTAAAAATCTTTTTAAAAATCAACTTTGCCTATATAAAAGTTTATATCCTAAAACTGTTATCTAGAATAATATTTTTAAATAATTATAAGCTATACAGCAATTAAAAGTCATTTTAAACCTTTTTTGAAACAATTTATAAGCTAATCTGATTTTTTAGGCAAATCCGTTATGCTAATGGTGTAGAATTGTTAGTTTAACCTTTTTACTGGAAAATCATCTTACTTTCATTATAAAAAATATTTCCTGTCGCACTCAATGGCCTACAAGTTAATTTTAACCCAAAAAATCATATTATCTTTTAAAGTACCTTATAATAATATATTGGACTTTTCTTAATAAAGTAAATATTTGTATTATTTAAAAGCAACTTAGAACAAAAGCTTTAATAATTTTAATAAGTCAGTTGGGTTATGAAAATTATTTGTATTCCTTACCAAATTAATATCAAAGGGCTTTCAATTTAAAAAAGGAACTATATTCCCAAAGAGTATACAAATATATATAATTTATTTTAGGAAATATTCAAAGGTTTTACTCAATGAAACTATTGTATATATATTAAATAGTTTATTATTTTTCAAGTTCTATCCTTACTAGCTTTGGTTTTTTACGGAAAGCTTATAAATTGCTAAATTAAATCGGTTGTTTTTAGTTGATTACTTGTATAATAGCTGATATTCAAAAAATTATTAATAAATGAGCAACAATTTACCTGTAATATATAAAAGTTCTTTGATCAAGGATATTGATGTACTTCACTAACCCCTTGCGTTACTGTTTTTTTTACTTTTCACTTATTAGAATGGTTGATTTTTACTAGCTAAAACGAAGAAAGCTACCAATTGAAAAGTACATCTGCTGCAACTCTATTGCAACCTAGGTAACTGCTCATTTAAAAATAAAAGTTTGCTAAAATCAGGCTAAATAAAGATTAGGCTTTAAGAAAATAAACATACAAATAGTTAGCTCCAAAAATTACCGCGAATTAGGTAGAAATAGAGTTGCAGCAGCTGTAAACAGTAAAGTCAAAAAACATGATTCCAGATTGTGCTTGCCTAAGTTCAAATGATATTTAAAAATTTTGTAGACCTAATTCATCAAATAATGTGGGGGTAATTGATTTAAAATCTAAAATTTTTTAGTTTTTGCATTTTGGTCTAAAACTATCAGAATTCGATGTAATAAGTTAATAAGTATCTTGAATTATATAGCTGTCTAATTCCAAATATATGCTGTATAGTTATAATTTTTACAATCAATAATTTGTATGATTGTGGTGATTTGAAGCTTGACATTTAAATTTTTATTTGAAAATAAACAATTAGCCGCATATATTTGATCTTAAACAGCTGTATTTTATTTAAAATTGAAGCACTATTACTAGGTTATTTTCTAATTGTTTATTGCTATTGAATTTGATAGATATAGTTCAAGTTTATTGTTATGAGTAATAAATTATTTTGTATTATTTCATTTGAATTATTACTAAAGGGCTTAAAGTAATATTTCTTTTCATACTATGAAATCAAATTTAAATTAGTATATTTAATTTGTACTTTAAACAGAAATAATTAATAGCCAAATAAAGTTAATTAGTATTCGAACATGTTTGATTTTGTATTCATTTTAATAAGTAATGTTCAATGAAACGATAAAAATTATGTCAATAGAAATAAACACTTAACATATTTAAGCTACAAAGAAGGAAGATTAAATTGATGTAATTATAGCTCAATTTCAATTTACATAATGAAAATAAAACAATTTTTAATCAGTAAATGTTTTTCTAGTCAAATTTGTTTACTTTTATACTGTTGAATAGATTAATACCTAAATTACAAATAAACTAAAAAGAGACTATATTTAAATTACAAATAAGTCAAAAAAAGATTTAGTATGAACTTAATACATCTATATCGTTCTTTTAATTCAAACTTTAATTACTAAAATTGAGCCCTCAATAATTTGGATTTGATTTACGTTTCATACAAAATTAATTGAGTGTCTTTTCTCTAAACTTATTGAAGGAAAAAGCCAATAAAGGGAAATTCTTTCTAGCCGTTTAAAACAAAGTTCTCATTTGAATAAAAATGGACTAAATTTATTTTTTTGCTAACAGTTTCATTTATCTTTCCATTTTGAAAATTAATGTTACGTGATTTTGGTATGTTTGGTATGGATGATCAATCCAAAAATGATGCTTTAAACTAATAATAGTTTAATGGTACTACAATAAATATATAAATACTATTCTTTATACTCTTCATACTTCATTTTTATTTCAAAAATAGATACTATTATTTTTAAACCACTATTTTTATAATACTATCTATTTAATTTAATTCAATCATTTAAAGAATGAAGCTCAACTTACTTTTACTACTAGTTACTATTTTAATTTACCAAGCTCAGTGTATGAAGGTATTGATAAGCATGACCTTTGGTTCGCGTTCTCATATAAAAAATGTATTTGAAATAGGAAAAGTATTACAGGAGCGTGGCGATCAAGTAGCATACATGTCATTGAAACCAATGTTACGCTTTGCTGATGGCTATAATGTAACCAAATTCCAAGTAGGACCAGATGATATTCAAATTGATGATTTACGTGGAATAAGCGAATTAAATCAAACACCTGTTAATCCATTAGCAGATACTGTTAATGCTTTAGTGGATGGACTTCCTATAGTTTTTCGTACTACTTTTGAAGATACTTTATCGGTTATTGATGAATATAAACCAGATGTTATGATTTGTGACTTCTTTTCATCTTCTTGTATTGAAGCTGCTTATCATCGTCATATCCCACTTATTGTAGGATTCCAAACTTTGGATGGTCCTTATGTTCCACCCCCTTATATCACTGGAACTTTATCTTATTTCCCCACTACACTTGCTAATTTGAGCTTTGGGCAACGTTTTTACTCAACAGTCATACATCCACTAACTGTATTACCTTCCTTTTTAGCACTCAATTATAGATTAAATATTGAAAGAGCACGTTATAATTTACCAACTACCGTTGTAACGAATGTAGGCAATTGGGAAAATGCACTCAAATTATGTAACACTTTTATGGGTTTTGAAGGTGCTAGACCTTTAGATCCTAGCTTTAAGTTGGTTGGCCCTATAATGTCAGAAGAACATGCTCCATTAAGTGACGGATTAAAACAATTTTTAGATAAAAGACAAAAAGTAGTTTATATTGCGTTTGGAAGTGGAGTTCAATTAAGCAGTAAAGATGTTAATATTATATTCAATAGTGTTAAAAAACTAGTAGAATATCAAAACGCCGACGGGATTATTTGGGCTTTAGGAAAAACTCAAAAGGCTACTTTCAATCAAACTGATATTAATATCACTCATAATGGTATCAATTTAACTGCCGAGGACTTATTAAACAATGCTCATCCAAATATTAAGTTTTTAAACTGGGCTCCTCAAGTTGCTATATTAAACCATGAGAACACTAAACTTTTTATATCTCATGGTGGTTTAGAATCTGCTTTTGAGTCCATGTACTCTGGAACTCCAATTTTAACCATTCCTTTCTTTGGTGATCAATATCGTAATGCTCGTAAAGTAGAAGAGATGGGCTTTGGTGGATATTCGGATAGATTTACGCAAACCTCGATCTCCCTTTATAATAAAATTGGCGAAATGTTAGTCGATAAAGACCAAAGTAGAGCCAATGCTATGCAAAAATGGCAATTGATAGCAAAAACCAATTCTAAAAAGAAATATGAAGCTGCCGATATTATTCAAGAATACGTTGCTCTCTCTAAAGTTTGTAGAAATAAACCTGGATATAAAAATAAAAATCCAGGCTGCGAATTGGAACATCTTCTTCCCCTTTATCAATCAATTAACCCTTTGATCGCTTTTGGTGTCGATTCTATAGTTTTCGCTATTGCTATTATAGTTACTATAAGCTTACCTATTATTTATCTTGCTTCTATTCTTATCAAGCAGTTGCTTAAAATCATAAGAAATCATACTCATATTAAGAATAAGTTAAAATCTCAATGATTCCTATACTTTCAATTTACTAGATGAAATAAAAAATTAATATTAATTAATGCTGATTTCTATTTTGTTTAATTTTAATAACTTAGTATTTGTTATAAAGTACTACAATTACAAACCAAACCAATGACTTTCATATGAAAGTACATTACTCTCACTTAATACAATAGTTGATAAAACTAATTCTTGATAATAGAGTCTAAAAATAATAAAAATTAGCGACAATGCATTTGAATAGAGAAGTAATACAGCTTAAACTACTCTTTGTTGAGAGTTTAATTCTATCTCAAATTCTATTCAGAGACTCAACTTCGTCCATCAAAGTTTACAATATAAAGTCAGTTAAATTTTCAATAAGCTTCTACTTCAAGCATTGAACATTTTGTCGAGTTAATAAGGTGTATTAAAAATAATTAGAGGCCGCTTTTGATGTAAAAACTATTTTATTTTCTTTAAAAAATCAGTAACAATATAGATCCAAACGATTGGTTACATCAAGTTTTAAAATTTTTATTTCCTGTTTATTTCAACCAGAAAGTTAAAGTACAGCCACATTCTTTTTTCAAAAAATTATTAGGATTTTCCTAAAGTAATCTGATCTTTTTAATTTGTACAAAAAATAGATCATAGGCTACAATAGTAATTTCATTTTTTAAAATTTTGTCAAGAATTATTTTGATTAAAATATTTTAATTTTACTTCCACTAAAACAAGCATTTAACTGTATTCCACAACCACCAATAATAGAACATATATTACTTTATTATTGGTTTATAATAACTGTTCAGAAGACTAAAAACTAACGCTATAGCGCAGAATGTTATTTGATTGTTCATAGTAACATTTTTTAAGTCGGAATTTACCTCTTTTTGGCAATTATGACTAATTTTACAAAAATTAGTTCTATAGTTGCAGTTGGTTGCTTTTGCTACTTGCACCACAAAAAAGGTCAGATTACTTTAGAAAAACCATAATAATAGGAATTCTAAATTTTAGGCTTAAAAGCATGAGCAAAAAATATATAGTAAATATTTTATAATTTCATTCCTTTCAATTTACAAAGTAATTATATAGTATTTTTACAGTTTACTGATCAACTTTACTAAAATGCTAATGATAGAAAGCGTCTTTATTTTCAACTATATAAGTTATGAAAAAATAAAAACTCTAAAGTATTTATACACATAAACGTGGACATTTATCAATCTTTTCCTTATATTTAAGAAAAAGAAAAGCAATGGTTTTTATTTAAAAGAAAGTACTCTATTTACTAATAAGAATTCATTATAAGTTAAAATATTTATTAATGTAAAGCATTTCACTTATTAAAATAACGTGGTCGATTAAAAATTAATGAGATTCTATTGTTTAAAGGAGTTTTATTAAATATTGGCTAAAAAAGGAAATAGTAGAGCCTTGAGTAAATGAAATGAAATGAAATATAAGTTATCAGATAAGAATAAGACTAGAATTTTATATTTTGTAAATTCATGGTTTATTAATAATTACTTTGATGAAAAAAAGGAATAGAGTGAGGAAGTACTGGATTCTATAATGGAAAGTCAAAAGAATGATATATATAACAGTAAAAGAACATACAAGTTGTTTTATGTTTGAATTCCAACTTTTTATTTACAAATCATTTTAGTTTAATTTTAAATCGATACATAAAAAACTTAGTTATCCTTTGTTCATTTACTAAAAACAGGTGGTTTACAATAAATTGTACCACTATATGGAACAAAACCTTAATTCTAATCCAGTTATATATAAAAACTCACAAAAAAGTAACAGTTATTTTTGTTATATTAAAATGAGTACTATTAACCTTAATAATAAAACAATCCAAGAGTTAAGTTTAGGGATAGTGGAAAACCGATGGAAAGCAATAGAAGTACTAAATCATTTTCAACAAAAAGCACATTTAGCAAATGAAAAAACAAATTGTATAACTGAATTTATGGATGAGTATAGTGAAAAGACAGCTGCAGAAATCGATATCAACATACAAGCTGGTAAAAAATATGATTTAAATGAATACCCCTTATTAGGTATTCCAGTGTCCATAAAAGATTTATTTGATGTAGAAGGTTATGATACCGTTGCTGCATATCAAATAAATATAGGTAAGAAGGCGAATGAAGATGCCGGTATCGTGAAACTGATTAAACAGCTAGGTGGTATTCCATTTTGTAAAACAACTATATGCCAATTTGCAATTACAAGTGAAAGCTCAAGTTCTTTACATGGTACTACATACAATGCTTACAATCCAAAGTATTCAGCAGGTGGTAGTAGTTCTGGTGAAGGTCCTTTGATTGCTCTAAAAGGGTCCCCATTAGGTATTGGTTCTGATATAGGTGGTAGTTTAAGATACCCATCAGCATGGAATGGAATCTATACAATCAAACCCAGTTTTGATATTTTACCTGTGAATGGTAGTTTTATTTTTGAAAGGGGACAAAGTTTTATTAAAGCGGTGACGGGACCAATGGTTAGTAATATGACTGATTTAAAATATATTTGGGAGGCTTTATTAAGCAAGGACTTACGAGCTTTCGACCCAAATTGTATCCCATTGGCTAAAATGGAACCATCTATTAAAAAGAAAAGATTTGGTTATTTCACTTCCTGTGATAGTTTACCTACTACACCAGCAGTTGAAAGAGCAGTGAATGAAGCGGTACAAGCGTTGGAAAAGGGAGGTTATGAAGCGGTAAAATTTCAACCCCATTCTATGCTGGAAGTATTTGGTTTAGGTAGTAAGATTTTTGGTGCTAACTCAAGCAAAGAAAGTATTGAAAAAATAACTAATGAAGGGTATCATTCAACCATTCGAGATTTAATGTTTTTTACCAAGTTACCAGGAATAGTAAAATTGTTTTCAGAATGGGTTTTAAAATTGTTTGGGGAAGAATTAATAAGCTACGGAGCTAGCATTCAACATCAAAGGAAAGTAGAAGAACTTTGGAAGTTGCAACATGAAGTGGAAAATTATTTTATAGAGTTTACAAAGCATTATGAAGGATTAGATATCGAATTTTTAATTTCTCCAATACATGCTTTACCTGGCCATAAACATGGTGAATTTATGAGCACTTGTTTTGGCACGGCTTATTCTCTGTATTTTAATATTTTAAAGATACCATCAGGTATAATACCAGTTACAAATGTAGATCCTAAAGTGGATTCTTTTGAGTTAAAGGAGTGGTTAAGTGATAAAATCAGTAATGGTCTTAATTTGGGTAGAAAGGGATTAACGGATTTTTATGGCTGCTATGATGCTACAGAAATGCAAGGACTTCCTGTTGGATTACAAATCAGTTGCAAAAGGTATGAGGATTCTAAAGTATTAGAAGCTATGAAAATTGTAGATGATACTTTAAAAGAGTTTAAAAAGATGAGTTGAATTTTATTATATTGAACTGTTTTTAGTTACGTGACTATTTTTATCTAAATAAAAGCATCAAGTCATTAATTATTTGAGTTTAAAATAGGAATAATTACCCATTAAAAGAAGCATTGTACTAATTATCAAATTGATTTTTTTAAGTTTATAGTAACCAAAATTTATAACACGAAAGCTATTAAAAGGTATATTAACACTTAGTAATGTTAGTACTATTATTGTTCATTTTAACAAATACATTAAACCCAATGTCGTTACTATTCAAACATTTTAGTGAAGTAAAATTTTCAGCTTTTTATTTAAAAATATGGGAATATATTTTTTTGTTTAAGAATTTTACTAATAACTTTTCCGCTCAAATAGCGCTTAAAAGATGGAAAAAGTAATGAAGTCGAAAAAAACACCCCATATATTTTTTATTAATCAAAAATTATATCAATTTTCAAATTATATTATATTATAAAACAATCATAAAAAATTGAACTATCAATTCAATGTCCAAAATACAACTATTGAACTAATAAAAATCTGAAAATATTAAACAAGTAATTGAACCTATTACTACATCCAAAGAAGAAGCTATTAACAAAATAAATACTCCAATTATTGATCTTTATCGTCAATAAGTATTATATGAGGATGTTTTTTTGGTTTCATTACTTTTTCCATTTTTTAAGCGCTATTTGAGCGGAAAAATTATTAGTAAAATTATTAAATAAAAAAATATATTCCCATTAGATTATAACCGATATTTTAATTTACATTCAATGACTCCAACTATATTAAACAATTTTAATAAAAGTGTATCAAATGTTTTATATTAGTTTAACAAGAGAATAATTATAATGGCGTTAATTTGATTATTTAATAGTATATTCAAAATTCAAACTTAAAGTAGTAACTATTTAATTTAGTTATATAGGGCTTTTAAATATGAGGTATTTAAAATTCCATATTATTATTATAAGAATAATTGTATTAAATATTTCCCCTCTTAAAATTAGTTATAATTTTTATTAACAAATTAAATTTATTATTATGTTTTAATACTTTATTTCATATTTAATCTTAACGTTATATTTTTTAGTTATATTAAACAATAAAAATTTATTAATTTTTGATCATTTTTTCGATCATTAAAAATGACCAATAGCAACTCTAAAAATTCGACTTCATTGGTAAAAATTTTCAAAGTTGAAGTAAGCCCTTTAAAAAAAAATTCTAATCAATTAAGAGGTTCCAATCCTCGGTACCTACGATGAATATTTCAATATTATAAATTCCAGAGGCTAACAATATAACAAATAATAAAATTTAATGAAGCGTATAAAACAACTACTAAATACCTTTAACACCTTTAATTTTTATTTTTTCTTTATAACTACTTAATCTCATTTATTTTTTTTACTCTGGCCAGTAAAAAAAACATCTATAAATGTATCAACTAATTTTAATAAGCATATTAATCCAAGCCATCAGCAATCATATTATTGATGAAGCCAGTATTAATTTAGGAAAAAAATTTCAAGATAGTAGTAAAATAGTATTATCCACAGATCAAGATATCACTTTAAAATCAGGAAAACGGTATGAATACCCGTTTATGGCTTTAATTTCAGATCAAAAAACCCAATGTGGTGGAGCATTTATAAAACAAGATGTAGTATTGACAGCGGCTCATTGTATGAGCGAAGATGTTGATTATAACATAAAAAATTTTAAAGTTATGTTACATCGTTTTCGATTAGATGTGGATTTAGATGCGGATAACTCGAAGCCATTTTCAATTCAACAAGTAATTTTTCATCCGGAATACAATTTTAATAAAAAATCAGGCACTCCAAATGATATTGTTATATTAAAGATAAATAACAATAATTTAAAGGAATATTTGGGTATTAATTTGAATCATATGATTACTTTAGATGATGGTAAATATTCTAAAGTAGGTGAAGGGGCTAAATTATTAGGTTGGGGTACAACTTATAAACAATTAGAAACTAATAAAAAAGGAAAACCAAGTTTAGTATTAAAAGAAATGAATTTAAAATTAGTGAATGAAAAGTTGTGCAATTTTGTTGGTTATAAAAGAGGTTATAATTTATGTACTCAAGGTTTATCAGTGGATGATATTCCTTGTAAAGGGGATTCGGGTAGTCCATTGTTTCATTTATCTGAAGACACTACTTTACCTGTTTTAGTTGGTTTAGTTTCCTTTGGTGATTTAGAATGTAAAAGTTATTCTGCTTTTGTTAAAATTTCAGCTTATTTGGATTTTATTAATGAATTTGTAGAATTACCTCAATATAATAAATCAATTATTGGGGATACTACTACTACTACTACTTCATCAGTAATAAATCAATCTATGGTTACTCTAGAATCTAGTGTTTCTGGTTCTATATCAACTATTTCAACTACTATTATTCCTACTCTTATTCCATCCGAATCTAAAGCAACAGTTACTAAAACAGCCGTTATAAATGAAACTACACCAACTATTAAACCAGCTGATATTAATAGTCTTTCATCTATTACAGTAACAGTAACTGAAAAAGACCCAATGATTACTTCATCAGTTGTTTTAGAGCCAATGACTACTTTTGAAACGTTAAGTAATTCTAAATTAATTCCAGAGTCTGTGACTCCAACTTCGTTAATTTTACCTTCCACAGAATTTAATTCAATTAAAGTTAAACCAACTGCTAATACTGATGAATTAAGTTCCATTCAAGTTAAACCAACTAATACAGTTAATGAATCTACCTCAACATTCCCAGAAATGCTTGGAGATCAAAAGGAGTTAATTCGTACTACTTCAATAGAACATGAAATGAATAAACCAACATCAAATAGTTCAATAAATAGAAGTAATGATAATTTAAAATCAACCTCTATATCGGAAGATGCTTCTATAATGGAATCTTCCAATATTGTAAAACCAACTTCAATGTCTGAGGATGTTTTAACTATGAAACCTACAGGTATTTCATCCAATGAAACTTCCAACATAGTTCAGCCGACTTCTCTTTCGGAAGATAATCCTAAAACTGAATCTATTGCTATTGGTACTGAGTTAACAGATGTGGCTACTGAAAGTAGTTCTAATTCGAGGACTAATAATCTTAATCAGACCTCTATTCCTACTAAATCTAGCTCCATTTTAAAAACTAGTAGCACAGATGATATTGGCATTCCTACCGATATTAGCTCTACTTTAAAACCTAGCATCACTGAGTTAACGGATACACCTTTAAAAGTTAGTTCTACTTTGAAATTTAATGAAACTGAATTGAGCTCTATTCCTACTGAAGTCGGCTCCAGTTTGGTAACCAAGAATACCGAAACCACTTCTATTCCTACAGAACTTAATTCTAGTTTGAAATCTAGGGATGTTGAATTAATTCCTACACCAACAGATGTTAATCTTACTTTAAGTAAATTACCATCCATTAGAGTAGCAACTGGATCTGAATCAATCTTACCAACTGTAGCAACTAGTACTTTAAATTCCTTACCTAGTAAACTCTATAAAACAAATAATGCTTCAATTACTTCATCTTTACCATCCACTGCGATGAATACTTCTTCTATACCTTCAATTAATGAATTAGAACCTATTGTTAAAGAGGTAGCTAAAAATATGGAATCCAATCCAAAGATCAATGATAATCAAATAAAGGAATTAATTCAATATTTACTTCGAAAATATACTCACAGTAAAAAATAACAAGTCAATATAAGGATTATGATGTTAATAAACATATATAAAATATAAAAATATATATATTTTTATTTATTTTTAAATTTAATATTATTATTTTTATTACTTTTATTTATTCTTTCAAAATCAGAATTACCATTTCGGATAACCAAATTGTTTAGTTGCTTGTAAAAAGGGGGCGTATGCTAAATAAATAAATATTATTCCATTATAAATATATATTATATAAACTTACTTGTATGACAATCACTATTTTCATAATGTAATAATGCCTTTGGCATCATTTGATTTAAGTTTTTTAATCGATATTCCGAGCTTGGATGAGTTGATAAAAAACTTAATTTACCAAACATACCATCTAATTGAGACATTCTTTCCCATACTCTTAATGCTATTATAATGTTATTATTGATATGCATTATTATTATTATTATTATTATTATTATTATTATTATTATTATTATTAATTATTATTATTATTATTATTATTAATTATTATTAATTATTATTAATTATTATAAATTTACCTTCTTTTGGATTAAAACAAGCTCTAGATGCTAGTATTAAGCCAATTTCATCCGCTTCAATTTCACATTTTCTACTAAATGGTAAAAATATACCTTTAATAAAAAAATTAATATTGATTATTAATATTGTATTATCGGATTGTTATTATTTACCTAATTCTAAAAAGTACTTATTAAACAAAAAGGAAGGATCTGTAATTAAAGATATTAAAAAAGTTCCCTATAAATTATTGTTAACTTAATATTCTATTAAAAATAATTATTTACCAAATAAACCAATTGATTGAAGGACATCTTTTCAGCTGAATGTCGAGCAATTTGATGAGCTACCTAAAATAATAAAAAATAAGAACATTATCTTAAAAAAACATTGTATTATTATAACAAACTACTTACCTCATGTCCCAAAATAATCCCTAAAGCATCTTTATTATCAGCTACTTCTAAAATACCAGTGAAAACAAAGATTTTACCACCTAAAAAAAGCATCATCAATCTTCAATCTTTAATCTTCCATCAATCCATTTCTTTTTTTTTAAAAAACGAAAATTAATTCTACCTGGTAAAACAAAAGCATTTGGTATTTTATCATGAATGACGTTCACTTCCCATTTTAAATCCAAGCCAGAAACATTAATAATTCGTTCCGCTACTTCTTGTACATATCGACTAACTCGATGATTTTTATCCACTAATTTATGACCATACTCTGATAATACTTGTTCATACGCTTGTATACTTAACTTTTCTTCTGCTTCTAAACTCATATTGATAAATCTCATACGCCCACTGATAGGTACGGGCTCAAGATGAACATAGTAGTATACTCCTAATAAACCTCCTCCACCAAAAATAAGTAATCGACTATCAATACCAAACTTCGTTTTATTGACTGTATTGAAGCGTTGATATTGTTGATTGTTACCGAAATGTCGCAGTTGAGTGGGTTTAATATGGAGAGGTTTAAATGTACGCTGAAGGGATTTAAATAAAAGTGACATTTTGTCTAAAGTTTGGTTTTATGAAATACAAAAAAAGAAACGTTGGTGACGTAAAATTAAAAATTTTGATTTACTGAAATTTATTAGACTTGATGTTTTATTTTCTCTGTTTAAAAAACTTTTAACAAAATTTCATAAAGAACTTAAAAATTATACAAGGTGATCCTAAATAAAATAATTATTTTTATTGATTTAAAATCTTATTATTAAGTTTTATTATAGTACTCATAATATTTAAATTGTTAATTTTTTGATTTAAATCCCTTTAAACATTCATCTACAATCTGCATCCCTTTTACTACCTTAAGATCTTGATACCTTCTACCAATGACTTGAATACCAATAGGAATGTCTTTCATTTTAATAGCATCGTATTGACTATACATAGCATGTAAGCCAAGTCTACCTAATTCAAATTGATTATTAAACTTGTTATTTAACCAATCATTTAATTGAATAGTATCTTTATCTGGAATAACTTTAGTAACTGGGATACAACCAGCTGGTAAATTTAATAAATTAGCTACCATAGAATATCCTGTACCAAACACTACTTTAGAAAATTGTTCATGTTCATGAGTTGGATGAGTATGAACTGGACTTATAATAAAATCTAAATTCAATTCATTTAATTGTTGATTAAATTTATCAAACAATAAATCCGCTTGATGATGTAATTGCCATAATTGACCAGCTGAACGATTAGTTAAAATATCAAAGGTATTACTTAATATCTTTTCACCCATTAAATTATTTAATATAAAATATATAATAAAATGTAATAAACTTGGTAATTTTGATAAATTATTTAAAGCAGCAACTGCCTTATCAAACCCTTCATCTTGAATTTTATTAGAGGCTTCTCTATAACTATCCGATCCAAATATTTTACTAGTTATATTAAATACTTGATCAATTGGTAATGGATCAATTTCAATAACTTCATATCCTTTATCTTTTAATGCTTTTACAGTTTCTAATACTCCTCTTTCTACTGCTGGTGTAGTTGGTAACTTATCATAACTACTATAATATCCAAATCTAACCTTTTTATCTTTAACAATATCCTCATCTTCCCTTTTACTAATTGGAATACAACTAGGATCTGTCTCCTGTCTATTTTTAGCCATCAACAAAGTTTCTACAAGTAAACCTAAATTTTCCATACTATTTGTCATTGGCCCAGGAGTTGGTTTAACATAACCTTGACCCGATTGAAATTTAAATGAACCTTTGGTTGGTAAATAACCACTGGTTGGTTTAAAACAATATATACCATTCCAAGCAGCCGGATATCTTAAACTACCACCAACATCAGTACCGATACCAAATACACTACCGCCTAATTTAATTAAAGGTCCTTCACCTGAACTACTACCACCAGCTGAATACTCTTTACTAATTGGATGAAATGTTCTCCCATTTACTGGATTAGTACTCTCAGTAGTTAATGCTAACTGACACATATTTGTTTTACAAAAAGGAATGGCACCCAAACTTTTTACTAATTCAATCATACTACCATCTTTAGTTGCTTTTTTACTTAAATTACATTTTAAGCCAGCAATGCTAGGATAACCTTTGATATCTATCATATCCTTTACAGATACTGGGATGCCGAGTAATGGGTAGTCAGATTCATTGAATTCAATACCAGAAGATATCTTTTCATCGAGATCTTTAGCCAAATTTAGAGCATACTCATCTAAACGTTGAGTTATACAATTGGTTTTGGAATGTGCTTGTTGACTTGTTTCAATGAAATAAGATAAGACATCAACTGCCTTCCAAGTTCCTTGACGTATGTTGTTAGCTATTTCTTGGATAGGAGTATTTTCCAAATTGATTAAAATCATCTTATTTTAATTTTGAACTAAAAGTATAGAAAATAAATTTTGTTTGCATTTAATGTCAATTTTTCATCTCAATTAGTCTGTAGTGTTGTAACATTTATAATTTTAGAGTGATTTAACCTGACTGAATAAATCTTCGAGGGCTATTGGTTGAATTTAATAGCTTTACAGACTCTGGACCATATCAGGGAATTTCAAGGCTATTTTTAGGTCTTCATTTTTTTGAAGTAAAATCCAAAAATATTACATACAATTATAAACGAAGATCAAAGACTATAAATTTTAATAATAAAGTTATTTATCAAATAATAAATCTCAACTTCTCTTATCCCTAGACCTTATTTTAACTCTATCATACTTATCATTCAATTAGTTTTTAAACTTTCCTTATCTACCTTAATGAAGCATTTGAAGAAGCTTGATTCCTTTAAGATTTAAAAAAATATTAATTTTTAGTGTATTTATACTATTTGGAATACTTATTATATGATTATCTATGTATTATAAATAAGAGTAATGAATGACTACTTCAGAAATGCATTTAATAGCAATCCGTACTATTATCCAAGGGTAATGTAGCAGAAATGCACTTAACAATAATTCTTATTATTATATCAAAATATTAAACGATCAATTTAGCAATAGATCACTTCATAAATAAGAAACTAGAATATGTTTTTATCAGAAATTAAGAAGCTTGATTGAATTTTTAAATTTTATATTAGGCTATGAGAGTGTTTTTTAAGTTTTAATATTTAGATAACAATTTTTAAATTTTACATTATATAAAAAATAAGTAAAATAATAACTTAAAAGGGACTTATATGGTGATGCTTTCTTATTTAAAAATCTGGAATAACTTGAATTTCACTTTGAAAATATTATTATTCTAAATTTTTTAACTTGGAAATTCTGTTAAAAACTCATAAAAGTATTTAAATATACAGTGGTTTACAAATTGATTTCAAGTCAATAATTTAGATCGCTATATTTTTAACAACTCTACAACGAGGCTATAAAAAAATATGAAATAAAAGCAAGATAGATGTCCAGAGCTAAAGCTCTTATTTGAAAAAATATGAAATTAATCAATCAGTTAGTTGCTGAGATATAAAATTTCTGAGATTTTTTGAGATAAGATCAAAAGTGCTACTTAAGGATGTATTTTTTTGTTTAAGAATTTTACTAACAATCTTTCCACTCAAATAGTGCTTAAAAAATGGAAAAAGTAATGAAACCAAAAAAAACATCTCCATATAATATTTAAAATTTAGTTATATAATAAAACATTATGTTTTTAAATAAAAATAATTATTGTTTATAATATTATAATTTTAAATAAAATTAATAGTTAATAAGTTTTAAATTATACAATTAAGATAAATTATAATTTACTTTTATAAATTATTATAAATATAAAATGTTTATTAATAAGTTACAAAATAATAGAAACGAATATAACTAAAAAAATAAGTTAAATAATATATGTGAGCTTTAACATAAAAATAGAACATAATAATATTTAGATAATTATATAAACTATAAAAGTAGTTTTTATAACTTATGTCATTTTACTGAATTACTTAAAACTGTTAAAAGTTTAAATTGACTTTAAAATTTGTTTATTTAAATTAATATAAATAGTATTATTTAAATGATTTTGCTATTAAAATTTAATATGTTTTTAAGTTTATATATAATTAATCTAAAGTTTCTTTATTTGGATTTACTATAAAATTTCTACTACTTAATTATAAAAAATATTACTTTTATATTTAATAAATAATATAAAAAATTATAAGTATAGTTGATAACTTATTATATACTATTTTTTATAATTTAAGTTTATTTTAATTATATAAACTAGGGTTTTTTAACTTATAGCTAGTTAATTAAGCTAGAACTGCTTTTAATTTTACTTATTAAGTGGAAAGATTGTTAGTAAGATTATTAAACAAAAAAACGCATCCCTATATACTAATTACTAATTATTAATTTTAAAAAACTATTTATTAATAAATCAAGTTATAAATATTGAAAATTGGATTTAATTATTTTTTAATTATTTTTTAAATGTTTTTATTTTAATATATTAATATTTTATAAAATAGCACTAATATCTGATTTATTATTTTAATTTTTAAATAACTTAACTTATTAGCATAAAGTATCATTTATATTATTTATCAGCTTTAATTATTTGATTATATCTATTATAATTTTAAATTATCATTATTTCTATTTTAATATTTAGTATTACCTTTTCTCATATAATTTTTAGTTTGGTTTAAAAAAGCTTTTACCTGGTTCATGATGCAAAAGTTTAGTCATCCAATTTTGATGGTCCAATCAACGATGACTCAAAAAAGCAAAAATTGAACCAAGCAAAAGCTTTTTTAAACTAGGGTAAAAATTATACGAGAAAAAGTAATACTAATAGTTTCTATAAAATAAAAGTGACAAAACACTCACCACATAATAAATATCTGGTAGATTTTCAAAGTCTTAACTTTGTAGGTCATTCTAAGAAATCAATCTTGAATTGACCTTCCGATCTAGTTAAATTCATTTTTTAAATTTAATTCTTAGTTTATTTTTATCAATCATATTTCATAATTTAAAATAAAAAGGAGAAATTCTATTAAAACTGTTATTTGAATTTCACCTTAGGTTTCTAGTCCGCTTTAAGATAAATTTTGATAAAAGGAGCTTAACATAATAATTGGATTGTTATTTTTTCATGCTATATACTTATTATAATAATATATATATTTAGTATAATTTAACATAAAATAATTAATATATTAAATGTTTATCTAATTAATTATGACAAAGAACAAAAGATGCGTTTCTCCGTAAAAGTAAAAAAATGAAATTGAGCTTAACTATTGTTCCGTCAAATTTTAGGATAGCAATAAATTGAAAGGATAAAAATGGAAACTGTGGACAAACTAATTTTGAATTTAAAAAATTAAATGTAATAAATATACATTTTTCACTCTTTATTTCCTATTTTCCTAATATTTTTTATTTCTTTCAATTTAATTGACTTAAACACGATCTAAATAAATACAACAAACAAAATATAAAAATATGGCAGGACGATCACCATTTGATCGCAACAATGAAGGATTTCAAAGTATTCGAGATGAAGAAGCGGAGTTTGCCCCACCAAAAAAAAAGAAAAATACACCTTGTTGTTGTTGTTTACCATTATGGGCTACCTTTTTAATAATATTATTAGTTATCAGCGGAACTGCTGTCACTTTATTCTTTTTATGGCCTAGAATACCTTCCATTCAATATATATCTTCTTCTTTTGGTAAAGATGGTAACGATAACCAATTTTTAGAAAACAATAAGGTTTTATCTTCTCATTTCAAGGCCAATATGCAACTCAAAAATCCAAATTATTTGCCTTTAAATTTAAGAAATGTTACTATTGAAGTAAGCACTAATATTGTTATTTCAATTCAATAATATTTATAATTTTTAGATATCTATACCAGTAGATGGTGGAAACTCAGTCAAAATAGGCCAAGGATATTTATTAGAAAGTATAATATTCCCTAGTAAAAGTACAACAGAGTTTGTAATTGATTCGGATATAACGTTGGATTTAAAAAGTGATAGTAGCGATAACATTAAAGCGATTGATACTATTGTAAAAAGTTGTAAGAGTGAAACGAATAAGAAATTAAACTTAAATTATTTTGCTAAAACGGATGTACCTTTGGTATCTTGGACCGGTTATCAACCCTCCTTTTCAGGTGTCTTTGAAATGGATTGTCCTTTTAAAACTTAAGTTGTTAGCATCGTTATCATTTGGATATTTTATATTATGACATATAATATAAATAGTATTAATATTATTTTTCTTTTTTATTAAATTTAAACAGTATAATTTATCTTTATCGCTTTCTTCATGTTACCATATAGTGTGTTTTGTCATGTTGGTTATTGCTATTTAACTTATAATATGGATCAATTACGTCATATACTTTCACATTTTGCTTTATCACTAATATTGTTCAATGTGTTAAAACCCTACTATACTTTATAAACAATTATTTTAATATATAGTTCTTAAAACTTTTATTTTTATATAATAGACAAATCAGTAGTATAACAATTAGTAATTTATTAAACGACTTTTTTTGAATACCAATAACACATTTGTTTCAACTAAATAGTAATTTTTTTATAATATATATGAGTTTAAGTATATAGTTAAAATTATCACATAAGCTTTCTCCTGCTCTCTACATTTATACTGATCCAGAGTTGTTTCATTAAGCTTGTTGTTTCATTAAGCTTGTTGTTTAAAGACTGCTTCTACTTTTACACCAAAAAACATCCAAATTTTTCTCCTTTTACTTTTAAAGAACTACTCCTTTTCTCAATATACTCTTTTCTAAAAACTATAACGCTTTTAGTTTAATCTTTTATATTAAATACCACAAGACTTATCTTGAATTTTTTAAAGCATTACAACTTTATTCATTGAATTCTATAATAAGTTAAGTTTTTTCAAAAATAATATTCAGTAATTATTATGATTCTATTAATCAATAGCCTTATATAAGACATTTATAAGAAATAAGTTTAAAATTATTTTAATATACCAAGTGTTTGAAAGTAAGCTATTTTTTAATAGTATAATGTATTAAAAATATATAATGCTGTTAAAACAATATATAAATAATCATACTTTGATTTTATAAAAGAAACTAAAGTTTATTAAACTAAACTAAAAAATAAATATCAAATTATTTTAAACATTATCATAATAAATTATATAATTCCAAATATTACAAATGGCTTAGAAATATGAATTAAAACTAAAGTATAGAGATGCTTTTTGTTTAAGAAATATATTAACATTTTTTCCTTTTAGTAGCGCTCGAAAATGGAGTAGTAAACGAAATCAAAAAAAGACATCCTCATAATATTTAGATATAAATCAAAAACTTTGAAACTGATGACTTAATTTAAGTTAATTAGATGAAAACAGCTATTGTTAATAGCAATTAAATAAACTGTAATAATGAACTTAATCAATTTTATAAAAACTGGAGATGCCAATAACAATATAAAAAGTTCTTAAAAGCTTCTTAGAATTTTTCAAAAAGTCTCACAATTTTAAATGGAAAATTTATGGTAGAGTTATAGAATTGCAATGGTAAAGATATTCAACACATTAATCAAAATTTATCCAAAAATAATAAATCAAAAGCAACTAAGTAAAAGTTACTAATGCAACTAATAGCTATTTTTTTAAGAAATTATAGTACTCATGAATGTAAAAGGAAAATAATAGTTAAATTTTGTTAAATATTAGCTCTTTTTTAAAGCAAAGCTAAAAGCAAGAAATGCCTTCTTGGCTCAGTTGGCAGAGCGTCCGCCTAGTAAGCGGAAGGTCATTGGTTCGATTCCGATAGAAGGCATACTAAAAGCTAGTAGCATCATTTTTTTATATAGTAATTATATAATCTAATCAGTTGAATTTTGAACTACTTCCTATTCTCAATAATAAAATACTTGGAGCTTCATTCCTTTAAAAATTTAAAAAACATTTAATGTATGTTTTAGAATTTTAATTTTTAAAGTTTTGTTTTTTTATTGAAGGTTTTTTACGTTTCAGTAACACTTAAAAAATGAACAAAATTATGCCTAAAATCTATTTAAAAAATAATGTATTCATTCCAATATTTTAATAAAGCTGAATATGGTCATTGACCAATAAGATAATGAATATTGAGCAAACTTAAATAGTTTTATAAGAATCGGCGATGTCAACTCCTTTATAGAAACCTATTAAAAGATAAACTGACTATTTTGGCTTATAACTAAAACATTTAAATGCTAAAATTCATTTTACTAAAATCTCATGCTCCCATAAAAAGTTCGAAGTTTAATCCTCATTTAATTGGTTAAAAAAACGAAGAATCAAAATTATCGATAAAAAGCAAAGAGATTGATTGATCAAATTTTAACCAAATTTGAAGATAATCTAAGATTTAAATTTTTAAAAATCAAGCTTTTTAGATTTTTAAATAAAAATTAGAAAATGGTACAATCGATATTATATCGAGGTAAGCAAACAAGCATAATTTTCCCATTACAAAACACTAATTCCCTATTCCAGGGTTAACAACCAAAACAACTAAAGGGGTACGTGGCTTAGCCAGCGTCGTAAATCGTAGCCATGGAGGTTTAAAAGATAGCGATAGAATATTTACTAATTTATATGGTTATCATGATTTCCAATTAAAAGGTGCAATGAAACGTGGAGATTGGTATAAAACCAAAGAAATATTATTAAAAGGACATGATTGGATTATTAATGAAATGAAAGCAAGTGGTTTACGTGGTCGTGGTGGTGCTGGTTTTCCTTCAGGTCTTAAATGGTCCTTTATGAATAAGCCTAACCCAGATCCTAATGATAAACGGTAAGTTGGATTTTATAAACTAATATAAACATTTTGTTAATGAAGGATTTCTTTTTTTATAGTCCTCGTTATTTGGTTATTAACGCTGATGAAGGTGAACCAGGTACTTGTAAAGATCGTGAAATTATGAGACATGATCCACATAAATTAGTCGAAGGTTGTTTAGTTGCTGGTAGAGCTATGAATGCTACTGCTGGTAAGTTTTAAATTAATAATAACTAATGATAAATTAATAATAATATGTTTTATTTAGCTTATATTTATATTCGTGGAGAATTTTATAATGAAGCTTCTAATTTACAAGTAGCTATCGATGAAGCTTATAAAGGTAATTAATAAAGTAAAATCATAAAAAATTATAGAGTTAATTAAATAAAATAGCTGGTTTAATTGGTAGAAATGCTTGTGGTTCAGGATATGATTTTGATGTCTATATTCATCGTGGAGCTGGTGCTTATATCTGTGGAGAAGAAACAGCTTTAATTGAATCCATTGAAGGTAAACAAGGAAAGCCACGTCTTAAGCCCCCATTTCCAGCTGATGTTGGATTATTTGGATGTCCAACCACTGTAGCTAATGTAGAAACTGTAGCTGTAGCACCAACTATTGTACGTCGTGGAGGTAGTTGGTTTGCTTCATTTGGTAGAGAGCGTAATGCTGGTACCAAATTATTTTGTATATCAGGACATGTCAATCACCCATGTACCGTTGAAGAAGAAATGAGTATCCCATTAAGAGAATTAATTGAAAAACATTGTGGTGGTATACGTGGAGGATGGGATAATTTATTAGGTATTATTCCAGGTGGTTCTTCCGTCCCTGTATTACCAAAACATATTTGTGAAGATGTATTAATGGATTTTGATGCTTTACGTGATGCTCAATCCGGTCTTGGTACTGCTGCTGTTATTGTTATGGATAAATCCACCGATATTGTAAAAGCTATTTCTAGATTATCGGCTTTTTATCGTCATGAATCATGTGGTCAATGTACCCCTTGTAGAGAAGGTACTACTTGGTTAGAACATATGATGACCAGGTTTGAAAGAGGAGATGCTAAAGTTGAAGAAATTGATCAAATGGAAGTAAGTGATTTTTTTAATGAAATTTTAAGAAGATTATTAATGATTTTAATTTTCAATTTTAGGAATTAACTAAACAAATTGAAGGTCATACTATTTGTGCTTTAGGTGATGCTGCTGCTTGGCCAGTTCAAGGTCTTATTCGTCACTTTAGACCTGAATTAGAAGAACGTATTGCTAAATTTAATGAATTAGTTAAGCGTAAATCTGGATCATCTGCTCGTGTTCAATTATAAAGAATATTCTATTTTTTGAATTTATAAAGTGATATTTTATTTTTTTATATTTGTAAATTTTTTTATGAGTTTATGATTGATAAATAAAACTGAAAATTATTGGATTATTTTTTTAAAATGGAATAAATGTGAGTCATTTTTTGTAAAGAAAAATAGGTTTGGAAATTTTTAAAAGCATAAAAAAGAGGTGGCTCAATTAAAATTTTTAAGATTAAACTTTTCAACTTTTAAATTAACAACTATTTTAAATAAAAAATGAAGTACATTAGTACCCGTAGTACCGATCCCAATGAAACTCATGGATTTGAACAAGTAGTTTTACAAGGTTTAAGTCCAGATGGTGGTTTATTTATACCTCAACAGTTACCTCAATTAACTTCTGAGCAGCTTTCTATATTAAAAGAAAAAAGTCATAACTTTAATGATCTTGCCTTTGAACTTTTATCCTACTTTATTCCAACCTCTGATATCGATAGTGTTTCATTGAAATCCATCATTAAAAAATCATTCACTAGTTTTACTCATGAAAAAGTCACTCCTTTAGTTAAAGTAGGCGAAATAGATATCTTAGAATTATTTCATGGTCCTACCTTTGCATTTAAAGATGTAGCATTACAGTTTTTAGGCAATTTATTTGAATTTTTTTTAGCCAAAAAAGAGGATTTTAAACTTACTGTAGTCGGTGCAACTTCAGGAGATACTGGTAGGTAAGTTACATGAAGGAGAATTTATTTTAAGGTTTTTATAATATGCATAACAAATCTAATAATTGAGAATAATATATTAAATTTCCTTTTTAATTTAGTGCTGCTATCTATGGTTTAAGAAATAAACCTAATATTAATGTATTTATATTACATCCTTATAATAAAGTAAGTAAAATACAAGAAGCTCAAATGACTTCGGTATTAGATAAAAATGTTTATAATTTAGCAATTGATGGTACATTTGATAATTGTCAGGTAAAATAATAATAATAATAATCTATATTATAAATTTATGATAGAATATTTATTTATTTTTTAATATTTAGGATATTGTCAAAAGCTTATTTTTAGATCAAGAATTAAATCAACAACTCAACTTAGGTGCTGTCAATTCTATCAATTTTGCACGTATATTAGCACAAACAATTTATTATTTTTATTCTTATTTTGAACATCAACGTAATTACCCAGATTCTACTAACACCATCAATTACTCTGTCCCTACTGGAAACTTTGGAGATATATTAGCAGGATATTATGCTAAACAAATGGGATTGCCAATTAATAAATTAATAATAGCAACTAATAAAAATGATATATTATATCGTACTTATGAAACTGGGATTTATGACAAATCAAATCAAGTACAACCTTCTCTTTCACCTGCTATGGATATTTTAATATCATCAAATTTTGAAAGATTGATTTATCATTTGACTTTGAAGTTAGAAAAGGATAATGAAAAGACAGGAGAGAAGATGAAGAATTGGATGACTGAATTTAAAGATAGTCATAAAATTCAATTTTCAAAGGAGTTCATGCAATTATTAAAACAAGATTTCTTGGCTTTTAGAGTCGATGATGAAGAGGTAAGAAGTTTATTGAGTAATGTAATAATTATAATGTACTAATGTAATTTTAATTTAGATTGTTGAAACTATTAAAGAATGTTATCAAACAAATAAATATTTATTAGATCCACATACTGCTGTTGGTTATAAAGCAGCTAATTATTATCTTAAACAAGAGTAAATTTACTATTATCAATGGCAATAATAATATACTAATAAATTAATAGTAATTTACCTATTATTACTTTAGCTACTGCTCACCCAGCTAAATTTGAAAGTGCTATTAAATTAGCTATTTCTAATTTTGAATCTTTTGATCAAATCATGTTTCATGGTTATTTACCACAACCTTTTTATAATTGGATGCAAAAGGATTTTGTAAAAAATGTTAATAGATTGGAACAACCAGATAATAAAAAGGTTAAGGAATTTATTTTAGAAAAGTTAAAGGAATAAATGGGCTTAATTTTATTTTCTATAATAAATATTAGTTTACTTTATTAATTTTATGATTTTTAAAATTAGTGACTTTTTTTATTACATCTCTTTTTTTTTTAAGAATAAAAATTTTGATTTTTTTTGATTAATCTAATAAATTTATTACTCGTATTTTTTTCTAAACAAAAAGTTACTTTTTTTTCTAAATTTTAAATTTTTCTTTTTTAATAATAAAATATAAATTATGCCAACCATTAGTCCAACAATCAATAAACCGGTAAAACAAAAAACAACTCCTCTCTATGAAAAACTTCAAGAATTACCCTTTACTATTTATTATATGCTTCATGAATTATTTGCCGATATAATAAGTAACTCATGGATAACTATGATTATTCAAGAATATTTAAGGTAAGTGAAATTAATTAATAGAATTTATTAGAAATTTAATTAATTTAATTAATTTTAAATCTAGTTTATTTTTAGCTTCAATAATACATTTTATTGTAGTTATAAACTTATTAGATTACCATCAACTTTCAAGTCAATTAGATACTTCAATAACTAACAGTTATCTTATTAATCTTATTAATACATCAACTGTTTATTCAATACAACATCAACTATCAAGTAATGGAATTAAAATTATTCTGATGTTAATAATAAGTTTGGGAAATACAATCTATTTTTTTAAAGGAGTTAAAACTTATTATCTATTTTTTACGGATGTTAATGAAAAACTAGTGGATATTGAAACAGGCTATTTTAAATCTAAAAGTTTAAGAGTGAAAAGATTATATCATAAAAATAAATGGTGGTGGGATTGGTGGAGGTAAATATTTTGAGTTTCAAATGATTTTAATTGAGACAAATTAAAAGTTGATTTTTAATTTTAGTAATGAAAAAATAGATTTAACAAATACGAAAGATAGTTATATTGAATTAAGAATGTGGGATATTGATAATTTGAAGTTTTATAAGAATTTATTTTGGTAAGTTTATTAAAAGAAATTATTATTGTTATTTAATTATTAATATTTTTTATTTTGATAGTTATTGTTCCCCATTGCATTTAATAATTTATTTAATTATAAAAGATAATACGGATTTAATAATGATATTAACATTTAATTTAATATTGAGTTTTATAGTAAGTTATAATATACTCTTACTTATTCATTATGTTCATAACTAATCATTAATTAATTATAGTTAAAATATTTAACCTCGCAATATTTACAATTAATTCAAGATAAAGAAATCTTATATTCTCAAGTACAAAGAGAATATAATTTAAAATCTGTTTATCCAACTTATCAAAAATATGAGATATTAAGAAATACAGAATCTATTAGAGAAAAAGCATTAAATAGAGCTAAACAAAAAGTTAATAATATTAGAAAAGAAATTGTTAATAATAAGTTTGAAAGTAATGAAGAAAGTGATAGTAGTTTTAGTGATAATAGTGATATTTCGGATACTTATTCTGATATTTCAATTGGTTATTCATCTGCTGTGGAATTAAAGTAAATGTATGTTTTTTATTAGTTTATTAAATTTATTGTTATCTATTCAATTCATCTCTTGATTTTTATTACTAATATAATATAACATAATAAATAAACATAACAAATATATAAATTTAAAGTTTAGCTATAGAATTCTTATTAAAATGATTAAAAAGCAAATTAGAATAGAATACTACTACTACTAAAATCATTCAATAATTCCTATTATTTTGAATAATTCAACTATTTCCTAAATAAATACCAGGTGTTGGTGAATGTGGTTTTTTAGTTAATGAATAATCTACTCGTATTTTTCGATTATGTAAATACTAAAATAAAAATTTGATTATGATTAATGATTCATTAATTAATAAAATATTTACTTTTCCGTCCATCATTCCTTTAGCTTTAGTAGCATCTGATACTGTTGTATATTTAATAAATCCAAACCCACGAGATTTATTAGTCTTATATAGAATGAATTAAATAAGAATATATATTATTTATAATAATAATAATAATAACTTACAAATCGATCGTAAATTAATTTAATACTTACAATATCACCAAAAGGTAAAAATTCTTTTTCTAAATCATTTTCATTTGTAGATGAATTTAATCCAAATATACCTAATATTTTAGATGGCTTAGCAGCTTCCTTGTTATTTATTAGTACTCTTTTCTATAAACAATTTAGTTATAATTAATACTATCTGTTTTATATGATCATCATATCTTTTAGCTGTGCGATAATAATGATTAGAATAACTTTCATTTATTAATATTTTATTTTATATTGATTCTTATATTAGTATACCTGTATTTTTTATGACTATAATTATAGGGACTTCTAGAATGAGATATGAAAATTACTTATTTTAAAAATGATTTAAATTAATTAACTATTACCTATAATAATTCGTATATCTTTTATTTAAATATGTAGTATCTTTTGGACTAATGGATCTTGATCTATAATTATTAATATTATATTATATTGATACATTAAAATGTTTACTTTGAATGATATTTACTATTATAATCATTTGAATAATTAGATTCGGATCTAAAATAATAATAATAAAATAGTAAATTTTTATTAATTTGTTAATACCTTTTATATTTATAATCTTTATAGTCACTTGAAGTATTTGATCTTAAACAAAAGCTAAATAAACTGCTTTTACATTTTATTCTTATATTTACCTATTATAATCATTATAACCACTATTTGATATTACAATTATTAATATTAATAAAATAATGATTAATTATTTTACTTTTTTGATATTTTTTTAGTCAAATAAGATTTATTAATTTCATCTGAATAATTATCTCTTGAATCCAATTCATCATTGGTACTGTGATAAATCTTTTGAAAAAAAGGATAAGCAATTTAGTTTATTACCAAAACTTAAATCACCTTTTCTTTTTCCATAATATTAAAAATAAAAACTATTAAACCCCTTCTTCTCTTATCAACTATATATAACTTCAATGTAAATGCATTATATAAAATAACGATACAAAAAAAATGCATTTTTAAATAATTTTTAAATAATTTTTAACTAATTTTTAACTAATTTTTATTTACCAATACAAAAACCTTTAAATAATTGATCTAGTACTTGATCATGAGTAATTATACCTGTTATATTACCAATTTCTTGTGCTACTAATTTTAAATGTTCAGAAGCTAATACAATATCTATATCTATAATATCTAATTTTATATTATTAGTATTAATATTAATATAAATTATTATTTTATAGTCAGTAATAAGTTATTAATTATTATTACATATTATTATTATTATTATTATTATTATTATTATTATTATTATTATTATTACTCTTACCTAAAAATAATTGTAATTCTTGTTTGGCTTTATTTAAATGAATACGATGCCTTTCATTTGTTATTATACTTGATTCTAATATATTATCTTCAAATCTATATAAATAAAAGAAAATTAATTCATTACATTATAACAAATAGAATAATAAAATTTACTTATTTTTTAGATAATTTGATAGTTCATTTAAAAATTCATCTAAATTTTGATTATATTTACAAGAAATAAATATATAATTTAATATAATTTCATGTTGATTAAATATTCTCTTTAAATATTCTTTGATTCTTTGTTTTTCACTTTCATTTATATTTTCTGATTTATTAATTAATATCATTGTTGGTATTTTTAAATTTAATTTATTATTATTTAATAACTTATTATTATTATTATTGTTATTATTATCATTATTTAATAGCTCCATCCCATCAAATACTAATAAATTGATATCCGAATTATCCCCTCTAAAGTTAAGCAACTATTATTAATAAATGTATTATTATTATTAAATATATTATTATTATTAAATATATTATATTATTAAATAATCGTTTTTACATTTTCAAAGCTCTTTTAACTCCTTCTTTTTCAATCGGATCCAAAGTATCTCTAATTCCAGCCGTATCATTAATAATCAATGGTAAACCATCTAAATTAATAGTTCCACTGACAATATCTCTTGTTGTTCCTGGGATATTAGAGACTATTGCTAATTCTTTTTGAACTATTATAAAAATAAAATATTATTATACTATTAATAATAATAATATTATTATTATTACCAAAATAATTCAATAAACTAGATTTTCCAGCATTAGGTGGACCTAAGATTGTTAATTTAATACCATTCATTAAGATCTCTCCTCTTCTTTGGTCATTTAAATAATAATTCATTTGTTTTAAGATCTTAATCCCATTCTCTTTAGCTATAATAAATTAAAATTAAACTAAGATTAAAAATTGTAATAATTATTCATAAAATAATACTTACCTTTATTTAAAACCACACTATCAATTTCTTCGTCTTCTGAAAAATCAATAAAAGCTTCTAATGTAGCTAAACTATCAATTATTTGAGTTCGAATATTATCATAAATCTTTTTAGTTTCCCCCTATGATATAAAAATTTAAAAAGTTTTTATTAATTTCTCTTATGTATATAACTTTTTTATAACAAATCAACTTACCGATACTTGTTTTAATGCCAATTTCAATTGTGCATCTGTTTCTGAGTTTAACAGATCTTGTAAACCTTCTACTTCTGTTAAGTCCAGTTTGTTGTTAAAAAAGGCTCTAAATAAAAAAACTATCAACATCCATCTTATCACCTTCCTCCTCGCACCACCTTACCTTTTAATAAACTCTCCATTTTCCGCCACTCTATAAACAAATCTGTCTTCATTCCTATTATGAAATCCATTCAACTCCTCAATCCCCTTTAATACTTTTTTCACTACTGCTAAACTACCATGTAAATTAAGTTCGACTATATCTTCCCCAGTGAATGTATTTGGTCCTTTAAAATAACATATCATTCCATAATCCACTGTCGATTGAGATTTAGGTTCAATGATTTTACAATAAGTCATTTTTCTTTCGATTATTTGAATTTCCTTATCCGAAGTTTTCTTTCTTGTAAGTTTTTTCAATGCCTAATTAAAGAAAAACGAAAATTGGTGATGAATTAGTAAGTGAAGTAATGGATTAATGAGAGTTAGATGTTGATTTCGAACATTGTAGACTATAAATATTAAAAAAATACTTACCGATAATGAACCTGGTCCTGATAATCTGATCACAGCTATACCGGACTTCACTGCGGCAGTAGATAAGGCATATATAGTATCCTTATTATTATTGGTTCTTATATAATGGGAATAGTAACGATGGGTTGGTAATAAATTATTGTAAATTCTTTTATTTTTTTTTATAACATTGGGATTGATTTTAAATTGTATTAGTTTTGTTATTGTTAGTAGTTTCATGTTCATGGTTGATAAATTATTTTATGTTATTTTTTTCTATATTAAAGATTAAAGATGAGTTAAACAGAATCTACTTTTTAAAAATTATTAACCTGAAATACTAGAATTTTATGGGGTTTATTTTATCCCTTAAAATGAATATCTAGCATTGGCTTAATAAAGATATTAGAAAATATCAAATTATTGCTTTATTAGATTTAAAAAGCAGATAAGTAAATAGTTAATTATAATAATTTGTTTTTTTATATTTTCAAAGGCCCAAGGGGAGGGGCTTTGTGTTTATTAATTTAGAAGGATTAGAGTAGAGGAAGGCTTAAGGAGGAATAAAGTCAAACAGGGGGCGGACTTTACAGAAGTTCGTAAAGGCCTCCACTATATTACAATTAAGACCAGCCATGAAAGTGGGAATTAATGCTTTGATAGTATCTTTTTTTCTATGAGTAAGTATGGGGATGGAAAACCTGAATTCAGTAAGAATGAGGTTCAAGCATTTGGAATAGAGAATTATACATGATTTAAATTCATTTGATTTAGTGTACATGGATCAGCCTTAAAACATTACTAGGTTATTAAGGTATTACTTTTGACGCTCAAATCGAAAAGATTTTGCCTTTAATCCAAAACTTCAAAACTTAGACGGATAACTACCAATAGTAATCAACTCATCCTTCTAATCTTTGCAACTTAATTTATTAGCAAATAGTTTTTTAAGATTAGTAGTCAATATTTGGTATAAGTGCCTCCAAAGGTTAATTTATTACTTACAAGTAAACTGTTCTTTGGGTTGCGTTTTGGCGATATATTTAATTAATTGATTAAATAGAGACAAATACGAGCTTCCGAAGGCTGGGACGAATTAAAACTACCACAAGGGTAGCAACGATATGGAGACTGCCTGGAGAAATATACTGAACACCAGATTTAAACCATATTTATCAGCATAATGAAGTAAGTGTAAAAACTAAAAAACTAACCAAAAAGGCTAAATAAAAAGCTTGACTAACTTGGAGTAGCATCCCAAGATTTGAATCTGAAAATAATAAAAAATGCTTACTTTTAATTGGTTTTACTATGATTTACTTTGACTGGCGAAATTAGCCAATTTCTAGATTTTGAATTCACCAAATCTATTAGGATCAAACTCAAAACTACAAAACATTCCAAAAAGTTCCAAGTTGAAAAATTCAAACTTTGATACCTTGAGCCTTGTAAATATCATATTGAATGTAATGTTGTGACTATTTCTTAGCACTACAGTTGGACTTATTTAGCTGCTTTGGAAAGACCTGGACTTTTACTTTAAATAATATAAGTACACATATTAATTTTTAATAAATATTATCTTGAAATTTAAATAATAATTTGATTTATTTTTGGTTTTGATATTTCTTTATCTTATTTGTAATGTTATTGATAAAAAACTTTCCTAATTGATTTAAAAGATTTTACTAGTTATAAGCATTAGCTTTTAATTAGTCAAAAACAATTAATATAAAATATAAAATAATAAGTTTTTTAATTTAATTTTTTACAAATATAATATTAAAACTTTTTTAAAAAACTATTATAAATTTATCCCACTTAATAAGTCATCTGTCAAATGCATATCATTTATTGATAATATAATTATAGCTTATAAAAATCAATACAAAGTTAATATTTTTAAAAACATTTTTATTTCACAAAAAAACAGCAAATATAAAATTAATTTAAATAAAACAATAAGTAAAATTCAAATTTTTAATAATAAACAATAATAAAACTATTATTATACCTCAAGCATTCTATTTTGATATTTAGGTATTTAATTTAATAATTAAAAAATCAGTATTAAAAAGATATTTAAAAAAACTATAAATTATGAAAATTAATACTTGATAATCAAAGTTAAAAGCAGTTTTTACTTAATCAACTGACTGTAATTAAATTTTTTTAATTTATATAATTAAAACAAATTCAAAATAATAAAAACAACATATAAAAAGCTATAAACTATATAAAATAAATAACACTATTACAAAATATCATAAAACTTAATAACTTTATTAAAAAGTATAACATTAAGGAATAATTTAATAAAAAAGCTTTTTTTATATTTTAAATAAATGGCTATATATAAAAAACATAATAACAGTTATAATTTATTATTGTAATTGTCAAATATAAATATGGGGGTGTTTTTTTTGGCTTCATTACTTTTTCCATTTTTTAAGCGCTATTTGAGTGGAAAGATTGTTAGTAAAATTCTTAAACAAAAAAATACATCTTCATATCGAAATGAGATGATATTTTTTACAATTAAGTGGTTTGAAATATCGCTTCATTAGCTCTAGGATTGATTATAACATAACAATCAATTCAGGGTTCCTTATATAGATTTGCTGTGAGAATTGCTACTACCTGATCACGAAGAACTTATTGCCCACGTTTTAATGTCCATACTTGGTAACTATAATAAGGAATAACTGTTATAATGTTCCTTATATATAGCCACCCAGTTGGAGTATAAAAGAAATTCTTCAACATACCAACTCGAGGCTTTTTAATTGAGCTACTCCTTGATATCGTACCATTAATAAAGCCACTAAGTCTTTCTGACAATATCTTACGTAGATTTTACAGTAGTATCTTTTATTCTATTTGTTTTACATAGTTCGTAATTTATTACGTATTATTCTTATTCATTTAAGTCTATCTTAGTTACATAAACTAAGACCGTTCGACTCAAGGCAAGTTAATTAAGCAAGAACTGCTTTTAACTCCTACCACTGAGTACCAACTTTCACAGTCTATAGGAAATAGAAAAATTAGTAGATCAACTCCAGCTTATCTTACAAAAATAACAGAAAATTTAAAAGTTTCAATATTTACTAAGCAATTAAGTAGCTCATTAAATGATAGAAATCAACTATTAAATGTTAATATTACTTAAACTATTAAGAGCTAAGTTAATAAATAGTTAAAGAGCAAGTAGCTATAATAATAAATAAAAACTATCATTATATTGCTTTTATTACACAGGGATGGTTAATTATAGTTTTGGGGCTAACCACTCCCTCCCGTGCAGCTATTTATTAACTTAGTGATGTATTAATAATGTAACTATGATATTAAAATAATTTATTTATTTGGTAGCAAATATGCAATATTGGCTATAAAGCAGTCAATGATAAATATCTCTCAATGAAGTTTTATAGGAATATGTATTTATTTACATACTATAACTTTGATTAGTATCAGTGTATAGGTTATGTTGGTAAAAGCCTTACTAATCCGGGAATTTGCATTAAATTTAACAGAAATTCTGCTAACTTATGATATAAATTATAACAGAATAACTTAAAATTGTGTTAGGTACTTTTGGTTTTTAATAAAGAGTTTATTTTACAAAATTTTAAGCAAAGTTTTAAATTTTAAATTTTTTAAAAATTGGATAAAAAATGAACCCAATTCGGACATCCCTATATAATAAAAAGTATTGAATAATAATATTTAAAAATCAATAAATCTTTAAAAATATGACTTACTTTTTATAAAAAATAAACTTTTTTCTAAGTTTTATTTTATTAAAAAATATAATAAAATACATATAAATATAGTTTCAGATATAACATTTATATATATTATTATAAAAATAGAAATTTAAAAACTTATTATAGCAGAAATAATATATGGGGATGTATTTTTGTGTTTAAGAATTTTACTAACAATTTTTTTATTCAAATAGCGCTTAAAAGATAGAAAAAATAATGAAACCAAAAAAAACACCCCCATATGTAGGAGTGTTTTTTGATTTCATCACTTTTTCCATTTTAAGCGCTATTTGAGTGAAAAGATTGTTAGTAGAATTCTTAAACAAAAAATGCATCTTTATATATATTACACTTAAAATGCTTTTTATTATTATTAATAAATTAAACATAAAAATTAAAACTTAATTAAAAAAGCTTATAAATGTTTTTTATACATTTTATAAGATTTTATTAAATAAAAAAATGTCTAAATCTATATAATTTTATTGTTTTTTTACTTGTTTTATTTTTTTACTCAAAACTATCCCAGAACTCGAATTATTTACCTAAAAAAAAATAAAAGCTTAAATTTAAACAATATCATATTATTTTGATTATTTTAAATTATCAGCTGGTAATCCTTTAATGCTGGTTAATACTGTGACCTTGTTATTTCACATTTAATTAAGTATATGAGGATGTATTTTTTTGTTTAAGAATTTTATTAACAATCTTTCCACTCAAATAGCGCTTAAAAATGGAAAAAGTGATGAAGCCAAAAAAAACATTCCCATATATAGATCTGTGTATAAATCTGTTATATATAATTTTTTTGTGTCCAAGGTTAACATTATTGAATTCAATTTACTTTCTGTAATCCAACAATCTACTTTTTTTTTCTATCTTACTCATTGTTTTCAATGCTATTACTTCCATTATCCTTTTTTTATACTCAACATTATGACAATACTTGATGCCTAGTTAATTCTAAGATTTTAAATACACTAAAAGTGCTAACTAAAATTTATTATTTGACATTTGACTAGAAAATACAACGAGATTGTTTAGGTCATACTGCTGCTATTAATCGATTTAAAGATTATAAAGACCATTTAATAATTAAAGTTTAAATTCCAAGTCGTGTTTGATATAATCCTTCCTGTATGTCAAATTGCCCATTGCTATTTAAAGCCAATTAAAAATACATTATTTTATTTTAAACTGGTTTTCAATACAAGCTTTACTATTTTATCATATGTTATAATGTGACATTATAAAGAGTTCAATGGCCTATTAGCGTGGGTTATCTTGGATTATTTTAATCATTATTTAATCAAGTTCACAAATATATTCTATTATAATGTTTTTAGAATATTAAAGTAAAGTTGCTAAATTTTTAAAATTGGAAAGCTTAATTTTATAATATTACTTATTAAAAAGTATACACTTTAACTAACAATTCATTTTTAGTATTTTACTACATTATGATCCACTTTTAATGGAGATATAAAATAGTTAATTCTAAGGTTTTTTTCAACTTAGCTTAATAAAATAGGGATAGATTATTATATAAATAATAATTTTAATAAAACTTTAAGGATTTTAACTAATTTTAGATTTGACTATGATCACAGTTTTAAATCTTATTTTGAAACTAAGTGTAGGGGAAAGTGGTGAGCTTTAATAAATTATTTGAAATAACTTAATTTATTACAAATATTAGTTTGGGGAAACAGAAACTAAACAAAACTTTGCTTTTTCATTTAACTCTATAATTGTATAAATTAAAAGATTTTATACACTACATCAAGTTTTTTTATTTGAAATAAGATACAAAATAAAGAATAAATAAAAAAATAAACTAGTTATTAATCATAATTTAATCAAATAAAAAGAAATTAAAGTTACAATATATTTCCAAATGCTACTTTTTTTTATTCAATTGATTTCTACTACCTTTTTTATCACTAATTTATCGACTTTAAGTTAACTATTTTATTTACCCCACTTCAACTTAGCTTAACCATGATTTAACTAGGCTGGGTATAGTTAAAGCGATCAATTATTGGTTAATTTAACACAATATTTTAAAACAAGATAAATAAAATAAATATTAATTTATACAAAAAATGAAAGATTCGTTATAATATAACTATACAATTATTAAAATTAACGAAAAAGACAACAATAGAATAAGAAATTGATATACTTTATATAAAATATTTATCAATATTGAAAATGGAATTGACAACCAATTATATTACTAGGGATGCGATTTGATTGAAAAGGGGTTATGAGATGTTATATGGGGTGTATTAAAAAGGAAAATCAGGTAATAACGGTGATTAGTATATAAAAGAAAAAAAATAGTACTTAAAATAAAAAATAGTTTTAATTCTAAATATTAATAATAAATTCAACTTTAAATCAACATAAAATGGATTTAAAAGAATGGTATGATTTTATAAAGAGTGAAGATTCAAGCTGGTGTGGGAATGACGATAGACAACCACAAAGGAGGACAATTAATGGAAGAGGTGGAAACTGGATTGATATTAAATTCAATAATATTAATAAATTTATGAGATTTAATTTAATGAATTGTAATATAATAAAATGCACTAAATGTTTGACGAGTTTTATAAGTTATGATCATTCTCAACTTATCTGTTGTAATCAAATAATTGAAATGAAACATAAGGATACTAGTAAAAGTAGTAAAAGTAAGAATATGGAGAATAATAATTTTATAAATTTTAGTAAATTTATTAAAAAATATGGCAATCATTACATTAATAAGAGTTCCCATTTATTGTTTTTGAACTATGAATTACCTCAATTTGAAGAAACATGTCAAGCTATTATGGTTATTAATAACTCAACATTTCGTATTTATAATTTATATGGATTAGAATTGATGGAAGCCATGGAAGTAGATGATAAATTAAAGTATGAATTAAATCAACAGCACAATAAAATATTAATAAAAAAAGAAAAAAAGAGATTTAATTTAATATTGTTTAATTATAAACATTATAAATTATTAAATAAATTATTAAATCAAATTGAACCTATTAGAAGGAGTGCTAAAAAAATTATTACAAAGTCATCTAATTCATATTTTGGTTTAAAGATCCTTAAAAAGAAATTTAAAAAAGAATTCAAATCAAATGCAAATACTCCTCCAACCCCTACCTCCACTATAACTAATTATAATTTATCTTCCCCATTTTCAATCTATAAAAACACCTTTTTATCTACTCCTAATTTAATTTATCCTTTTTATTCTAATGATATATTAAGTATAAGATCCTCTATCTCCTCTTCAGAATCTTCCCAATCTTCAATCCCATCTTCTCCACTAAATTTAAATTTATATTATCAACCAAATTTAGATATGGATATTGATGACCTTTTGTTTAAATTTCCTACACCTCCTCCTAGATTTTGATATGTTTTGCTTATAACTAGAATTAATAAAGAAAAATTATAATAAATAGCTTAATAATAGAAATTAGTTAAAATTTAATATTTTTTAAAGCATTATTATTTATTCAGGTTATTTTTTGATCTCCGTGCTAAATCAATCTTTAGATTTAACTATTAGGATGTTAGTAAAATATTAAATTACTAAACGTTGATATTAAACTGATGGCGGATAGTTCTAACGTTTTAATATTTAGGTTTTTTAAGTTATTTTTTTTTGAAATCTTTATCTTATTTTTGATGGAAGTTGGGATCTCAGAGTTTATTAAATAAATTAGTAAACTTGTTAAATTTAGTATATGATAAAATCATTTTTAATAAAGCTATTAATTCTCCTTTAATAAGTTTATTTGGATTTTTAAAATTATTCAAACTTGATTTTAAAAAAATCAGTTTTAGTTGCTATTTTACAAAATTTGAATTTTAGCTAAAAATTTAAATCTAAATCTACTACTTTGACTTTAATAATCTTATAAAAATAACTACAACTATATCATTTTACTACTTCATCTTTTATTTTGTATATACAACATTTAAAGTTTATCTAATCCACTTATTAAAAAAGAGTTAACTTTTTAAGATTAAGACTTTGTTGCATAATATTTTGCAAAGTCAGAGGGGACACAAAATGGTTTCTGCTACATAGCAACTTTGCAGTTACTACAACTCTATTGTGACCTAATAGACGGTTATTTTTAAAGCCAGTTATTTGCTTATTTGGTTTTTTAAAACATATTAAATTTTAACATGAATTTATCAAAATTTTCTTCATAAATAAACAGTTAACTAAGTCATATTAGAGTTGTAGCAGCTGTAATCTTCAATACTTTTATTGATATTTATTGAATACAATTATAATGCTATTTAATAGACTATTTAAGCTTAAAATTTATTTGATATTATAGTTAGTAACATTGTTTCATTTATTATTTAAGTAGCTATAAAAAAGCAAACGACTTTGAATCAAAACGCAATGCTAAAAATTGTCTCAATTTTTCAATAAAATAGATTTGGTAAGCTTATAGTGCTTAGAAGTATCAAATTAAACAAATTACAATATTATATACTTAAAAGTTTATATCACAAGGATATCTATCCCTATCACAATTGTCATTGAAGTCACATTCTATTCTTCCAGTATATTTGGATCAAACGTTTCTACACTCATAGTTAGTGAAACATGATGGGCTGTTAAAGCCTTTGAGATTGAGTTTTAAAAAGACATTGAAAGCTACATTAGCTGTAAAATCTTTGAATCCTCGGGTCATTTTTTTCTGGTAATGTATACCATTATTCCTTATTTAGTAATTTAATGAACGATACTATTTTTGTCTTAATTATTGTGAACACTATTAAATATCAAGTTTAGAGTATAACATTTATTGATTTATTTCTATTATAAAAATATAACAATGACTAAGTTTTTTGAACCTTCAAGACAATTTTGACGGTTAGTGTAAATCATTGTTTGGGTTGCACTTTTATTATTTGATCTTTATATGTGGAATTTTATTTAATGCTCCATATACATTCTCTTGTAGCTTTAGTAAAACTACACCAAAATTTTTATACACTTTTGTGCACTCTTTTCTCCGCTTCTTATACGAAAGTACTTAACCTGTCACCTTTATAGTTAGAAATAAGTTCTTACAAAGATCTGACAGCTGACAGCTAGAAATATTTCTGATTCTAAATGCTTAGATTTATTTCAAAAAAGGTTAAATTATTTTTCACTTTAGCGAAAGCCCCTAAAAAAAAATTGCAAGGTTTTTTTAAAACCAAAGTTTTGTAGCATTTTATTTATGTAAACAAATCACAGGATTTTTCAAATTAACATTCCTATAGTGTACTATAAAACAGTAATTGCTATTGATATCTGTTAGAACCCTTGTAATTATATAAATAGAGACAATAAGTCAAGTATAATATTATAAATAAATTGAAATGTTAAAATTTATTAAGTTATTCACATTTGCTTTAGGTGTATCTACTGCCGCTTCTTATAAAAATATTCATGTAAATGAATCATCAACTTCTGTAGCTGCTGTTAGACGCTCGGTTTCAGCTAAGAGCAACAACTTTTTATTAGGTGATATAGCCGACTTTGTTAAAGATTTATATTTACCTAGTGTTATCCAAGATTTGCATAAATTTTTAATAAAGCTTCCACCAAAAAGATTAGCTTCTCCAAGAAATGTCAAACATGGTACCATTGAGGATGTTCGTAAATATTTGTCTCGTTCGTTAATTTCTTCATGCCCAGCAGAGAAAATCCTTAATCTAGAATGTCTTTGCGAAAAGACATTTTCAAATATTAAGATTATAAAGGACGAAGACAGCCGCTCATTGGTAACTGTTACTACCGATGATAGATATAATTTAATTATTGTTTCTTATCGTGCCTCCTTAACTGCTCAAAACTGGCTTACTAATTTTGAATATCCTATGATTGATTTTCCTAATGCAAAACCTGGTGTAAAAGTACACCACGGGTTTTATTCTAACCACCGTTCCAGTTATGTTCCTGTAAAAAATGCTGTTGTTGAGCTACTTAACAATCCCAAGTATAAAAATTTTACACTACACATAACTGGGTATAGTTTAGGAGCCTCAACCGCAACAGTTTCGCTTCCAGATTGGGTTTCGCTTCTTAAATCAAGAAATGATCAAAGAAAGATACAAGCTTATGTCTATGCTTCTCCTCGTCCGGGGAATGAAGAATTTGCTCAGTACATTGCAGAGTTAGACGTGCCTATAACTTTATACACTAATAGAAATGATATTGTTTCTCATGTTCCACCAAGATCTATGGGCTATGTCCATGCTGCGCCGGAAATTCATGAAAGACATATTGGGTTGGGTAGAACTGAGTTAGTTGAGTGTAGCCAAGAATACGACGAAGATCCAAACTGTGGTTATAAAGAAACTTTCCCGATATCGGTAGTTATGCATTTATTACCTTTAAATGGATTGGTGCCCTTACCTCCGTACTGTTAAGAATAAACATTTATTTTTGAAAATAAGTAGCTCAATTTTATTTATTTTTTCATTTGACTTATTATTTTTATGTAAAATTTTATTTGCAATTAGATGAAGCATTTATGACTCCAGGGTTCTTAAAATGGTTCTTTTAGTTCATGATTTTTATTTCCTTACTGTATTCTAGGTTGGGTCAATTCATTAGGTTTTTTGGTTTCTTCGTTTCATATTATTTCCCTTTCTTTATTGTCCCCCTATAGATCACCGTGAGTCCTTTTTAACAGATCTTTTCAGAGGTAAAGCGAGGAGTTACTACTCATAGCTATATCATCAATTTTTATTAGAAAAAAATAGCTTTTGATATATGAAGTTTTTGAGTTGGAACCTGGCATTCTGGGTTTGGAGCTTGTTGAAAAAACTGGGTTTAGTCCATTGAAAGGTAGTGAATAGGGATGTTATTTTAATTCATCACTCACATATAATTTTACACAACTTCACGTTGCTTAAAAAATTGAAAGTAATGAAACAAAAAAAGGCATTTCGAAATTATAAATTACACTATAATCAACATTTATTAATTTCAAAACTGATTTATTGTACAAAAAAGTGAAAGCGATAAAGCGCAATCTAGGGCATGAGCAATATTCAACATTAATTCTCATGGCTAAAGCAAGGATAGTTAATTTAGAACGGAATATGTCAGCTATTTAATGTTAAATATCAAATTAATATTAGCTAAATATATAAGTTTTTATGCGGTTAATGTTTATATCATCACTGTCATAAAAATAAAACAAATAATATTGAAGACAGTTAAATCCACCTTATCCTATTTAATAACATAAATCATTAAAGGACATATCTTTACTCTCTTTCAATTATTTTTCCATTTTTATGTCTACATTTTAAACAGACTATTAATCAAGTTAAACTTTTAAATATATGCTCACCTTTACAGACTTAAACGCTAAATTTAGTAATTATCTCAAAATTAAAAAGATATTAACTCTAGTTTGATAATTTACCCTTTCCACTATAATTTCTGTAGGAAATTCGATGGTTAAATATGGAAAGTAAAATTTAAAAACAAAATAGAAAAACTAAATTGATATATAAATAATCTTTATTTATAATAATAAATTACTATTTATAAATTACTGTTTGAAATAAAAGTTATAATAGGATCATAATTGACTTTGATATTATTTTGATTTTTCTATCGTTTTTAATTCAACAAAAACATTTAAACTACAGATAAAAAAGTATATAGAAATCAACTAAAAGTGCTATCAACCGTTGAACTGAATGAAGCCTAAGGTTTTAGAAGAAAAGTTAAACAATAATAGTATAAAGTCAGAAAAAAGACAATTAATAAGCTATTTCGAACAGGAGAATGTACGAGGGAGGCGGAGGCTTTAATAGTGCCACCCTGAAAAAGAACAAAAATCAACCAGTTTTTTTTAAATAAAAGCAAAATATCTGTAGCACTATATGACTTAATTTTCGCCGGTTTAATATATCTTAAGATGCATGAATTAGTCCCTTATAGCAAAATAAAGGAGTCTGATAATATGCCACCTCGAATTGAATTGGAAAGAAATGAAGAAGAGTATAAAGAGTTGGTTTCGATTTATTCAAAACAGGTTATAGAGAATAAAGAGCATACTAATAAGATACTTAAATTTATCAATAAAATGAGCTTGGAAGGAGGAATGACGTTAGCTTTGGAAGTTGCTTTGATAGATAATAGAGAACCAACTACTATCGGTTTGCCTAGTAAAGAGCCGTTTTCTTACAAAAAACATACTCATCCTTTTAGATGGTAAACTATTTGTTTCTACAATCATCTTTAATGTAGCTAATATACCAGACTCTTTGGCTGTTCTTTTATCGCATGAGGTAAACAACTTTGATTCTTAATAAGCGGATTCTAGCACTTCTTTAGATAACATACATTCCCTATAGGTCTATACAGAAAAAATAGTTTATAAAGAGTTTATTAGTAGAATAAATTCATAACTTTTAAATAAAATCTTTTTATTAAACTCGTTAGACAACAAACATCTTCTTACTTTTGCTATTGTTTGATAATAATGATCAAACTAGAGAACACCATAAAGTTATAAAGGGTAAAGGGCTATTTTATCGGTTATCATGGATTTGACTTTGCTTAGAAAAGAGCTGGCTCATACCCTACAGTGAGTTGTGTTAGTTAGAAGCTGATAAGCTAGACCTGGAACTAGGTGCTAAAGCTTATTTTCACGCTTTCGAAGGTAACAACATATGATCTATAACAGCAACTAACATTAATTCATTCATTAGCTCCTGGAATATATTCCAAACTGGAAGAGTTAAAAAATAAGATAGGGTATGGACAGTGTTTAAAATTACATCCTATGACCAAAGAGAGGTTAAATTAAATCAAAGTGTATCAGATGGATTGCTTTAATTTCATTAGTGCAATTATTTACAAATTTTGTATTTTTTATATACAAAGCTCAAACAGCTTTTTGTTTATTCAGTAAAATTGTTTTTATGTAAAAATAAAGTATACTAAAAAATATTGACTCGATCTATTTTAGTTTATATCAAATTCGCTCCTTCTGCTGTTTAAGACTCGTCATCATCCCAATATACTCCTGTTTGAGGTGCGTTATAAAACTCTTCCTTTACAGCTAATAAGCAGTACAGGATTCGACTTAATTTCAAAAAACAGTAGCTTAATTATTTATAGACAAAGGTCATTATAAGTTATAGATAACTTTATAGCCCTAAATTCATTCAATGTTTATCTAAGTTCTTGAGCATTGGAAACTTTTACAAAAAGCGTCGTTGCAGTTAATCCCTTGAGATAATAGTCTGGATATATCCATTGGTAGGACTTAATGAATTCAAAAAAATTGGGGAGCTTTTTTTTGCTTCAGTATTAGCTAATGGCTTTTTAAAAAAATTATTTTAAATAAAAGTGAAAAAAATATTCCCTCACTTATTCTCAACAGATTTGCTAAAAAATATATACTTTTCAATATGTAAAATACCAAAACAAGATAAAAATTTCAATATACTCAATTTTTATGTATTAGTAACAATTTATTGGTCCTAGTTTAAAAGGGGGAAATGGATTCTGAATAATAGAGTAGAGTTGTAGATTAATGTAAGAATGAATTTTGTATCATTGTACAAATATAAACTTAGAGTTTACTAGTGATAAATTAGCCCAAAAATAAATATATGGAAATTTAGAAATTTAATGAATAAATGATAAAAGAATATCATATAAAGGTACATATAACTTTTAGTTGTTCTACCTTTAAGTTTTAAATTCTTTGCATCTCTTCTTTAATAAACCATACACCTTATATGGAACCTTTAACAACCTCTCGAATTTTCATTGATAAGAAAAGCGAGTGAAACGAAAAAACCAGAAATTGTGATCAAACTGCTGGAGCATAATTTGTTAACTAGGGAATACTAACAACTAAATAATATTAAATACTGTAATTAAAACAAATAAAATATAAAACTTATATATCAACTTGCTAATCTTTATTCTACATCATTTTAGTAGCATTTATAGTTTTAGAAAATAGGTTTAGAGCATTATGATATAAATAAGAATATATCATATATACAGGATCTATTAATGTTCCTCCATAATTTGTAAAATGCTATATTAGGATACAGAATATAGCACATGCATTAAACACAAGGTAAGAGAATGTATTAAAATCAACTCAGTATAAGAACATAGAACCAATTTCGATTTTGTATTAAGTTAACTCAATCAAAAAATAAACCACTAACAAAACAAACATGGGTTTTTACAAGTATAAAAGCAAACTATAGAGTAGGCAAACAAAAATAATTCAATAAAATAAAAAACAAAAACAACATGAGTATTATTGATTTTAGCAACAAAACCATCCAAGAGTTAAGTTTAGGAATAACTGAAAGGCGCTGGAAAGCGATTGAAATATTAAATCATTTTCAACAACAAGCCTGTTTAGCCCATGAAAAAGCGAATTGTGTAACGGTGTTTATGAATGGATACAGCGAAAAAGCAGCTAACGAAATTGATGCCAGCATAAAAGCTGGTAAAGAATATAATTTAAAAGAGTACCCATTACTAGGTATTCCGGTATCCATAAAAGATATATTAGATGTAGAAGGGTACGCCACTGTCGCCGCATACCAAATGAACGTAGGAGAAATAGAAAAAGAAGACGCTGGTATGGTAAAATTGATTAAACAATTAGGTGGTATTCCATTTTGTAAAACAACGATATGTCAATTTGCAATTACTACCGAAAGTTCAAGTTCTTTACACGGTACCACATACAATGCTTATAATCCAAAATATTCAGCAGGTGGTAGTAGTTCTGGTGAAGGTCCTTTGATTGCTTTAAAAGGCTCTCTTTTAGGTATTGGTTCCGATGCTGGTGGAAGCTTAAGATACCCTTCGGCTTGGAATGGGCTTTACTGCTTTAAATCTACTTCCAATATTTTGCCAGCGAATGGTAGTTTTAAGTTTGAAAGAGGTCAAACATTCATTAAAATAGTGCCAGGACACATAGCTAGCAATATGGCTGATTTAAAGTATGTATGGGATGCCTTTTTAAGCAAAGATTTACAACCTTTTGATCCTAATTGTATACCATTAGCTAAGAAGGAGCCATCTATTAAGAAGAAGAGATTCGGTTACTTTACCTCTTGTGATAGCTTACCTTCTACACCAGCTGTACAAAGAGCAGTCAATGAAGCTGTACAAGCATTACAAAACCAAGGATACCAAGCAATAGAATTTAAACCTACCTCAATGATCGATATATATAGTCTAGGTAGTAAGATCTTTGGGGCCAACTCAAGTGAAGAAAGCTTTAGTAAAGTAACTAGTGAAGAGTATCATCAAACGATCCGTCAACTCGCGTTTCTTGCTAAGTTACCAGAGTTTATAAAGTCCAGCTTAGCCTACGTTTTAAATTTACTTGGTGAAAAATTGTTGTGGCATGGGATTAACATCCAAAAAAAAAGAAATGTTGCAGAGCTTTGGAGTATACAGGATAATATAGAAAAATTATTTACTGAATTCACAAAACATTATGAAGAATTGGATATCGAATTTTTGATCTCTCCAGTACATGGCCTCCCTGGTCATAAACATGGTGAGTTTATAAAAACTGTTCCCGGCACTTCCTACTCTACATACTTTAACCTTTTAAATTTACCATCAGGTGTAATACCAGTTACCAACGTTGACCCTAAATTGGATTCTTTTGAATTGAAGGAGTGGTTAAATGATAAAATTAACAATGGTCTTAACTTAGGAAGGAAGGGTTTAAGTGATCTATATGGCTGTTATGATGCTACTGAAATGAAGGGTCTTCCAGTTGGATTACAAGTTAGCTGTAAAAGATATGAAGATTCTAAAGTATTAGAAGCTATGCAGGCAGTGGATGATGCTATAAAAGAGTTCAAGAAAAAAAATTAAGTCCTTTATATAAAATCATCAGTATAAATTTTTTATGAATCTTAATCATACAATTTCTTAACAAACTTTGCAAACCTTAGCACCTAAATATTTAATATCAGATTCATAAAATAGGATATATGCTGTACTTAAAAAAGAGCCCTGAGTTCAGAAATACAATTTTGGATATGGGATTTAAGAGAAGTCTTCAGAAATAATTTTAAAAGTCAGAAAAAGTATTTAGAGATATAAAAAAACACAAGCAGATGATTGTTTTTGCTCTCTTTCTTATAGGATAAAAAAATTTATAGACCTTTTGTGATTTTTAAAAAAATCATTTCTCCATAAAATTAACATACATGAGGTAGATTCAAATCCTATTAATTGTTAAACCCTCTGTTCCTCAAACCGTATCAAAAGCTGCGCAACAATTGTCCTGTGCTGTAGCATTGTACTGTTTTTTTTTGTCTCTTGTTTTATTTAACGAACCTCGAAGTTCTTGATAAAAACATCAATTTTTACCACTTTTGAAATGTCAAAATTAGTGAAAAGCTGTCTATTATATACCTTTCTACGAAAAACTAACATAAACTTGGTTATTTTATTAGTGTAGCTTTCAAATTTTTCAACTCTGCCTCATATTATTTATAATGAAAGCTAACTTATCAAATATTTAAGCTATCCTTATACGCCTGTTGAATAACTTAAATTTGAAAAGTGTCAAATTATTTTTAAGTTACATGTTTGAAATGGTCTTAAATTCTAAATATATCCTTTTAAATCCTTGTATTTAATAACTAATATTTTCCGAAAGAGCATCTTTTTATATATGCTGTTAGAAATTCGTACACTTTAATACTAAATCACGTTAAAAAGGTATAATACAGTCAAAACATTTATATTTTCAAATTAAAGTTTCCTAAATTTCAGTTAAAGTAGGATTATTTTTTATTTTTTTAAAATTTTCAATATTAACATCTAAATGAGAGGTGAAGATAAAGAGCTGAAGTTATTATACATAAGAAGACCTAAGTAGCTTTATTAGGCCTTAAAATTTTGTAATGACTAATAGTATGTTTGGAATATTATATGACTTTTTCTTAAAAAATTTTGCTAATCCTATAGCTCAAAAAAGGGAAAAATAGGTCTGGAACAAAGGAGGAGAATTATAGATTGATGTAAGGATATATTTCATAGCATTGTGCAAGTGTAAATTCGGGATTTATTAGCGATCATTTAAAGATCAAAAATAAATACATGAGAACTTGAAAATTTGTAAAACGAAATGGTAAAAATGTACTATTAAAATTATATAAAATGTATAAAGTCGTTCTATTCTAAGTTTTAAATTCTTTAAAATTTAACTTTGCCAATTTATGCACCCTGGGCGTGTAACCCTTAACCATTTCTCAGATTTTCATTTGACAAAAAGCGAGGCTTATGCAAAGACTAGAAATAACAATCAATAAACCTTAATTTTTAGAGTATAAAAACTAGCCACATCACAGAATTAATTGATTTTTAAAAAACAAAACCAAAGATGAGCACTACTGATTTCAGTAACAAAACGATACGAGAGTTAAGTTCAGGGATAGTTGAAAAACACTGGGAAGCGATAGAAGTATTAAAGTACTTTCAACAACAAGCCCGTTTAGCCCATGAAAAAGCAAATTGTGTAACGGTATTTATGGATGAGTATAGTGAAAAGGCAGCCGCCGAAATTGATGCTAACATAAAATCAGGTAAAGAATACGATTTAAATAGGTTCCCACTTTTAGGTGTTCCAGTATCCATAAAAGATTTATTTGACGTGGAAGGGTATGATACTGTTGCCACGTATAAAGCTAATATAGGGAAAAGAGCAAACGAAGATGCTGGCATTGTGAAGCTAATCAAACAATTAGGCGGTATTCCATTTTGTAAAACAACAATATGTCAATTCGCAATTACTACAGAGAGTTCAAGCTCATTATATGGTACCACACACAATGCCTATAACCCAAAATATTCAGCAGGTGGTAGTAGCTCAGGCGAAGGCCCTTTAATCTCTTTGAAAGGCTCTCTTTTAGGTATTGGTTCTGACGTTGGTGGAAGTTTAAGATACCCAGCAGCTTGGAACGGGATCTATTCTGTTAAACCTAGTTTCAATGTTTTACCAGCAAATGGTAGTTTCATCTTTGAAAGAGGTCAAGCCTTCATTAAAGTGGTATCAGGGCCTATGGCCAGCAATATGGCTGATTTAAAGTATGTATGGGATGCCTTTTTAAGCAAAGATTTACAACCTTTTGATCCTAATTGTATACCATTAGCTAAGAAGGAGCCATCTATTAAGAAGAAGAGATTCGGTTACTTTACCTCTTGTGATAGCTTACCTTCTACACCAGCTGTACAAAGAGCAGTCAATGAAGCTGTACAAGCATTACAAAACCAAGGATACCAAGCAATAGAATTTAAACCTACCTCAATGATCGATATATATAGTCTAGGTAGTAAGATCCTTGGAGCCAATTCAAGTGAAGAAAGCCTAAACAAAGTAACTTCAGAAGGATACCATCCAACAATCCAGCAATTGATATTTTTTACAAAACTACCGGGATTTGTAAAGTCCAGCTTAGCCTACGTTTTAAATTTACTTGGTGAAAAATTGTTGTGGCATGGGATTAACATCCAAAAAAAAAGAAACGTTGCAGAGCTTTGGAATATGCAACATGAGATAGAAACTTACTTTACTGAATTTACAAAACATTATGAAGAATTGGATATCGAATTTTTGATCTCTCCAGTACATGGCCTCCCTGGTCATAAACATGGTGAGTTTATGAAAAATGTTCCTGCCACCGCCTATTCTTTATACTTTAACCTTTTAAATTTACCATCAGGTATAATACCAGTTACCAACGTTGACCCTAAATTGGATTCTTTTGAATTGAAGGAGTGGTTAAATGATAAAATTAACAATGGTCTTAACTTAGGAAGGAAGGGTTTAAGTGATCTATATGGCTGTTATGATGCTACTGAAATGAAGGGTCTTCCAGTTGGATTACAAGTTAGCTGTAAAAGATATGAAGATTCTAAAGTATTAGAAGCTATGCAGACGGTAGATGATGCTTTAAAAGAATATAAAAAGACAAATTGAAATTTCTTATAATAAACTATCATTGACTTATATGTACATTGTTTATTAGCTACTTTTTTTATTTAAATACTGGATTTTACAACGCTAATTTAACCCTTTCGGTCCCATGGACAAGGTATCTCGTCATGACTTTTTTTCCAGAGTTTGATTATGACAAGAAATCTTGTCCAATATGGGCCAGTTAACAAGAAATTAGGTTCAAGTGTTATTTTTCAAAATTTGCTTGGTATCGAAAGGGCTAAATGCTGAATTTTTACTTCAGCTTTACTGCTTCGAAATTGAGGCTGTCACTCTGAAAAATGTTTTGCCAGTCGAAAAATTTCAGAATTCCGATTTACAGCTGAAGTTCAATTGTGTAGTTTAGCTGCTTTTTCAAATAAAAAAAGATGAAACCAGCTAAAATCAAGTAATAATTTAAAGTAAAAGTATTTTTGTCATATTTTAATAAAAACATAGTTTATAAATCAACTTATTGGTTTTTTATAAACTTATGGTAATTTCAATTGCTAAATTATTTTTATATTATTAAATTTAAAGTTTTCAAATTAAAAGTTTTTAATATTTTAGCTTTGTTTTATTTTAAAATTATCTGACTAACATTTTTGATTTTAATGTATTTTTAAGAATAATTTGATATCATCTGTATAAAAACGAAACGTTAGAGATAATAATAATCAAATTGACAATATGTTAAATTATATTTATTTATAATTAAATAAGTAATTTTAATCAATTAAAATTATAATGAATTTAAGCTAAAATTCTAAATTTTAAAAACATAATTTTATAATTATCTAAAACATAAATTTAAGCTAAAAAAATTATAAGCAAACTATATTTAAAATCATATTATTATATGTGGATGTATTTTTTTGTTTAACAATTTTACTAACAATTTCTCCACTCAAATAGCGCTTAAAAAATAGAAAAAGCGATGAAATTAAAAACATCCCCATATTATAAAAAACAAGTTCAATTTAAATAGTGTTAAATTAAATTACAAAAAATTTGCTAAAAATTTGCTTTTTTAAAATATTTTAATAATTATAAATATTAAAAAAAAATTAAAATTAAATCATTTATTTTATATTATAAAATAAGCCTTGAATAACTATTTCTATTTTTTAAGTTTAAAATTAAAATAAAAGGGTTTTCTTAATTATTTTTTTGATTTAACAAAAAAATGCTATTTTAGCTTAATTTTAGCTTAATTTTAGACTTAGGTAAGTTTTTTTTAAATAAAAAGCTAATTAATAGTTTTAAAATTGTTTTAGTATATAAAAATAAGTATAATTTTTGAATATGTTTTTTGTTTTAGCTTTTTTTAACTTTTTTGACTTTCTGACCTTCCCTTGCACATTATCAATAATGCTTTAAAACTTAAACTATGATAACATAAAGAATCTTGAATGAAATAATATTACTAGATTGAACTTTAAAATAAACATTTGTAAATGATATTGTTTTTGTGTTTTGTAAACACAGTATATAGGGTAAAGCTTGGATCCAACGCTATTTAGCTAAATAGTATTATTGTTATAAGGGACAGTGATGATATATAGACGTGGTTACCTTATGATTAAAATTCGATCAAATTTATTATTATTTACAAATCTAAAAGTGAATCTATGTTTATAAAGGAATAGATATATTAGGCCTTTATATAAAAAATAATCCATATAATAAATTGTTGACATTTTTTGATCAGTATTAAACATTTAAAAAATAAGATATTATCTTATGGAATTTTAGTTAAATTGAAATTAATGCCTTGCGGCTGTTACAACCCTTTTGAGCTTTTTATAGTTCTTGTTTTTATAATCATATTATATGTATGGCCAATTTTTTAAAGCTTAATTCTTACAATTTAACTGAGTTTTAAAATAAACTTTACCTTAAATGAGCAGCTAATTAAGACATAAATGAGTCGCAACACTTGCAAACTAACTTGATTTTTATGAATAAAAAATAGCCACTCTTACAACAAAGCTATCAAATAAAAATGAAACTGCTAACAAACGGACTAACAATCAAAAGAACAAAAAAAATTCAAGAATCAGTTTTTTGATCAAAATAATCAATTCTAATGGAAAAAAACCGGGGGATAAGAGAATTGTAAGTAATATAATAATACAGTTTGTAACAATTAATTCTATAAACATAATAGAGAAATAGGTATCTTGGAATATTTATATCGTAAAGGATATACTCAAAGCTATAATGAGTTTCGTAAAGAAAGTGATATTGATGTATTTCATCCAAAACAAAATGGAGAAGATACTATTGTACAAAATCCCAGGGTGAACCATTTATTGGAAAAAAAATGGAGCTCAGCGTCTAATTTACAACAGAAGGTAAGTTATTGTTTTAATTTTTCGGTATTAAAACTAAGCTAAATACACAATTCCATTTAATAATATTTAAATTTAGGTAATAGAATTAGAAGAAGAGTTAAAGCAAAAAAAGGAGAATAAAAAAGAGAGTCAATTTAATAAAAATTATTTACCAAAACCACCAAAGTTGTTAGAAATGTCAGGACACAGAATGGCTATTACTGCCGTTTTATTTCATCCAATTTATAACTTATTGTTTACTGGTTCAGAAGATTGTACCATTAGAGTTTGGGATTATGAAAATGGGGGCTATGAAAGGAGCATTAAAGGACATACAAAACCTATTCATCAGTTAGCAGTTTCCAATGAAAAGGGGAGTTTATTAGGTAAATATAGCTAGACTAAATAGAAATTTTGTAACAATAGAATTCAAATTAATTATCTCTTTTATTTAGCTTCTTGCTCCAGTGATTTAAGTATAAAAATATGGGATATTAATAATGATTACCAATGTATAAAAACTTTAATGGGTCATGATCATTCTGTTTCTTCAATTAAATTTAGTCCCAATAATGACTTACTTTTATCCGCTTCAAGAGATAAATCGATTAAGATCTGGGAAGTTAGTACTGGGTAATTGAAATTTGTTCTTTTTATTAATACGAATTATTTATATTAATATTATTTTTAATTAGTTATTGTTTAAAAACAATTAATGGTAATAGCGAATGGATTAGAAGTATTGATATTTCTTTGGATTGTAGTACTATTGTAGCCGGCTCTTTTGATCATGTAATTCAGTTGAATTATTTTTGTTTATAACCTATTTATTTATACGTAATAATATTTTAGATGGTAAGGACGTATGATTTTAATTCGGGAGAATTAAAGAATATACTTAAAGCTCATAATAATGTAGTTGAATACGTTAATTTTTTACCAGTTCAATCATACCCGTTTATTAAAGATTTGTGTGATTTAAATGTAATTAATATAGTTTGATTTATTATTAAAAGCAATTTTTATCATAATATATTTAGACAATTCCAAATGTACCAGGCCAATTTATAATATCTTGTTCAAGGGATAAAACATTGGCTTTATATAATATTCAAGGCCAAGTTTTATACCAATTTGTAATACTATTTTATTGTATTTATATTATAAATATATTAACAATTTTAATATTAAAATTTATATAGAAAGGACATGATAATTGGGTAAAACAAATGGTAGTTACTGGAGGTGGTAAATATATGTTAAGTATCAGTGATGATAAAACATTAAAAGCTTGGGATCTTCAAACAGGAAGAGTATTACGTACTATTTTATTAGATGAGCAATTCCCTACTTCCATTGCTATGTCAAAAGATGGCTTATATTGTGCTACTACTTTTCCAGATGGTAAAATTTCTGTTTGGAATTGTTTTAAATAAAATAAGAATGAGAATAAAAATGTTACAATGGAATAAAATAATATGAATATTTATTGTTTTTTTATAAAATTGTTTATCATTATACTATTGTTATTTTAAAATTTAAAAGTATTGAAATAAATATACTTTATTTTTTAATGATTACTTTTTTTATGCCTATTTAAAGCAGAACGTTCAGTAAATGATTTACCACAATAGTCGATATCGCAAAATAATCTAGGTTTATTAGGTTCAGCGAACTCTAATTTAGGGATAGGTATATGATTTGAATCATTCACTATTATATAAAAAAATATTATTTAAATAAAAAAAATAACTTTAAAGACAAACTAATAAATATTACCAATCTCAAAAAAGGGTAGACTATGCCCATTAATTTCCGCTTTAACTTTTTCATATTTTCTTACTTTATAAAATTTATTGACTTTAAATCCTTTAAATTTTTGTTCTTTTAAAAACTGGTGTAACTTAGTTTGTTGTAATAGTTGAAAATTAACATCTCGACGTAAACGTTCCCGTCCAGCTATTATTGAAATTAACTTATTAATTTACTATTATTAACTATCATAACTTTAAATTTACTTATTGAATATCCAGAGATATCTTTTATACATGGTGGCCTAAAAGAGATGGTTATTTTTTAGTTGAAATTCTATATTGAATAATTTGACTGTTATCATTACCATGCTCTTTTACCAAATTTTGAATAATTGCCATTGACATTAAAATCAATTATCTTTTCATTTTTTTCTTCCTGTGCTTTTGTATTTAATTCCGTTGCATTTTCATTTTGTTGTGATCTCGTAATTGAATCCATTGTATTCTCATCCTGTTGTAATATTTCTTTTAATGAAGACATGTTTTGTATTATTTTTATTTTTATAATTTAACTAAGATTGGTTATAGATTAATTTGGTGTTTATTCATAAGTAAATTTTTTAAAATTTGTAATATGAATTTTTATTTGAAGATTGGAAAACATAACTTCAAATGGATTCAAAAATAATACCAGTTTTTAAAACTAAAAGAATCACCATCGGTTTAAATCTGACATTTTGCAAATAAAAACTGACTCACTTCAAACGGACTTATCAATTTAACCAATCAAATTCTTAACTACTCTATTTTTTAATGTAATCAATTCATTAAGCATTTTTAAACAGAGAGACGCTTTTTTACAGAAATTAACTTTTAAATTCAATCAATTTATTTTACATTTATCATCATTAATACTTCTACTTTGCAATCAAAATAAATTTAACATGTCTTCAGAAAAGGAATTTAATAATGGAACCAATGGGTTTACTTATATCCAACCCAAACCTAACGACGATATGATGGAAGACGAGATAATAGATGGCAACGAAATGGAACAAGGAGGTCTCAATCATTTTAATTTTAATTTCGAATCCAATAATCAGTCTTTTCAACCAGATGCTTCCAATTTAAGTAATTTTAGCTTAAAATCCACTTACCACTCTCTACAACAACTTGAGAACGAGCGACAAAATCTTGAGAATGAGAGAAAAAATGTAGAAAAGAAGATAATGCAACAGCTTAAAGAAGAACAGAAAAATATTGATAAAAAGATTAAAGAAAAGATGAAAAAAATAGAACAACTAAAAATGGAAATATTTCATGATCAAAAAGATAAGGAGGCATTAGAAAAAAAATTATTAGAAATGAAAGGACCAAAGACAAAGTCAGTAATAAGAGGTATCAATCAACCAAAAGTACTATTAACTTTTTCTAGTAATTCGAAAGCAAGACAACCCAATATTGATCGAAAATTAAATATGATTGAAGATTTTAAAAGCCGAACAATGAGTATTAAAGATATATGTGAAAAGTATAAAATTACAAGACAAACATTTTATAATATTAAAAAAAGTTATCAGGTTTACCAAGCTGGTTTAGAAGTGGAAAAAGAAGATTCAAGAGGTCGAAACTGTTTATTAAATAAAGATCAATTAGCTAGTATATTTTATGAAGTGGAAAGTCGACAAAATGGAGAACAAACGGGTAAAGAATTAGTTAACCTTGTTCAAGAACAATTTGGTAAAAAAGTATCTACTAGTACAATTTATAGAGGTTTATTGAAAGCAGAATGTACTTGGAAAACTAATTCTAATATACCAGATTATTGGAATAAACCTCAAATTTTAGAATTAAGAAAAAAATATGTTCAAAGTTTACCATATGATCGAAAAAATAAAAAAGAATATTATGTGTGTGAAGTTAGTTTTAATTTAGATTTAACTTTAGGTTATACTTGGGCATTAAAGGGAAATACAGAAACATTAGAAAAGAGAAATAAATCAAAACCTATTCATTTACTTTTAGCTATTTGTAATTCAGGTGATATTATTAAAATGTATTTTAATCGAGATAAGAAAGAAATGTTAAAATCAATTACAGAAGAAGAGTTTAAATTATTTTTTGAAGAAAATATTCATTTATTTAATAATTCAATTGTTTATTTAAATAATAATAAATTTTATTCTATTGCATTTACTCATCCTAAATTTACTAATAAATTAATGGAAAATAATATATATTGTATTTGGTATCCACCTTATTCACCTTATTTAAATCCAGCTGAATATTTTATTAATTATTTAAAAAGAGATGTTGGTGATAAACAATACAAATCAAGAGATGAATTATATTTTACAATTGAATGTAGTATCAATTCTAATTATACTAATAGAAATATTCAGTTATTCATTGATAAAGCAGAATCCTTATTTCAAGACTGTTTAATTGAATCACCTATTGTTGGATTTATGTTACCTAATATTAATCAAATAGAAATTGATAATCAAAATAGTTCAAATAGTTTTAGTATTAATAGTACTTAATCCTCAAGTTTAATATTGATATTACTTGGCTATCTAGTTTAAGTAGATATTGCTTAATCTTCGAATTTAAGTCATTTGTTTTTATTATTATAAATTTAAACTAATAAATATTATATACTATTTGGGAGTATTTTTTGGTTTCATCACTTTTTCCATTTTTGAGCGCTATTTGAGTGGAAAAATTATTGGTAAAATTATTAAACAAAAAAATAAAAAATAAAAAATAAAAAATAAATAAAAAATAAAATAAAAGTACATCTATAATAAAATTTTTAATTTAATTTGATTCTTCTTATTTAAAGATTAGCAAGAACCAAATCTAGGTTTTAAATGATCAAACATTAATTTATCTTCCAAGGTAACTGAAGCAGCAATCTTACTTAAAGCTTTAATAAAATGATGCTGTTGTACAAATAATTTTAATTCCAAATTACTGCTATCTTTAATATCGAAATTAATGTTTTCTCTTAAAGCAATAACTGCTGCTTCTCTAACTAAAGAAGCTAAATCGGCACCACTAAATAACAAAATAATAAAATTAATATTATAAATTTATAGTAAAAATAAAAACTTACGAATAACCTTCACATTTACTATCATAAGCAATTTGTTTTAAATCAATATTTTCATCCATTGGTGTTTTTTTACATATGGTTTTTAATATTTCATACCTTTCTGCTGAAGTTGGTAATTCAACATATAATAATTTATCTAACCTACCAGGCCTTAACATAGCTGGATCAATAATATCTAATTAAATAATAAATTCAATCAATTTGTTGATTTTCTTATTTTTATTAATTAAATTTACCTGGTCTATTAGTAGCTGCAATAATAAATACATTATTTCTACCTTCGGCACCATCCAATTCCGTTAATAAAGTATTAACTACTCTAGCTGATACTTCCGATTGGTTTTGATCTCTTTTAGAACATAAAGCATCTAATTCATCAAAAAAAACAATACAGGGCGCAGAGGCTCTAGCTCTTAAAAATACTTGTCGAATAGCTCTTTCACTTTCCCCAACATATTTATTTAATAACTCTGGTCCTTTAACAGAAATAAAATTAGAATGAGATTGATTAGCTACTGCTTTAGCTAATAACGTTTTTCCACATCCTGGTGGTCCCCATAATAATACCCCACTTGGTCGACTAATTCCCATTTTTTCAAATAATTCAGAATGTTGAATAGGTTCTACTACTGACATTCTTAATTCTTCTCGAATATTAAATAAAGCACCAATATCATCAAAAGTAACATCAGGTACAGTGGCAAATCCTTCTCTTTTACTACTGGGTTGTACTTTTTTCAAGGCTAGTTTAAAATCTTCCATAGTTATATAAATTTGATTTAATTGTTGATTATTTAAAGGTTGAGGATATTTTTGTAGAAATTGTTGTATTAAGCTAATTTCATTTGATACATTATTGTTTATATTTATTGCTTGCTGTTGTTGTTTTACTTCTATTATTTCTATTTCTTTAACATCTTCTTTAATATTGTTTTCTATTTCTTTATTATCTTCTGTAGTGGGAGTTTCTATCTCTTTGGTATCTTCTTTGATAGTAATTTCTGTTTCTTTGTTGGTTACTTCTTCAGTTATCTTTACTTCTGTAATACTTTCCTTTACTATTTCTATTTCTTTACTCTCTATTTCTTTACTGTCTATTTCTTTAATATCTTCTGTCGCAATATTATTATCTTGTAAAACACCACTTTCATTTTCCATTTCATTTTCATTATTTTCATTTTCTTCCCCAGTCAAATCGACTAATTCATTAAAATCCAATTTACCTTCTTTTAATAAATTAAAGATTCTTTTAACCGCAATCATACCAGCTGTGGAAGTTAAAGCTTCTAAATCAGCACCAACATAACCAGGTGTGTTTTTGGATAAATACTTAAAATCAATTTCTTCTAATATTCGTAAATTTTTACATAATACTCTTAAGATTCTGTAATAAAATAAATAAATAGAAGTTAATATGCTATTATAAAAACAATCTTATTAATTTACTTTTCTCTACTCTTTTCATTGGGTACGCCAATACTAATTTCTCTATCAAATCTACCTGCTCTTCTTAATGCTGGATCAATGGAGTCCGGTCGATTAGTAGCTCCAATTACTAACACTGGTTTATTATTCGTTTTATCAAAGGATAAATCTATAAAAAAATTAATAACCAACATTTCTTATTTAATAACAATAATAAAATTGATCTACTTACCATCCAAACAAGTGAGTAATTGAGCCACAATCCTTCTTTCCATTTCTCTTTGAGCTGTTTCTCTTTTTGGTGTAATAGCATCAATTTCATCTAAAAATAATAAACATGGTGCATTCTTTTTCACTTGTTCAAAGATATTTCGTAACTTTTTTTCACTCTCTCCACTCATTCCTGAAACTACTGAAGGTGCTGAGACAATAATGATAGGTACTTTTAATTCCCCTGCAATCGCATTCGCTAACTTCGTTTTTCCTACACCTGGTGGTCCGTGGAGTAAGATACCTCGGGGGGACTTTATCCCACTGTGAATGTAGATCTCTGGATGAGTAATTGGTAAAGCTATCAACTCTAAGATTTCCTATAAAAGTTTGAAATAGAAGTTAATGTTGATAGAAGATACCCTTTTTTTAAATTTATTACCTCAATAATCACTTCAATACCACCTAAATCTTTTAATGTAACTGTCGGTATTTCAATATTAACTATAAAATTAAAAAATTAGTTAATCAATCAATGATGCTATTTTTTTTAGAACTATTTACTATTTTTATCTTCCCTCTTTTTTTTTTTCACTGGTTCTTCTAAAGTATCGTCTTTTGCTTCAGTATCTGGTTGAGATTCTATTTCTTTCTTTTCTTCTGACTTGACTTCCGCTTCGCTTACTTTAACCCCGCCTTTACTCCACAACCCTGTAATTCTTTTATTCATACTGTTATTCTATTTTTTATTAGCATATTTCGTATTTGTATTCTGTTGGATTTATTTACTTTAGTTTTTCTACTCATTTTAAAAAGTTATTAAAAAAAATAAAACTTAAAAATTGAAATTTAATTCTGAAAAATTGAATTTGAAATTCAAAAAATTGAATATAAATTTCAACTACTTGATAATTTAAAAATATAGTATCAAATAATAGTATTAAAAGTTTTAATTTTATTTTATTCTACCAATTCTTTATTCTTCATTATTAGGTTCAACGATCCCTTTTTCCAACAACATTTTTTCCAATTCCCCATTCTGGTGCATTTGCATTAGGATATCACAACCACCAATGAATTCTCCTTTAATATAAAGTTGTGGAATAGTTGGCCAGGAACTAATAAATAAACAATATTAAAAAAATTAATAATAACTAAATTAAATCAATAAGAAAACTTACGAATACTCCTTAATACCAGAACGAATTTCTTCATCTTCTAATACATTAACCGAGGAAAAGGTATCAATACCTGAATAGATAAAAATCAATTATAAGCAAATAAATAAATAAAAATATCCTTCTCTTTTATAATAAAACTATGTTTTTACCTTGCATGTTCAAAACAGCTACGGCAGCACGGGAGAATCCACACTAATAATTTATTAAAATTCTATTCTATTTTTAAAATAGCTATTAATAAAATGAAATCTACCTGAGGATAATCGGGAGTACCTTTCATAAATAAACATACCGATTGGGCGTTAATAGCCTGAAAAAATAAATATAGAATAAAATAATCTAGTAAAATTCTTTACCTTTTCAATCACTTGTTTAGTATCAGTAGATAAAAATTTAGTTAATCCAAACTTGGGTTGTTGGAATAAATTCTAATTAATGTTAAATATTAATCAATTCTTTCTTTTTAATTAAAAATTGTTTTAAACTCGGATTCTTCTACTTACTTTACTTAATACTCGAAATCTACTTATCATTTTTTTATTGATTAAAAGTTGTTGATTTGAGTTGAATCAGATCTGATAATCAAATAGTAAAAATTGCACTAGATTTGAGATTTTTAATCAAATGGACTCAGCTCGCGTTTTCATTGTTGCAAAAATTGAGTGTTTATTTTATTATTAAAACTCAATAAACTGTTTTCACATATGATTACTAAGATAGATATTATTAGTTTTTAATATAATTATTATTAAACATTTTGGTTTATTTATTTATTATAATAGGAGTTATTTTATTAATATATCAAAAATATAGCTATTTAATTAATGCTTTGAAATTTTATATCTTAATAACATCTTTTTTCAATTAATCAATTTTTTTTGGTATTTTTATATATATTTAAAATTTTAAATTTTAAATTTAAAATAAATATTAACGTTTTTTATAAATAATACATTTATAGATAACACTTTATTTTTTATTTTTTTATCCTTTATTTTTTATCATAATATATAATAAGCATTAATTAAAAATAAAATCAACTTAAAAAATATAAACATAAAATCTAAGATAAATTCTACTTATTTCTATAAATGATTTTAATCTTTAGCATTTGTAATAATTATTCAATACTATCAGTATATAAAATACTTTTAAAGTTTAAAATAAATTAAATTAATTATTTTGAAAGACATAATAAAGTTTAATATTTACTAATTAAAAATGACTTTTATAATTTTTATATATACTATTATCTTCATCTTTTAATTTTCTTTTAACTGAGGAATCATGACCAACCTCATTATTACTATTATTATCCCTGATTTAACTAAAGATTCTTCGATTTTAATAAATTGATTCAAAATACCTTGAGCAGTAGCATCTTCCTTATTATTTTTATTCTTTACTATTACTTCCGATTTAATATTTTCTTCTTTTACTTTAGCTAAATAAAATTATTCTTAATTTATTATTAAATAAAAAAACCAAATAAAACTTACGCATACTAATACATTCCAAACATGTCATATCATTACGATTATATTTAAGATCTACTTTACATTTTTCATTTAAAGCACAACATATAATTATTGCATCTTTAAATAACCTTTCTTTTAAAATCAATCTTGGTAATAAATCATCAATCATAAAATAAAATTGTTGATGACCATTTTTAGTAAATGTCATATAATGGCCATTTAAACCATGTTTTTCTCGAAATAAAGTTACTGAACTTAAATTATATTTTACTTTTCTTTTATCTGTTATATATGCTCTTAAATATAATTTATTATCAAATTTAATATCATTTTTAATCCTTACTGAATCTTTAGGAGGTTTATCAATGTGTTATCAATAATACTTTTGCTGATTTGTAAAGTTTTATTTGTTGTTAACATTGGGAACAATAAGTTTGAATTGGCTTTATTGCAAAATAGTCCATTAAACATTGTTCAACACTTTTATGTAATTTCATCTCTCCTTCATTGGTGTATTCAAAACTGAATAAATTTAAAAAGTGGGTAAAATTAGAGTTATTACTTTCATGTCCTTTTGTATTACCTTTAATTATATCTTTTGTGATTATTCCAAATATTTGACATATTGGGTTATTAATTTGATCAATTTTATTTAATAATCTAAATAAACTCAATTATCTAATAAATACATTTTAATAGACCAACAATATTTTAATTACTCTGAAGGATGATTCAATTTAAAATATTTTTCAATTTCTTCAAGTAATTCCGAATTCACCAATATCTATTGTTTTAAGCATCTTTAATACCATACAGTGCTTTTTCTATTAATAAATCACTTACATTCTAAATGGTCATATCTTAGCATTAAATCTTTAAAATACTCTAAATTTAATAAAGATTGGAAAGAGGCGTTACCATAACTTAATTGCTTTCGAGATGGATTTCTTAAATCAATTCCATGATCACCTAAATCTGGATACCTATTTTTTAATTTTAAATATATTGGTTTATATGAATTTAGTTCTCCTGCTCTATCATTCATTTTAATTGTATTAGTTACACCGACTTTCTCATTTTCATCTATTTGTATAACTATAATAGTAAATTAAATTAAAAGTTAAATTTATTTATAAAACAATAACAATATCAAATACTACTTACATTTCTCATCACCAATCAAATAAACATTCCCAAGCTTTTTCAACTCCACTATTTCTTTTAATAATCTCAACTCTTTTAAAGCTTTTGATTCTTCCGTTTCAATACAATCTCCTAAAACATTTTCATTTTTTCAAAATAATCCAATTCTTTTCTTGGTAACTGTTTACATAATTTTATATAATAATCTTTAATCATGTTAAATAATTGTATCTTTTGAACGTCAGTCTGAAAACCACTGTTATCAATCCCATTTTCAACCCCTTATAAATTTATTAATAATTTTCAAACTTACTTCTCCATAATCAGTCACTTACCTAACGACTCGAAAGCATTTTTATTACCATATACTCTTTCATTTAATTGAATTGCAGCTCAAGAGCCATCAGTATTAAATCTTGAAATTCCTTGGTTACAGCAAATGTCATCCCCAATATCAATTTCATCTGGATTCATTAAACCAGTTAAAAATCTTCCTAGTTTTTGATTATTAAAGGTGGGAGTTAAATAATTTTCTTTTAAAAAATTTGTAGAACTAGTTGGGTGATCTTAAAGCTTCTTGACCATTACAATAGTATTTCCTGATATTTATTTTATTAGGATTGAATGGTACAATGGTAAATCTCAGTGGTCTTTGATTATTAAATGTAGGAGTTGCAATGTCTTTCTGAGTTCCGCTTGTAGATTTGGGGGTTTTCATACCGTTGAGATATCCATCCATTTATTAGTGAGTGTATTGAAATTATCTAAAGAATAAAGTTAGATACTTGAAATATTAAGTTGATATAAGCATTTAAAATTTTTAGAAATATAGCTAAAAATTGCATAGAACAACTTGTAGCTAGGCGTATTGGTATTTTTTAATTTGTAGTTAAATTCATATTAGAAAAAAGTGGCACCAAACTAAAAACAATGGAAGACATCTAACTGCAAGACGTTCTAAAGGCATTTGCAAATAAAAACGCTTAATATAAGGAAATAGTTTTGTAGAAGACTTTATTGCTTTGATTAGTGACAAAGTAAAATTAATCAATCGTTATACAACTCAAAGAGAAAAAAATAAAAAGGAATACTAATCACTATATTAGGTAATAAACAAAGTACAGTCAAAGAAACCATCGCATGTTATTAAACTTACAAGCTATATCTATTATGAATTTAAATGTTCTACCAAGCAATTTCTTGTTCATTGTGATTAATATTAATACATTCGATATATAGTTTCAAACTAATTTAATTATGATTAGATTTTGAATTCATTTTAAAGTCTTTATGCAACAAGACCAAAATGATAAAAATAGCAAGAAATTAAGTGATAATAGCAAACAATAACGTACTACGTTAAGTAAAGATGGGAAAAAGAAATTATGGATGTTGGTAGAAGAGCAAAGGATGAGTACAGGATAGATGGTATCTCAGTTAAACCTAAAATATAATATCTGTAAACCATTTATTTACCGAGAAAAAAAATGATGACCAATCATACATACAAAGTAGTAACAAGATGAAAGGTATCACTAATAAAACTAAAAACGATACTAGCAATCCAACCAAAGGTACTTCATGGGGAAAAGTTGTTGATCGAAGGAAGACCACAAAAGAGGCTTGAAAAGAATTAAACTTAAACCCTAGGACTGCAAGAAAAATTGATGCTAATAAAAGAAATAGTTTCGAAAATGCTATTGATAATAACCAAGTAGCAACATAAGATACCGAATCAATGGAAAAATTTCTTCCTTGAGGATATATTAATAATGATAAAGAGACCAGAAAAATTTTAGTAGAATTAATTTTTTATCAAAAAACGTTAGTTAAAGAAGCAATCAATAAGTTAAATATCAAATACGAAGCAGCAAAATACATTGCTGCACAAGTGAGAGAAAAATAAAAGCTACACAACTATGAAAAAATAGATAATCAAGCTAATAGCAGCTTAGAAAGCTCTACTCAAAGATGTAAAAGTAGAATAATTTGTGCTATCAAAGATACTTTATCGGAATCAATAAATATCCGAAGGAAATCCGAATTAAAGACATCAAAATTTTTTTACATAAATTGTTCCACAGAAAAAAGTATCTAAAAGAAAGGAAAAAAGTAAAAGGAAAGAAAAAATAAAGAAAAAATAGTGACAGAAAAGGATGATGAAACTAATTTCAATGATGACCAAGAGCTTTTTAAGCTTAATAATGAAGAGGAAATTGCTGCATAGGAGGGTGGTGAAAATAATTATAAAAATGATCAGGTATTAATTTAAGTTAATAAAAATAATTTATAAATTAATCTAAACTAGTATTTTCTTATAAACTTGTTTTGGTAATTTCAACTGATAAATAGCTTTTATACTATTGAATTTAAAATGTAAAAATCAAGAATTCTCAATGTTTTATCTTTTTTAAAACTGTTTAATAATTTTTACTTTAATAAATAATAATTTAATATTATTAATATAATAACAAAATATTATAATAATGACAATAATAGTGATAATAGCAACATATTAGATTATATTTATTTATAAATAACTTTTTAGTTTAGGTTATAAATTTTGATCTAAATTGGCTTTTTTTTAAGCAATAGACTTTAAAAAAATTAATTAAATAACTGGTTTTAAAAATTACTGCTTTTTTTTAAAACTAAATTAAACCAGCTATAGTAATATTTATATTAGTTTTGTAGCTAATTGTTTTTTAATAATATAAATTTAAAAATATAAACCAGTATAAGCATGCAAATCATTTATTTGAATAATAATTATTTTTTGATAATTGCTAATAACTAAGTAAATAACTTGCATTTTTACATTAGTTTATATTTTTAATGCTATATTAAATTAATTTTTATATATTTTTATATACTTATTATTATATTTATTATTATTATTATTAAATTTTATTTTAATTTTATTTTAAACTTTTTAGTATTATATATATATATTTATTTATAAAATTAGTGTAGCTTTTTATGAAAGTTAATATTGGATAATTAGAGTTAAAAGCAGTTTTTGCTTAACTAACTAGCTATAAATCAATAAGAATGAAAATATACAATAAGTTACAAACTGTGAAATATTGGTTTATTAGCTCTCAGATTGATTATAACACAACAATCACTCAAGTTGCTGTGTTCTCAAGTTCAAACACAATCAACTCAGAGTCCCTTATTTTGATTTGCTGCGAGAATTTCTAACTTCATATTGCAAACAATATTATCTTCTCGTTTTAATATCCATACTTATTGGAGTATAAAAGAGATCCTTCAATATGATAACTCGAGGCTTTTTAACTGAATTACTCCCTGATATCGTACTATTAATAAAGCCACTAAGTCTTTCTGACAACATCTTACGTAGATTTTATAGTAGTATCTTTTATTCTATTTGTTTTACATAGTTCGTAACTTATTACGTATTATTCTTATTCATTTAAGTCTATCTTAGTTATATAAACTAAGACCGTTTGACTCAAGGCAAGTTAATCAACCAAGAACCGCTTTTAACTCCTACCACTGAGTACCAGCTTTCACAAAACTATATAAAATAAATAAAATAAAAAGTATTACTGTAAAATTTATATAAAATATTATAAAACTTAATAGCTTTATTAAAAAATAATTAAAAAAAGCTTTAAATTACTATATTATTTTTTTTTATAAATACTTTAATCAGGCGGCTGTATATAAAAAGCATAATAACAGCTATTTTCTATTATAGTTGCTAAGTATGGACATTAAAATATAAAAATAACATTTCTTATAATTAAGTGGTAAAATTTTTATAGCAAATTTAAATTTAAAAACATAGCAATTTTCAGTAGCAAAATTATTTAAAGCTAATCAAATTTATTATATAGTTAAATTTTGAACTTTATTTACATTTTTAATTCTCTTTAGCTATATTATATAGGGAAGTATTTTTTGTTTAAGAATTTTACTAACAAATTTTCCACTTAAATAGCGTTTAAAAATGGAAAAAGGGATGAAACCAAAAAAACACCTTCATATATATATTATATTGTTTAAAATAATATATAAAAATAAATTAAATAATAACTTTTTAATTAGTTAAAATATTGTTTAAAAATTTTCTTAACAATTTTTTTGCTTAAACAATACTTGAAAAAATAGAAAAAGTGATGAAGCCAAAAAAACATACCTATTTGATGTTCATAAATTAAATGCTGCTGAACAATTATGAGTTTATTGCTTATATAACAATATTTTATTAAATATTCAAATTATGCAGGAAAGTTCCCATTTAAATTATTTTAATAGTAGCTTTAAAAAGTAGCATAAACTACCCAAAATCCGTTCAACTTAAATTTTAATCTAATATGGTAATGAAAATAAATGCGCCAATTTTCAATCAAATCTTTCAAAAAAGCTTATGTATATGTCATAATGCCCTAGTCAATGTATAACCTTGTCTGTATTAAGTTTTACTTTGTTTTTAGCTATATTATAAATAAATAAAAACTAAATTTAAAATCTGAAAATAATGTTTCAATATTAGAACTTTTAAAGTTTAAATGATAGACTTTTGTTTGTTTTAACCAATAAAATATTTACAAAATTTGAAAGTGTAGCTAACACAAAAGTAGATTGACTTAAGAAGCAACTGCAATTTTAAACATTAAAACAATCAATTTACCAATATTCAGTTTAGCCGTGTCGGAAAAAAAATCGGCAATCTGAAAACTATCAAAAAAATCAAAAACTCAAACTTAAAGTAATAATAATATTATTATTATTAATATTAAGGGATAAGAGTAATATTAAATTTTAAAATGCCAACTATTATAATGGACTATAAACCATTGATAATTATCATAGAATAATAAATAACTAAAATTGACACATTAATGATCTTAGACTAAGTAAGGTTTAATACTTTATCAAATCATTCGGACCGAAATTGCATAATAAACTCATCATAAATCATGGGTCAACGTAATAAGAAAAATGATATTATATAGCTTAAAAATGATTGGTCGAAAACATCAATTTATACTGTCAACCATTACTTATGTGTGTCAAAAAATGCTATATAAATGAAAAGAGCCCTTAAATTTAATATTTATATCTTTTATAAGAATCACTAACAACACCAAAATGACTTTTGCTTTATCTCTTACCCCAGAACATGGTTATGTAAATTTAATTTTGTCTGTTTATTCATTTAATAATATAATTATTAGGTATTATTAACTTCTGCTGCCGTCTCTGTTCAATGCTTCCTCAGTGCTGCTGCTGTATCAAGCTTAAGAAAGAAATTCAACGTTCCAGTAAGTTTAAACAATAATTGAAATAGACTTAATTTAACATTGACAAAAATAGTACCCAGATTCTGGTGATGGCAGACACGCTGCTAAATTAAGGTAAATAATAACAACTAATAAGATAATAATATACTAAGTAATATAATAGTGATGAACAATGGGAACAATTCCACAATGCTCAAAGAGCTCATCATAATTATACTGAACAAGTAGGAATAACTCAATCTTTATTACTTGCCGCTGGTATTCTTCATCCTAAAGTAGCTACTGGACTTGGATTAGCTTATATTGTAAGTTTTGTACCTTTTATATTTGTTTTATTAATACATAAAAAAGGCTGGACGTCAACTTTATTATCATGGTTATGTTAACCAAGGTCCAAGTGGTAGAATTTATGGTGTATTACTTTTAGATGGTGGATTAATCGGTTTACTTGGCACCTTAGTCTATTCCGGTTTATCTTTAGCCGGTTTTATTTAATCTATTAATAGTCGTGTAATAAACTTAAAATAGCATTAGCATATTATAACTTTTGAATGTAAAATATATCAAATAAAAGTAGTTTAATACTAAAGGTTCTTTATTAGTAAATTTACTAATATTTTGGTTTTTGACCTTAAGTATAAATATTATTAACATTTTAAAGAGAACATTTCCTATTTTTATTGTATAAAATTGATTACGTATATTACACTTAAAATTATTATAAAAATAAGTATCTAATGAACATAACAAATACGGTGATGGGCATAGACTCGCTTTTGTCCAAATTGTATGGGATATCATTTTTTGTTCAACATTTGGTAATATTTTTTTTGTTTAAGACTTTTGCTAACAGTCTTTCCACTCAAATAACACTTAAAAGATGGAAAAAGTGAAGTCAAAAAAACACTCCATATAGTTAAAAAAAATTTTTATGTATAAACAATGAACAAAACAATGAAACAATCAAAATTCTTATATTTAATGGATGTAATACTAATGTTTTGTTTATGATAACTATGAAACTATAAAGACTTTAAATTTTGTGAAAACAAACATATAATTTCAAAATCAATTCTTTTATTTAAACTTTATATTATAAATTAAAAAATGTATATATAAGAAAAGGTATTGTGGAATACAATTTAATTCAAATTGAAGTGTTAATAAACAGAGGAGCTTAGTGAACTTGCTTTCAAAAATGGTAACCTAAACAAAGAGTACGAATAATAACAAATTAATTGAATATGTTATTGCTATTATTATTATCATTATTATTATTTAGATTCATATGAGATAATGAAAAACGGGGTTGAGGTGGGGATGCTAATATTGATAATGGCTCATATTCCATTGGATTAATTAAATTTAATGAACTATTCTTGCTATTATTAGTTACGTTATTGTTATTACCAAACATATTCAAACTTGGATTATACATATGAATAGAATCCAAAGAAGGGTCTAGTGGAGGCATAGAAAAAGAGTTTGGATATGGAGAATAAGGATTCATTGATAAGGCATTAGCATTAGAAGCAAACAATTCAGAAGGCGATTGATGTAAATAACAACATCTTTTACCATAAGGACAACTACCAGTTTCATAATAATTCTTACACAGTTGTGTTTTATACTTAGGATGTCGATTCACAGTTCTAAGATCGGCTACTCCGTGCGCAAATCGACATTTTTGATTATATCGACAATGACCTGTATTTAAAAAGGTAGTACACATTTCGGTTTTAAATAAAGTCACGCTTTTGTTTCTATTTTCATCATTTTGGCCTGATTCTGGGCTATTATTTTTTTTACCATTTTTACCATTTTTATTATTTCCATTACTACTTTCATCATCGTCATCTAATCCAAGACGATCAAGTGAGTTGATTAAGTCTTCTTCAAAAGCAAGCATGTCTTTTGACTTAAAATTGGAAGGTAGAGAGTCATAGCTAGGGTATATAGGTGGTGCTTGGTATTGATAATTGTTCAACTTATTATTAATACTACTATTAATATCATTGAATTCTTTATCCTTAGAATCGCTGCTTCCATTGCTTAATTTACTTTTAGGATTAAATAAGTCTAAAGAAGGAGTGCGAAAAAAAGAGGTAGGATCTAAATTGGTATGAAACGGATCCCATTCATTTTTTTTGGGTAGTGAAGGGCCAGTAGAAGTACTAGATGAAAGTGATGGTTGGAAAACCTTTGTCTCCTTTTTTTCTTTTTCTATTTTACTTTGGGTTGTATTTGTTGTAAGCATGGTATTATTGATTTATTTATGTTATTCTATTATTTATATTAACAATTTGGTTATAAATAAAATTCAACTAATAAAGAATATTAATCTATAAATAACTATATATATACGTAGAATAAATTAAAAAGGTATATATATATAAAAGATAAATAATCTAAAATGAATAAATAAATAAATAATCTTCTATATCAAACTATTATCACGAGCAATAATAACTCAACGTTATATAAATAAAAAGATAATAAATAAATTCACTTAATTATAATCTAACAAGCTAATAACTATAATAATAAAACTAGTTGGGTGTATTATTATTACAATTATTCGATCTCAAATCACTTAAAAACAAAACAAAACAAAACTTTAGTAGAAAATTTTTAATTTCAAATGAAAATTTTTTCAGTGTTCTTTTACCTAGTTTTTAATATTTTTTGACAAATTAAAATTTTTTATAATTATCATATTACGAATACCACTTTAATTTTAAAATTCACTTATACTTTACCTAATAAAATTATATATTCTTATATAAAAGGACTTTAATTAGTAAAACTGGAATTGATGATTTTTTCTCGGTAAATCATTGGTGAACAGCTTTAGCTAAACCTAAAAAAATTATACTAAAAAGATAGCAAAATAAAAAAAAACGGTTGACTTTAAATAAAATAAGTGAATATATGATTTTATATATTTTTAATTGAAACAAACTTAATTTATTTTTTTATCCCACACCACTATTTAAAATATTGTTTTTAATATGAAACAATGTATACTAAAAAATTGCTTCGGATTAAATAAAAAAATGGGATTTCAAAATTTCAAAAATCATATCTTATTATTGGTTGAAGGCTAGCCAATTAAATTAGACTCATTTTGCATTTTATAATAGACAAAATAGGCTTTTTGTTAGTATTGGAAGTAAAAAAGTATATTTAAAAGGCAACATAGAAGGATGGGGTCCAAAGGGAATAAAAAAAATAAAAAGGAAGAGAAGAAGGGAAATAAGAAGAGTAAGCTATTGAAGAAAATTGGTAAAAAACTGGACCAGATTTATGATGTAATTTGTAAGAATAGTAAGAACGGTGTTATTGAACTACATAAATTAGAGACTGGAGATGAAGCGTTAAGAACTATAATAGAAACTATGAAACAAAAATATGTTTTAAGCGATAGAAACAGTAATATAATAAAGAATGAAAGTTTGGAATTAGAAAATGAATCACTAGAGTTGACATTAGAGAAAATGAAGGGAAATAATAATGATAGTAAAGGTAGTCAAGAAGATAACAAAAAGAAGGATATTAATCTAGAATCAGAAATAAACAAAAAGGAGGTAAATAATTATATGAGTGCTACAAATAATGAAGATACAATGGTGATCAAGAGCACGAAATTAGAGCAAGAAAACAATGAATTAAAACTAGCATTAAAAGCTAGTGAAGAAAAAAATAATAAAATAAAAAGCGGACTAAATTGTATAGTATGCTTAAATTATTATGAATTGCCACATAATTTAGAGTGTGGTCATGTATTTTGCTTTCACTGCATTAAAGATTGGTTTTTGAGTCAAATTCGAAATGAAGTGAATTTATTTTGCCCGTTGTGCCGTTGTAATATTCAAAAGGTCCCCAATTTTTGTTTTATTTTGTATGAACAGATAAATCATCAACTGGAAAATAATTCCAATAATAATAGCCGGCAGCTGCTAGAGAAAGTTAAAACAAGTTATCAAATATATCAAAATAAAAAAGAGGATATTTGGCTAGATATCTTTCCTAAATGCGGTATACGTAGTACCATAAAAGATGATGATGATGACGTTGAAAGATGCACCAATTGTCATTGGGAAGTAGTCAAAGGCGTTTGCACAAATTGCAATAACGTTTATACTTTAGATGATATTGTACCTTCTAGTTCAGACTCCGATACCGAGTTATCAGACGATAATAATGATAATAATGACAATAATATTAATACCAATAGTAAGAGAAATAATGATCTATTATTAAATTCCATTCTAAAAGATAATGATAATGATGGATTTTTAAGTAATAGTTCAGAAGGTGAAGGAGAGCTTTTGGGCTATGACAGTATGGACCAGAGTGATGCAGAGAAAGATTTAGAATTGGATACTGATGATGGGTCATTTATATGCAATGATGATGAAGTACAATATGATACTGGAGCTGAGGATAATGAAGATGAAGATGTGGAAGTGGAAGAAATTGTATTTAATAGAAACAAAAGAAAGAATAAGGATAATAGTGAAGATGAAGTTATTATAAAGAGAAGTAAAAAGATAATTATTGATGATGATGAAGAGGAATAAATGACCGACTACAATAAGCTGACTTACATTATTCTACCCATATTACCTGTTTTATTTAATAAAATATCATTTATGTTTTAGTTTATTTTATTAGTCATAAACTATAGAATTATAAAAGCAAAATTAACTTAACATTTTTATTATTTTACAAAAAGTAGAAGTCAGGACAATAAGTATGAGGATTAAAAAAGATTCGATAATACATTAAAAACATCACTTCGGTCAAATAGAACAGAAACATCCCAAGGACAGTCGAAATTAAAGTTATTATTGATTTGAGGCACGTAACCTGTCCACTTAATTAGATCAATATAAAGCTTAGCGTCATAGTTAATGGTCAACGGTTTTCTCTGATTTACGTCCGAATTACATGAACTCTTTAATATACTTGCGGTAGCTAAATTCTCTTCAGAAGTGTCTTTGGTGTTATAAAATAGTGTAAATGGTAATGTAAAAGGTGTGGTGGTCATAGCATTAATTGAGACAGGCCTTAGTAAATAACCTTGACCGATGGGTGAGTTGTTCAATTTAGCATCTATAGTTATATTTGATACTGCAATGTTAATATAATTTTGACTTTTAATATCCAAATTAAGTGCTAATGGTATAGAAACTATACCATTACTGCTATGAGATATTTTATCAGTCAATGAAGAAGTGATAGAAGAACCATCTTGATAACTTAGTTGTTTAAACTCGAAAGAAGGTATTCTAGGGAATAAGAAAAAGATAGCAGCACCAATACCACCTAATAATATTAAAGTAGTTACACCACATAGTAAGGCTCCTTTTCTTGACAAACAACAACAGCAGCAAAATCTGACACAACAATTCCTTTTTTTCTGTGGTATTCCATTTTCATCAATACTCATTCTTTCTCTTCCACTATTTAATCCAATTCTACTCTCTCGATTGTCTGTATAATTCATTTTATAAGATTTAATTTATTACAACAGTGGTTATATACGAATAAAGGTTTCCAAAATCAAAGAAGTTTAATCCAGTCAGGGAACAAATATAATTAAGAAAATAATAAAGTAGAACTTATTTATATAATTCAGTCATAATATTCTTTATTCTTTAGTCACTATATCATAAATTAATATTCTATTAATAACTTTGTTTGGCTATCATTGGCTCACTTTCTTTATTTTTATTTTCAAGCCTTAATGATGTCCGAATTTATTTACTTTGAAGCATTAAATGATATAAGTATTTCAATTGCCAATTAACCTTGCTTTTCTCTGACTTAATTGGCTTTTTATATTTGAATCATTACGGAAGATAGCTTTGTTATTTTATAAGGATTCATACTTCTCTTATTCTTTAATTTATCCGTCCTTGTTATCATTTGTTGTTACTTTGTTGCTCCTTTTTTCTTGGCTACTATTTTTATAACCTCAAAGTGAAGCTTTGCTTGATTTAAATAGCAATTTCAAATTAAAAATAAAAAGCATTGTTGACCAAATGTATTAAAATAACTAAATTCTATACATATTTAAAAATTATGTTAAATGTTGTAACTTTTAATATAAGTTATGATATAACTATTGAACTTATATTATATTTAAAGTATCATTAATAATTCAAATTGTATACTTAATAATTCAAATTAAAGTATATAATAAATGATACTAGTTTTATCTAATCATTTCAACCACAGTCCTAGTCTAAGATTGCTAACGGTTCCTTATCATTATTTCATTTTATTTTAAATATACACTAGACCCAAAAGACTAAAGTGAGTTTATCAATAAGAAGTGTAAAATAGAGAAAGAGAAAGGTATTCTATAATAAAAAATCATTATATAAAATTCAGAGTTATCATATATATAAACTCAACTTTATTTAGTAATAGTTTTCTGAGCCGTTTAAGAGCACCTGTATAAAATTTTAAACCCAGTTTGATTTTTTTGTATATTTAGGCTTTATTTATTAAAACTTCAAGTTCTAGGAAATATATGATAAAGGAGATTTAATTTAATTATATTTTATTAGAAATATTATATAAAAAAGAATTAAAATAAAATAAAAAAAAGGAAATATACAAAATACTAATTTAATATTAATTTTTTATTAAACATTAATTAATTCAAAATCAGCATAATTAAATTTGGCTGATTTACCTAATACCAATAACTGCTTTAATTGTTTATTATTGAATACAATGGAATCAATCTTAATAAATTTAGTATTAACTTTATTAATACTATTATTATTTAAATTGAGTTTATAAATGGTATTATCGTTGTTCAATACGAAATAAACTTCATTACTGTTGCAGTTGTGTAATAATTGTAATATTTTATTATTATCATCCTTAATATTAATACTTTTCTTAATATTATTAACAACATTTAAAGAATCGACTTCATTTTTTTGATCATTATAGTTTAACTTATAAATATAATAATAACCAGATGAGAAATAAATCTCCTTTTTGGAATCATTATAGACTAACCCTTTGATTTTACCTAAGTTGCTTCTTAATAGTTGACTCTTGTTATTACTTAATGAACATTGATATAGATTCCCATTTTTCGTTGATAATAACAACTTATCTGTATTTTTAATGTGTACTAATCCGGTTAACAAGTTTTCTTTATTATTGTCTTCATTAATAGTACATAATTTGAAATTCTTATCACTTCTTTCTTCATTGATGGTCAATTCAGCTTTAAATAAAGATTTGCATGTTTGATCAAAATAAACCAGTTGATTTTTAATAATTAAGAAATGGGTCACATTAACAGGAGTTCGAGGCATAATAGGCATATTTTCTAAATAGCCACCTTGTACCTTTTGAAATGGCAAATAAGGATTCAATGAGTTGTAACTTATTATCTCTTCCTTGTCTTCATACAATTGAGCCGCTACTTCGTTCATTGGAATCGATAGGTCATTGCTATTTAATTCTTTTATATCTTGAATCTTGCACTGCAATAATGATATAAAATAACTAAATACTAAACATAATAAAAATCCAAACTTCATTTTAATGTAACTGTTCAAAGTAATTATTAGTGATGTAATGGAATATAAAAATATTAAAAAATATAAAAGTGAAAAACTTTAAAGTTAAATTTTGATTATTTATATCTCAACTTCTTTTAGAATTTTTATTCACTAAATGTTGGATGAAATTAATTAGCTCATTCATTTTTTCATGGTTACTTGAGTCATTTGTTTTTTGTTTCTGTGTAAATATTTATAGGATTTCAAATGTAAAATTAATAAGATATTGTTTAAAAATAACTCATTATTTAAAAATAGTAATTGAAGTAAAAATATAAAACATGTTATTAAATAACTGTTAATTTTTCTAAGTTTATTAGCTTATTGTATTTGTTTATTTTCTTGTAAAATTTGAATTTAAATTTTCAACTCAAATATCAAAATAATAATTAAGGCATCGTATATTATTCAGATATTAAATTTATTCCTAAAAACTTGGGACTCTACCTTTTAAAATTTTATTAAAATTTAATTTAAAAACTGATATTTGAAATGATATCATATTAATGGTGTCAATACCAAGCTATAAAAATTTAAGCCCAACTAACTTGACAAGCAGTTTACTGACTAATTGAGCTCATAATTATTGGTTGACTGGTAATCAAATCATAACGATTATATCTTAAAATAAACCAATTACCCATTTTCGTAAAAAAGCTATTGACATGATCAAAATAAATTCAAGGGTGTAAAAAAATTCAATCTCGAATTAAAATTGATTTTGAAATGAAATCTGGTAAAAAGTATAAAGGGGACTAAAATTCGTTATTTGTTTATTACTTTAGATATCAACATTAACAGATAAGAATTGAATGAAGTGTATGAGAAACCATTTGCAAAAAGCAGGTACTTGATGGCTATTGAAAGTATAGAACATCCAGGCGTCCTGAAGTTGCTTTAGTGATACATTTTATGTTCTTTAAAACGCATACCAAAGAAAGCTTATTGCTTTTCAAGTAGTGTATTCTTTGGGATGCATCTAGTGGTTTTCATTTACTGATTTTGATGATAATTTGCTATTTGAAACAAGTAAATGCTAAAATATCTAAATTTGATATAATCCCTTATACATCACATTAAACTGACTTGATACATTTGTTTTATTCAGTGTCTTTTTAACTGATGTATATTTCGGTTTTCAGTGATTTGATATGGGGATGTTTTTTTTGGTTTCATCACTTTTTCCGTCTTTTAAGCACTATTTGAGTGCAAAGACTGTTAGTAAGATTTTTAAACAAAAAAATACATCCCCATATAGAGTTTAAAAGAATAAAATTAACTTTAAATTATAAAAAGCTTCATTTTGAATTTAACATTATTTTTGTTACTACCATCTTATATATGATTTTATGTAATATCAAATGCAGAAGAGATTCAAATCTTAACTGAGCAGATTTTACGAGGGGTCAAAGAGAGGACAAAACATTCCAGTTGTGAAATATTGCTTTATTAGCTCTCGAATTGATTATAACACAACAATCACTTAAGTTGTGTTCTCAAGTTCAAACACAATCAAATCAGAGTCCCTTATTTTGATTTGCTGCGAGAATTTCTAACTTAATATTGCAAACAATATTATCCTCTCGTTTTGATATCCATACTTGTTGGAGTATAAAAGAGATTCTTCAACATGATGACTCGATGCTTTTTAATTGAATTACTCCCTGATAACGTATCATTAATAAAGTCACTAAGTCTTTCTGACAACATCTTATATAGGTTTTACGGTAGTATCTTCCATTGTATTTGTTTTACATAATTCGTAGCTTATTACGTACTATTTCTATTAAGTTAAGTCTATCTTAGTTACATAAACTAAGACCCTTCGACTCAAGGCAAGTTAATTAAGCAAGAGTAGCTTTTAACTTCGACCACTGAGTATCAACTTTCACACAGTATAACTAAAACAAAAATTTATCAGCCCAGAAGAGTTGGTAGATTACAAGCTTTTAAAGCAAACTAAAATCTAAAACCCAACCAAAAAGAATAGAATGAATATAGATTGTAAGGTCCGTTACATAGCTTGAAAAGAAGCCTATGTTGGGTTGGATAGGTAAGAAGATATAAACTAATAGTTTTTTTGTGTGATTAAAGATATTATTATTTTTTTTTGAAAATTTGAATAGAGTTTACAGGATGGATATAGCATAAAGTAGTATCTTTAAAGCTTAATAAAAAAATTATTGAGAATAAAATAAAAATTTTAAAAAGCTTAATATGAGTTTAAAAGCGCATTATAATTAATTTTGAATTAATACATTATAAGCTGGTCATGTTATTAATATTAAAACAACAGGGGGTTGAAAAAAATCTTTAACTTTTTAGCTAAAAATCAAAATTATATAGTATAGTTTATAAGCTTTATATCTAAACATTTTAATATAAAAATTTAAAATAAAAAGTACAATATGATAGCTCAATATTAAATATATATACTAGAGAAATAAAAATTACTATTTCAATACTAAACTTTAATCATTTATTAAAAATCAGCTTAAATATTGATTCTGAAATCTTTAGTTTTTAAAACTAAATTTACATATCTATAATTAACAAGGTCTTTTTAAATAAAAAATGCATATAATAAAACTCTAAAAAATTGATATCATATAAAAAATAAGGGCTGATTATATATAGCGTACTTTGTTTAAAAAAATTATGTTAGGAAGTATTAAAATTATAACTTTTAATATAAAATTGGATTTTTATCCCCTTTTTTATAATCTTTAATAACTTTATTATTTTATAATACTAAAAAAAACAAAAAAAAACGGGAGTAACATTTAAATACCATCAGTTTATTATTATTTTCTTATTTTTTTAAATTTTTGTTTATTATTATTTTTTTATAAGACCTTTAAGTTGTTATTTTAAATTAAAAATAGCCTGTATTCAAAATAATCCAAATTTTAGAAATGAGTGATTTAGCAACTCAAATAAAATAGCTAAAGATAAAGTTAAAGGATAAAAGCATTAGTTCAACTAGAAACTTATTGTATATTAATATCACCTCTTCCCTAGGATAAACCAGTTTTAGTAAATAAATAATGTTAATGAGTAAATATTGCAGCTTTAATCTTTTTATTTAAGTTTAAATGCTTGTATGGAAGAAATGTCAGAAAACAAAATTTGACCTAGAATTATCTATGAGCGTTGGGTAAAATGGAAATTTCAGTGGGCTAGGAGGTAATGCACATATTAAGTTTGGGATGTGATGCGATGAAGTATTAAATTCTAGAAGTGCCAATTGATGTTCTATAGGATATCATACATTAACTAAAATTTGGGCTAAATCTATTAAGTTTGGAGAATAATATAATTATTTATTATATTTTTTACTTAAGTTGAAAAAAGATACAGTAATGTAGAAGTAGTAGTAGATTTAATGTTATCATGACGTTGTACATAATATAAAATAGAATATAACAAAATCCAGTTAACTATGATATTTAGTTTTTTAAGATTAGAAGAGGGAAATGGTGGTTTTGAAGTGATTAGAGGACTTTATGAAAGAACTATCGCCCAAGTGCCACTTGCGTTATAAAAAAGATTGTGGAAATGATATGTTTAAATTGGATTTAATGTATTTTTTTGGAAGAATATTTGACTTGGACTTTTTAAAGCTTATTCATATTTAATCCCACATAAAAGGTTTGCTTTTGTTGAATTTTGAATGTTGTATTTACTTTTTAGTTTGCCATGAAGACCTTGGGTAGAGTTATTGATATATGTCTAAGACCTAAAGTATCTAAAAGCTATATTGAGTGAAAATGATGGTTAGAAAATCTGATTATGTGAGAACATTTTATATAGAGTTTTGGAACGAACTTAGCTTATGTTTCGCTTGAGTCAATGTAACAGAAGTATAATAAGGGTTGTTAGTTTTGAATTACTATGTAATTGTCTTTAAATTAATTCCTTCATCATCTAATCTAGAACATCTGAGGTGTTATGGGAGGTTTATATTGGTAAAGGTTTGGATTTGATTTTGTCTGCAGCATAGGCTGCAAATATGGTAAATTTACAGTTAGTCGCGTTTATTATGATGATAGCTAAATAGGAAAGTACTTATTATAGAAATTTAATATAGTACTTCAGACATTAGTAATAGAAGAATGGGTGAGGTCCATTTAATTTTGGTGATGTATTTTTTATTGTAGTATGCCAAACTAGTGCAAAAGTTCAATATTCTTATTTTTATTATAGCTATACCTTTGAGTCAATTTACCGTATAAAATGTATAAAAGCTAAATGAATCACTAATTAAAATAAAAACCTGTTTTATTGTTATTAATTGAACCATGAAGTAATTATCCATAGCTAAAGTGCAAAACATCAAAAAACAATGAACCATAAAAATAGCCTATAAAAGGCTCAAGACACTATTAAACCCCACATTAAACACATAACTAAAGATGAACTTTAACATTACCTCTATCCTCTCCTTTTTAACTGTTGGTAGCTTACTTATTTGCCATATACACGCTATCGCTCCTTGTACCTATAGAGGTGGTGGCTGTAGACCTGCCAATCAAAGCTGTTATACACTTCAAGGTGTTAAAGGTTTTTGTAAACTTTGTGAATGTATCCCTCAACCAGCATTTGCTAAACCTATTAATAGTCCATAATATATATATTAAGTTTGATAATATACATGTAATAAAAATGATTATAAACACTAGTAGTTTTTTATATAAAATATTATTATTATTAAAACTTCTAATTGTTTTTTGTATACAAAAATCATACGAATTGATAAATTTAAAAAATCAGTTCAGTGTCCTTGTTTTCTTATAGCTTATCTTGTACAAAGTTAAGATAATTTTTGTATTAAGTATTGTTTTCTATCACAATTTTATACCTCCACCACTTAGATTAATATAAAAATTAGTAGAGCACGGAAAGACCTGATGCCATTTTATTAAAAACTAAAGTGTTAGATTAAGTTTTTTATATATAAAAATTATACTCTTGAACTTTTTTCCCCTGTGGCGTTAGTTCCAAATGATCTATTAAACTAAAAAAGTACAAACACTTTAGCCAGTTGACTTAAAGGACACGCTTATTTAGAAGTTATTTTCTAGTAAGATATTAATAGCATCCAACAAATTCCTATCTTTAGAAAAAGCAGTTAAAAAAACGCCAACTATTTTATCTCTGTTTTACAAAAGATTTCCTACTGAATGGTGAAAGAGATGAGGTTGAAAGACAAGCTCTGCTTACTAGCCCTATACGAATTTAAGCTATGTTCTAATTTGAAGAGTATTGATAATGATAATAAATTGGATATGCTAGTATAATAACCAATTTATTAGCTATTTTTTAAACCAATATTTTTCATTTTGACAGTAAAAAACAATAATATACCATTGTATTATTGAAAAGTAACTAAGTAAATCATAAATCATAAAATGCGTAATTTTTTTTACCATTGCAGTAATGAAGTTACTAAATTTGATAATCTTAATATATTTCCATTTGATTTAACTACTGTATATATACAATATCAAAGCCTATAAGTATATAAATCTCTTAAAGCGTAAAAAAGTAATAAGTTTAAAAGGCCTTTTAAGAATAAAATTATCATTTGTAACTTTTCTATAAAATATTTAATTATGTTACAGTATCATTAAGAACTACTATATATGTAAAGCATCTGTAAGAAGTAAAGTAATAAGTAATTGAAGAATATAAATACGAAGGAAAATGTAGTAGAAAATATAAACAAATAATAATTATAACTTTGATAGTTAAATCAAACAATTAAAATGAAATCAATTTTTGCTCATACCTCTTTAACCATTGCTTTAACTTTACTTCAATCTATCTCGGCTCAACCTTTAAATAACAAAGGAGCATTAAAATCGGATATTAGTAAATGTTTCAGAGTTGACAATAATGAATGGGTAAACAGAACTGATGCTAAAGTACCACCATGCTGGGTTGAAAATAATGGTAAGTATGACTGCTATGAGTATACTATTGGAACCCAATGTTATGGCGGGCCAGGTATGTTTGACATCACTAAAGTTCCAAATAATGAAAATTTCCTTGATAGTGAAATCAACGTTATATATATTTTCCAACAAGACATTGAGGTGGTTATTCATGGTTTTGAAGCATTTTTTGGATTAATGAAGCCGGTGGTTAGTCAAGATCCCTCTAGCAAGAAATTTACTGAGGTGGTTTTAAAAGGATCCGAACTTTATGATTTGAGAAACAACTTTAATTTTATAAATAATATCTTCCATCCAGACATCACCAATGCTGGTATAAAGACTAGAAAAAATGTTTCTACTTTTGAAGGTAAAGAGCTTAAGGAAATCTTAAAAGGAGTTAAGTTGGCTTGTGGTCTTTTGAAAATCGATAATGGTCATGATGGGAAGTTTGATGAGTTAGCTGAACTCACTTTAGCTAGAGATGAGGTTTTAGAATTGAGTCGTTCTTTAGAAGTTGCTAGTCTATATTTATCACCTAAGTTTAAAGAAAATAAAAAATTTGAGGAGCCTAATAAAAAAATGGAAAAGAAAGGATCTTGTAAACTCAAATCAAACACACCAAAGGCGGGTGTTGTATACCTTGGGCTACAAGATATAGAAAAAGCCGCTCATGACTTTAGGCTCTTTTTTGAGCTGTTAAAACCAGCAACTGGTCAAGATGACTCCAGCAGGAAACTAACCAAATTGACATTAAATGGACCTAAGCTTAAAGAAGCTAGGGAGGGCTTAGAATTTATTAATAAATCGTTCCACCCGAAGGATGTTGATGTCAGCTTAGAAAACAGACCAGGCGTTGCTGCTTTTGAGGGCGAAGCACTCAATGAAATCTTAAAAGGACTTGAGCTAGCTTGTAATCTTTTAAAGGTTGAAGATAGTGATCATGACGGAAATATTGATGAATTAGCTGAACTTACTTTGGACAAAGTTCAAATATTAAGAATAGCTCATTCTATAGAAGCTGGTTATCTAAGCTTACTTTCTAAGGTCAACAACTCTAATGAATATAAGGAAATTAAAAAGGGTTTATGATCATGGTAAAACCAAAAGTGATAAATGAACAATAAAGAGCAAATAAGTTTATGTTTTAATAATAATAAAGTTATTTGACATTTTATTCTGTTTGTATCATTAATTTCCAGATTACTTTTTAATTAGTGTAAAAAAATGAAATATTTGTTATTATTTTATATAGAAAAATAAAACTGATTAATAATTAAGTTTTCAGGTAGTCTTTTTGTTATAATATTAGATACAATTCGTTAACTCTAACCTAAATTTAAATTATAAAATTCAATCAAAATATGATAAAACATAAAATCATGGGTCAACCTGGAAATTTAACATCAGAAGTTAAATATCTAGGCCACTCCTTAGCAGTCTATTTATAATAGTATAGACTGGAGATACAGTAAATTTAGAGTTGGTCACATTTATTATACTAATAGCTAAATAAGAAGGTACTTATTATAGAAACTTTAATATAAAGCTTTCAATATTAATAAAATAATGACTAAAGCTCACTTAATTTTAGCAATGTATTTTTTACCACATTATATCAAGCATCTGATATGAAAATTTAATCTTCTTATTTCTATCATTATAAGTATACCTTTAAATTAGTTTACCGTATAAAATGTATAAAGGCTAAATGAATCACTAATTAAAATAAAAACCTGTTTTATTGTTATTAATTGAACCATGAAGTAATTATCCATAGCTAAAGTGCAAAACATCAAAAAACAATGAACCATAAAAATAGCCTATAAAAGGCTCAAGACATTATTAAACCCCACATTAAACACATAACTAAAGATGAACTTTAATATTACCTCTATTCTCTCCTTTTTAACTGTTGGTAGCTTACTTATTTGCCATATACACGCTATCGCTCCTTGTACCTATAGAGGTGGTGGCTGTAGACCTGACAATCAAACCTGTTATACGCTTCAAGGTGTTAAAGGTTCTTGTAAACTTTGTGAATGTATCCCTCAACCAGCATTTGCTAAATCTATTAATAGTCCATAATATATATATTAAGATGAACAAAGCACATGTAATGAAAATGGATTTTGCTGTATACAAAATTTGAAATAATAAAGTATTGATTATCTAAGTTTAATATTGTGTTCCATGTTTTTTAAATGCTTAACTGTTTGGAACTGCTTTTTTATTAGGTGCTTCATAAGTGTACACATTTTCACATAAAATAAAGTTGCTAAGGGTATATGGGGATGTATTTTTGTGTTTAAGAATTTTACTAACAATTTTTTTATTCAAATAGCGCTTAAAAGATAGAAAAAATAATGAAACCAAAAAAAATACCCCCATATGGCTACAATATAAAATTATTAACGTGAAAAAATAAGTCTTTAGATAAAATGACCTTAAAAAAATACAATGTAAAAAACTCGGAAATACAATTACTCTTGTAATGATAGCGTTTATTTTCTTAATTAAAGTACGCTTTTTACACATCTAGTAATATCTACTTTAATTAAACATTTTCAAATTACAAATGGCAATGTATTTTTTTGTTTAAGAATTTTACTAATAATCTTTCCACTCAACAGTGCTTAAAAAATGGAAAAAGTAATGAAATCAAAAAAAACATCCCCAAATAGAGTCATTGAGACTAAATTCAAATTTACTACAATGGATTCTAGCATAAAGGGAGTTGATATACAAAAAAGGCGGAAACAAGCTCTAGTGGTTTCTATAAGGAGGTGTCCATCAATAAAGCATCAGCTACAATATTAAAGATAAAAAGGGCTAAAATTTTAGAGGTGCTGAAATTCTTAATTTAATGATAGTTGTTGCTTACATTGGTATTATATTATCTCAATTCATAAATGCGGACTACCAGCTTATTATGAGCTATTCTAAAAAACAAATCCAGATAATAGTGGTATTATGGTGGCCTCTAAAAACCTTAGTGAAATACTTAAATAATTCTATAATCCTGAAAGTACCCATAATTCGAATATATTATCCAAATAGAAAATTTTGAAACTATGAAAAAAATAATACATCATGGTATTCCAGAGAAACTGACCTAAACAAGGTTATAAAAGGGTTGTATGTTGAGTGTTACAGCTGGTTCCCCTTTAGCTTGATAACAATAATTTGAAAGAGGATAGTAAAAATGTAGAAATCATTGAATATTAAACAATTAAAATGCTGAAATGACTTAAATATTAAAATCCATTATGATATTCCTCCATCTGGATTTTATCTGTAACTGAAATACTTATATGCATGAAATTTAATAACACGAATTTAAAGTAATAGAAGATAGTAGATTGAAACACGAAAGGAATAACGCTCCTAGTTACAGTTGCATTTTAAATATGCCCCAAAAGGCTCAGACAAAGCAACTTTTAGCAAAGTGGTATCATCTAGTCCAAATCAGGATGGTAATACTGATAACCCGTCTGAAAACAAAATAAGTGATATTAATAGTTTATTTATTGTTTATTTTGTAAATGGATAATAAAGTTACAGCGCTAGCATATAGTTTTAGCTGTTATAACAGTAGTTGAAATTCTCTTCCTCTAAAAACATCCGTGCTCATGAACTCCTCACGTTTTTGGCTTCAACGCTACATTAATAATATATATGCATCTATATTACAGATTATCATCAGAATAAAAGATTGGTATGCATATCTAAACACACAATGAATTCAGGTTGATATCAGCAAGTTTACTACAACAGTCATCCTTCTTATCATGGATATATCACATACAGTCAAAGTTCTCAATAATAGGAAAAAGATTTCTTTCACAAGTAACAAAAAATGCATTCTATAGAAAAGTACATGATTTTAAAAGTAAAGATGATAATGAGGTTAAGGAGATTAAAATCAAAGATTACACCAATGTCAAATCAGGTATTAGCAACTTGAACTCAAAAACTAACAAGACAAGTAATACTACCAACACTTTTTTAACTACTAATGTGATAGTAAGAACGTAAAGCAAAGGTTAAAAACATCATACTAATAGCTATAAAGAACAAAAAAAATTACATAGCTTGTATAAACTATGAACACCCTGTTTCTTTATTTACAACTCAAATAGTCATAGGTGGAATAAGGCACCTAGTTTTGAAAAATTTGTAAATAATTTTTGTATCATTTCTGAAACTTTATTGAAATTTGCTTCTTTGATTTCGTTTTGTTATCTAAAAGTATTTTTAACCGCTGTACCATCCTTATTTACTTTTAATAACCGTAAGGTTTATTATGACCTAGTTTATTTACAATAGAATATAATACGACATGTTGAGCTTAAAGTTGTAAAACCAATTATGCTAATAGCCAAATAGGAACGTACTTTTTATAGAAGTATTTTTATAGAATTTTTGATATTAATAATGAAATGGTGGCTAAAGTTTACATGTTTTCCGCAATGTATTTTTTACCACATTATGTCAAGTAACAAGTATAAGAAATATTCTCCTTATCTCTATTAAATTTACTTTTAAGTCAATTCACTTTTAAGTCAATTTACCGTATAAAATATATAAAGGCTAAATGGATCACTAATTAAAATAAAAACCTGTTTTATTGTTATTATTGAACCATGAAGTAATTATCCATAGCTAAAGTGCAAAACATCAAAAAACAATGAACCATAAAAATAGCCTATAAAAGGCTCAAGACATTATTAAACCCCACATTAAACACATAACTAAAGATGAACTTTAATATTACCTCTATTCTCTCCTTTTTAACTGTTGGTAGCTTACTTATTTGCCATATACACGCTATCGCTCCTTGTACCTATAGAGGTGGTGGTTGTAGACCCCAAGGCCAGGCGTGTCAATTTACAGGTTTTAAAGGTGTTTGTAAACTGTGTGAATGTGTTGCACCACCAGTATTTGCTACATCCATCAATGATTTATGAACTAAATATTAAGATTGACAAACTATATGTAACGAAAATGAGCTTAATTGACATTTAAAACTTGAATTCAAATAAAACAGCAATCATTTAAATTTGATGTTATGTTCCTGCTTTTAAACTTTAATTATTTTATGATTGCTTTTTCTATTAGATCAGTCCATAAGTTTGTACGCATTTTTATGCAAAATAAAAGTACTCTTGTAACCAATCTTTTAATTACATTGCATGAAAATGTATACAAACTTATGACCTGACTTAATATTAGTATAACATACTGTTTTTATTTAAATTTGGTTAAATCTTATAGCTTTCTCTCAATGTATAATCATTATATATTTATAATGCATTTGGTATCAAAAATCGTAGTCAGCGTATAAATAACGGAAATAAGTTTCATGATAACCATATCAAAAACCATCATAAAGCTCATCTCCCCTGTATATACTGCTTATGTTTTTACTATTACTAAACTTCACTTTTTACACACCAAATATTACTTACTTTTATCTAACACCCTCAAATTAAAAACAAAATTATTAAGGTCTAAACTGATTTTATTACCACAGATTCCACCACTAAAGGATGGTATCAATTTTAAAAGTAAGGATGTTAGAGAGATTGAGAGAACTAAAAATATGTATTGAGCTAAGACCGAGTCAGATATTAGTAATTTGAACTCGAATACTAACGAGGCAAGTAATACTACTGTTACTTTTTGAGCTATCAATATAATAGTAAGAGCATAAAGCAAAGGTCAAGGAAGTTATATTAATAGTCATAAGGCAAGGGGGAAAGTTGCAATGATGGTGCAAGCTATGAATACCCTAAGTTTCTATATTTATAATCCAAATGGCGATAGTTGGAATAAAGCACATAGTTTTGGAATAAATTCTTGGTTTTTATACGAATGCAGTATTTTGTTAAGCTTTGTTGCTTTGACTACTATATTTTTTAAAAGTACTTTCAACCATTATACAAGAATGTTTTTTACCTATTGTCCTTTCTATTTTTTGATTTGGAAATTAATTAACTAATCCAGCTGTTTAAGTTCGAATGTGTGTTAGTAAACCATGAATTTTATAGCTAACTACTTATTTATTATGCCGATTTAAAGCTTATTATTTTTATTTTTATTTTAAAATGAACAGTTAGCTACCATACATCCAAGCTTGAACAGCGTACTAGTTAATTAATTTCTAAATTTGAAAAATAGCAAAAAGGAATAACTGGTAAAAAATATTCTCATACCATTCCTATCTTGTAACAATCCTTGAATTTACTATGTCGTAGCTTGCTTACAGTAATATATACTACAACTCAATGGATTAGAATTGCAAAATCAATTAGACTAATAGCTAAATTAAAAGGTGCTTCTTTTATAAGTTTAATATCAGCCTTCAAACATTAGTAATCAAACAATGGTCCAAGTGTACTTCACTTTGTAGTGGGATTTTTATCTAATTATTTCAATGAATTGTTATAAAGAGTGAATACATTTTAATTCTATTATAGTATATTTTTAAGTTAACTTACTATATAGAATTACAAAGGCTATATTACTTTTTGATTGTTATCAAAAAACCTGGTTTTATTAGAATGGATGAACTAAAACCAAAAGAAAAGTTAAACAAGTAAATTGCCCACAGTTAGATCATGAAATATTTTTATTAAACAATGAGCCATAAAAGCAATATATAAAAAGCCAGGTCATTGTTAATGTTTTGTATTAAAAAAACGGCTAAAGATGAGCTTTGGCTTTACTTATATCCTTTCTTTTTTAACTATTAGTAGCTTCCTTACTTATCATGTAAGCGCTATCCTTTGTAAGCATAGAAATGGTTCATGTGCCCCTGATAATTGGGAATGTTATGCACCAAGCTATAAAAGTGTTTGTATTAATTGCTTTTGTGTTCAGCAGCCACTCTTTGATACGTCCATCAATGAGTTATAACACATATATTAAGATTGACAAATAAATGTAACAAAAATAAGTTTGGGCAATTTATAAAATTTGAAATAAATAAAGTGGTCGTTAACTAAATTTGGTACTGTATTCTGTTTTAAAATTTTAAAATTTACAATTCCTTTTTTTACAAGAATTTAATAGTTTCCTCATTTAATTTAACATCAAAATCAACGTTAATTGGATATTTTAATTTGTATTCTCCATTCTTCCGGAAAAATAGGTGTTCGTTGAAAAATAATTAATATTGAGATCTGAAGATTATACTTTTTCTATAGAATTTGTTTAAACTTTTGTATTGTTTTAATTAATCTTAGTTATAGTTGTGATGAAAGAAAAAATGGAATTAAAGAGTACTAGTGATACTGTACGCAGCTACTTATTTTATTTAATTAATTATGAAAATTATTATCAAAGTTGGATTCAGGTAAACTTATATTGACACTGTATAATTAATAGTAACAAAGATTTAGAACAAGTTACGTAGTCCCGCCTTAGATAAAATAATGAAAAACATAAGTCTATTAGGGAGTACACTCTCATTTTTAGTAATAATTCCAAGTTTATATTTAATGTCTGAAACCCACTTAAGTTTTGCCTATTTATTTACATTGAATATGATTTTAGCCGTTTATGTTACCAATTATTTTAAAGATTTATTTTGTTTACCAAGACCACAATTACCAGTAAAACAGTTAGACTTGATAAAAAGCCATTTTAAAGAGTTTGGTTTTCCTTCAACTCATTCAACCCTTTCTATAAGTTTAGGTTTTTCGTTAGTAGATCACTTACAAATACACATAAGTGAACCAATAAAGATAGTATTATATTGCTTTATTTTTGTGATTATATTTTCAAGGTATTACTTAGGGATGCATTCATTATGTGATATATTAGCAGGAATAAGTTTAGGTTATTTAATTTACTATAATACCAACTATCATAGTAGTTTTATATTTCATTTATTATACCATAAATCAATCACATCTACTCTATTTTTTACTCCAATTGCTTCTTATTTATTTTTAAATTTAATTCCTCCTCCAATTAAAGGAAATTGCCCTTGTTTCCTCGATTCAATAAGAGTGTTTTCCCTTTTGATGGGGATTAAGTTAGCTACATGCTATAAACCAATATCTATCAATGCCACTGCTAGTATAATGAGTACTCAACAATACGTAATAAGACTGATCTTAGGGTATTCAATGTTTATAGTAATATTTTTAATTACCGAAATAGGCCATAAAGTAGTCAAGTTATCTTATTTAAAATTTAGTAGCAATGGGTAAGCAATTACTTTATTTATAAAAAAAGTATTTTAAATAATTTTTTAGCAATATCGAAGCTGTAAATCAAGATGATACAATAGCTTTCCTTAAAAAATGTACTATTTATATCCAATTTTATGTTATTGGATTTGTAGTTACTTACTTTATACCACATGCCTTAAGCCAGTTTAACTTTTAAATAAAAGTAATATATAATTAATATTGCCTTGGGCCTTTTGTTGATCTTGCATACTTCTACTTTCTCTATACCTTTTCTTCACCAATTTATCTCTCTTGTTCCCCTTGAAATAAATTATTTCAGTGTATTCGCCACTTCTAAAAAAAACCAAAAAAATCAAAGGTTTAAACATTTCAAACACTTAATTGAAATCATGTTCGAGTATATGTTTCTGCCTAAAAGTTAAGTGTAATATTACTTTAACTTTTAAGTTGAAAAAATGGACAGCTTATTTAAACACTAAAAGGCTCTGATCTATAAATATAACATTTCCAATCACGTTTAACCAAATTCTATCTCTCCTTCACTAGAATCTATAATGTTTTTCATTATACTTTAATATTAATATTAATTTCATTTAAAATTTGATAAATAAACCTAGTTTTTATTTTTTTATAATATCAATTTTTTTGCTCTTTATTTTTTTAAAAGTTTAATAAGCTTTATTTTAAATAAGCTTTTATCATATTTTATATAAATTAAAATGCTTTGTTTTCCTTTTAGTATTTTACATATTTTGAAAAAGTTACTAGTTTATAATATATATATATAGTTATAAAGAATTACAATTATTTAAAGTTTTAACTATCGGTTTTTTATTTTTAAAAACAAATAAAACCAATTATAGATTACTGATAAACGATGAATATTACAATGTAATTGTTAAAGCTTTGTTATATAGATTATTTGATTTAGAACATTAGTATACGATAATGGTATTAATAGAGTTTATTATAATTACAATAATCCCTTCAACAAATAAAGTTAATCTAACTTTTCTCATAACTACTTTAAATATAAGATACTCATATTAGATTAAGGATTTTTGTTCAATATGGGGATGTTCTTTTTGGCTTCATTACTTTTTCCATCTTTTAAACGCTATTTGGGGATGTTTTTTTTTGGTTTCATTATTTTTTTCATTTTTTAAGCGCTATTTGAGCAGAAAGATTGTTAGTAAAATTCTTAAACAAAAAAATACATCCCCATATACTAATTTTTATTATTCACTAAAATAAAATTATAAAATACTATACTGTCGCTAATGTTCTAATTTAAACGTGAACTGAGAATTTTTATTTGTATTTGGTGGATTTAATTGTTATGGCTTTTTGTATTTAGCAAATATAAAATAGAAATGCTCAGTCCACGTTTAAATTAGAGCCAGTAGTAATAAAACTATAAAATTGCTAAATTTATAAATAAGTTTTGGGTTAATGTTGTAAATAAAATAAGGAGCCAACATGACTAAATATATGATTTAAACAATAGAGCCACTTTTTCTTTTATGTTTGATGATAATAAATAAATTGGCTTTGGTACCATAATATCTTGTTTATCTTTTAGCATTTGCTATTTGTATCAAGTGATTATTGCTTATTTAGTCTTACATTAAACCGAATCTTACTGATATAAAAACTTTATCAATCTATTTTAGTACCATAATGGTATTTATTAATAGCTAACTTGGTCTTAGAATATTACTTGCTTTTTGATATAGTGTAAGTAGTAGTATAAAGAATATTGATACAAGTAAACACTGAAGTTTGATTTCAATTCTAACATCAAAATGTGTAACAATCAAATGATCTTAGAAAGCAACAGTAGTCAATTTACTAAATTAATAAAAGATCGAAAAAACAATGACTAAATGACTAAAAAATAGCTTAATAAACTGTAAAAATATAAAACTAAAATAAAAATAAAAAGAATGACATTGTCATTTGAGTGAGCTGTCTATACCAAATATGTAAAAAATCGAAAAAAATAAGCCACTTTATAAAGCCTAGGATACTAATAGCGCGTATATAAATACCATTGTATTTCGTTCTATTTACAAAATAACTTGCATTCATTATGAAATTTATTACTTCCCTCTTTAGTTTGACTTTATTATCCACCATTCTCTCATCTGAGAGTCCAATTAAGATAAGCACCAGTGCCATTAATGGCGACTATTTAATTGGATTACGCGGAGATGTACGTAGCAGCATTGATGCCCACATTAACACAGTTAAAGACTTAATGAAAGAGCGTAGTGGAAACAACAAGATTGAAACTGTCTTCAATAATCTTGGGAACCTATACCATGCCAAATTCAGTAACGATTTATTACAAAAAGTAAGAGCCTTACCAGACGTCGAGTTTATTGAAAATAACAAACAGATCACTGTTAAAACTGTACAAGAAAACGCAGATTGGGGTATTGCTCGTATCTCTCAACGTAATTTTACCAAAAAAACTACCTATACTTATGATGGTGAGGGCGAGGGTGTAGCTGTCTATGTCATCGATACCGGTGTTTTTGTAAATCATCCAGAATTTGAAGGTCGTGCACGTTCTGGTCCTTTCTATGCAGGTAACAATACTGAAGATGAATATGGTCATGGAACTCACTGCGCTGGTATCATTGCCTCCAAAACATACGGTGTAGCTAAAAAAGCACAAATCATTTCCATCAAAATGATTGATGGTAGTGGAAAAGGAGATATTGCTAGCTTAATTAAAGGTATGGATTGGGCCGTAGGTGATAAAGCTGGTGTTAAAGGTAATGTTGTTAGTCTTTCGCTTGGTGGTGATAAAGATGCAGCACTTAATGCTGCGGTTGAAGCTACCTATCAAAAAGGATTTGTCGTTGTAGCTGCTGCTGGTAATGAAAATGAGGACGCTTGCACTAGATCCCCAGGTTCAGCACCAAACGCAATCACTGTTGGAGCTTCTGACAAGAAAGACGAGTATGCATATTTTTCCAATTATGGAAAATGTGTTGATGTTATTGCACCTGGCGTAGACATTCTAGCACCATGGAAAGATGGAAGTATCCAAAAGAAATCTGGTACTTCTATGGCATGTCCTAATGTTGCTGGACTTGCTGCTTACTATTTATCCAAAGAAAACCTTACCAATGCCCAGGTTACTCAAAAAATTGTTAGTTCGGCTTCTAAAGGATTTGTTAAATACGCAGGTAAAACAACACCTAATCTTTTAGCTTATAACAGTATTGCTTAAAAATAAAACAATTATTATTTTAATTTACCCAGTAGTTCAATGTACGGTATGCATTCTATTTTCTTTTAACATTTTCTTCTATTTTCGATCTTAATATTTATAGTAGCAGCATGATTTAGGCAATACCTTTTCAATAAATGTTTAATAAGTAAAAGGAATTGCTAAAATTACGTTCTTACTAAGTTCACTACAAAAATTCAAACTACCTAATTAAGTGACTAGATTTGGGGATGTCTTTTGGTTTCACCACTTTTTCCATCTTTTAAACGCTATTTGAGCAGAAAGATTGTTAGTAAAATTCTTAAACAAAAAAATACATCCCTATTTGATTGCCTAACTTAAAGATATTGAAATCAAAATGGACATTTTAAAATTGTCTCAGAAAAGTTGAATCAACAATTTCAAAAAAATTAATGCTATCAAATTGATTAATTTGCATTAAGCTTTATAAAAAAGCACTTTTTAATTATTTAATAAATTCTAGTAAGGAGTTAGCACCAAAAGGTTTTAAATATGAAAGTTTTTATATTAAAATAAATATTTAAAGTTGAAATAATAATATAAAAAGCTTCGAATTTTATTTTATAATGTTAAGAATATTAATAAATATGTAATAGAAAAATTATTATAAAGATTTTTTAATATAGATTAACAAAATTTAACATGTGGGGGTATTTTTTTAGTTTTGTTATTTTTATCATTTTAAGTGCTATTTGAGTAAAATAACTATCAGTAAGATTTTTCAACAAAAAAATACATCTTCATATATTTATTTAAAATTTGGCTTATTATTAAATGAAAACTAATTAATTAATTAATTAATTAAAACTTTTATAATATATATATATAATAAATTGTTTTTTTTATGATTATAAGTTAAATGATTAGATTTAGTCATTTGATTAATTTGATTAATTTTGTAATAAACCTAGTAAAAATATATTATAATCTTGGCAATTTTTTAAATACATTATCATATTAATATATTGTAATAAAACTAATTTTAATATCTTTACATAAGGATATCCAAATTGAGTTCATTTTTTGTCCAATTTTTAGATATTTTATATTTTAAAACTTTGCTTAAAATTTTGTAAAAACAAACTCTTTATTGAAAACCAAAAGTACCTAACACAATTTTAAGTTATTTTGTTATAATTTATATCATAAGTTAGCAGAATTTCTATTAAATTTAATACGAATTCCCGGATTAGCAAGGCTTTTACCAACATAACCTATATACTGATACTAATCAAAGTTATATTATATAAATAAATACATATTCTTATAAAATTTCATCAAAAAATATTTACTATTGACTGCTTTAGAGCCAATATCACAGACTTGCTATCAAATAAATAAATTATTTTGGTGTTATGTGAAAGTTGGTACTCAGTGATTGGAGTTAAAAGCAGTTCTTAATTGATTAACTTGCCTTGAGTCGAACAATCTTAGTTTATGTAACTAAGATAGACTTAAATTGATAAGAATAGTGCACAATAGGCTATGAACTATGTAAAATAAATAGAATAGAAGATACTACTGTAAAATCTATGTAAGATATTGTCAGAAAGACTTAGTGACTTTATTAACGATACGTTATCAGGGAGTAATTCAATTAAAAAGCCTCGAGTTATCATATTGAAGAATCTCTTTTATACTCCAATAAGTATGGATATTAAAAGGAGATAATATTGTTTGCAATATGAAGTCAGAAATTCTCGCAGCAAATCAAAATAAGGGACTCTGGTTTGATTGTGTCTGAACTTGAGAACACAACAACTTAAGTGATTGTTGTGTTATAATCAATTCGAGAGCTAAATAAAGCAATATTTCACACTAGTTTTGTAAACAAGTTAAATGATTATTATCTTATAATTGATCCGAGAGTTGATAAACCAATATTTCACAGTTAGTTATATAATAAAAACTATAAAAAAAAACATAAAAGCTATTTAATATAGTTATAAAAGCTTTTCTAGTTATAAATGCTAAATCTAATACTTAGTATGCAAAGTTAAAAGCAGCTTTAATTTAATCAATTAATTACAAATTGAATTTTTTTGGCTTATATAATTAAAATAAACTTAACTTATAAAAAATAATATGCAGTAAGCTATAAACTATATAAAATAACTAAAATAAAAAACACAATTGTAGAATTTATATAAGATATTATAATAAAGACTTAGTAACTTTATTAAAAAAGCTAATATTAAGGAATAACTTAAAAAGAGAAACTATTATATTTAAAAGTTTTTTATGTTTTGTATTAAAACTGTTTAATATAGTTACTAAAGTATAAAAAAAATGCTTTTTTGCAATTAAATGATAAAAATCTTTATAGTAAATTTTAATAAAAAACTTAAAACTAATTGTATATAAATTTAGAAAACATAGAATTTTGGTAACAAAATCATTTAAAAACAATCAAATTTATTATATGAATTATAACTAATTTTATAAATAATTTAAATAATTATTATAATACAACCAATTATAAAGCTGATAAATAGTATTCTACACTGTTTATAATATATATATATTTTTTTTATTATATTTTTAATTAAATATAAAATAATCTTAAAATAAGTTTTTTTTAGTTAAAAATCAGCTTTTTTCATTCAAGTATATTTGGTAATAAAAACAGTAATTGAAAAATAGGTATAGAAGTTGTGCAACTAGCTAAAATTAGCTTATTTAATTTAATAAAAAATTTCTGGAAGTGTTTTGACTTTTTTAAAAGATATAGACTTTTTTTGGCAGGCAGCAATTATTAAATAAAACTAAAAAGAGTTCCAGCTGAAAGTGGAAAAGTCAAAGTATTCTTTATAGAAAATATTCTTAAATTTCAAAAGATCAAAAATTTCTTTTTTTGTTTATTTTTAAGATTTACTTTATCTTTAATCTTTTGACGTTAAAAGAATGTTGCTTTATATAACAAATGCATATATCAAAGTAAAGTTATTATAAAACTAATTTTTACAAAATAAATTAATAGTTTATAATACTATAGATATAAGTGAGTATTTTTTATTGATAGTAATCAAAAAATTAAAATGGATTATTTTAAAAAATGAATAAACTTGATTGTATGTTATATAGTGGCATTACCTATTAGGCATAATATTTACATCCCAATTAGCGCTTTTAGAATAAAACCTTTAAAGGGTCAAAGTTTAGATAATAAGGGCCTTGTTTTCTTATTACTAATATAATACGCAATGCTTCAATTTGTGATAGGTTATCTTAAGCTAATGGTAATAAATTAAGTATAGAAGGTGAAAGCGGAATTACATAATATGAAAAGTCGAATCTCGCTTTAATAAAAATAAGAGTTATTCTTTATATTTGCTCGTTAATAGAGCATATTTTGACTAGGTAAAAATACATGACTATACTTTGACATTCGAATTATGAATGATATTTTTCTACACTATAGATCAATTTAGATAATATACAACGGAATACTAAATTAGATAAAACACGTGGATAAAAATATGTATGAAAAATTAACAAGCTTATTGAAGGGTTTTTATAATTAATATAGTGAATAAATATTTTAAAGTTTAATATATAAATCATTAAAAAATACTTTAGCTTTCCATATGATAATAAACTACAAATTAATAAGATCTAAAGTCCAAAATAATCAATAAATGTATAAAACAACAAAGAACAAAATAATAGAATAAAGAATTAAGCAAGTTTATAAAGCTCTATTTAAAATTACTAAAATAATATAAACCCTGTAAGCATTAAATTAATAAGCAAAGAGCGCACTATAGTTTAAAGCATTCAAGCGCTGTTATATATCACTAAAATATACTTAAAATAACTTAAAATAAAATAACGAATAACTTATTTATTGTAATATTTTTTGATTTATTACTTTCCATTTCATCTTTTTTTCTTAGTATAGTTATAATACTTCTGGTTTTACAAAACAGATGGATAAATCTTTTAAAAAGTATTATGAACCAAGAAAGCCAATATTATAATTAAAGCTTCTATTTAATTTGATAAGTTTATAAAGCAAAATATCAAATTACTTGTTATATATTATAAATATCGAATGTACAATCAAAGCATTATAATTTGTATAATAAATTTATAAAGTATTAAATTACTTATTATGAAATATAATGTTAATAATTTGATAATGTTCTTGGTAGGTAAAAATAACAAAAACTTAATATAAACTATAAAGATACTGAAAAATAAAAGGTATATAAACACAGCATTTGAAGAAAAAAGATAGTATCAAATTTGGATTAGATTACAAATTAGCTTTGACTTTTAAAAAATGAATTTCAAATTTACTATTACTTTAGCTTTATTTGGTTTAGTAACTAGTGCTTCTGTCTGCCCTACTGCTAAAACTCTTATCAAAGACATGGAAGGTCTCTATCATCAAGATAAAACCGGTGTTACTGAAGTTATCTTTGGTTTTTACCATCAAATGCAATTAGATGGTAATGGCAACTATTATATATATAAGGACTTCTATTGTCCAGAAGGTACCCATTGCCCGATCCCTTTTGCTCCAACTTATCCTACTAAAGGTAAATATCAAGTCAGTAATGTATCTTGTGTTGGTCAAGAGTAATAGTTTTATAATAAGTATAAGTGTGATTATAATTATCATTATTAATGTTGATAGAACTTCTTTCCAAATGACTCTTACTGAATATGTCAATACTTTAAACATGTCAGTTGATGCTAATAATCGTTTAGTTAAACAATTTAAAGTCACAATGAAAGATAATAAATTAGTTATTAATGATAATAATAATAAGAAATCACTTATTAAAGTCAATGATTATTGTGATTCTTCTATTCCTTCATTTGCGCCATGGTAATTCTATTTATTACTTATTATTACTTATTATTACTTATTATTAATGCATCTAATCCTTCTTTAGTTCTATCTCCACTGGAATCAAAGGAACTGATTGTTATGGTAAAAGATGCAAGATCGTTGAAAAGGTAGATTGATAAATTAAAAAATAGCTTCAAATATCTAATTGTTTTTAATAGATTGAATTCTAAAAAATTAAAATAAAATAATCAATAAAGCTGTATTTAGTAAACCTGGTAATATTTTATTCAATGTTTTTTATTTAATTTGATGTTAAATTTAATAAAGTAGGGATGTCTTTTTAGATTTCAATTATTTTTTTATTTTTAAGCACTACCAAGTGGAAAAATTGTTAGTAAAATCCTTAAACAAAAAAAATATCCCCAATATTACTTTTTACTCTTATTCAATATCATATTTCTTTGTTCAAAAATCTAGCTAACCAATTTTAAATTTTATACTATATAGAAAATGAACAAAACGTAAAAACAAAAAACACAAAATTAACCTATTTCTGTATTAAAATATAATTAATTTTAAAAGTATAGAACAATTAAAAATTTGCGAAAAAGACTTGTATTTGCAAGCATGTTGTTTTAAATTTTATGCATGTAGCTTTTTAATAAACCGTATATTTTAAAACATTAAGAATTTATGTTAATAAATTTCTCATTCTACCCCGTCCACCCTATCCATTCACCCATTTTCACCTTGCCTTCACTTATCTTCATAAATATAATATTTGAGAGTTTGCGTTTTGCGTTTTTTCAAGATTTGAAAAAGGGTAGGTTTAAAAAAGACTGTTTAGTTAATTATAAACTTTCAATATAAGGTCATAAAATAAAAAATTACTAAAAAATAGTTATTTTTTAAAAACAATTCATTAAAACCAATATTTATCACTAAATATTAAATGAATTAAGATTTTAAAGTTGGTGCAAAAATATTAAAGTACACTTATAGGATAATAAATAATATCACATATATACTTAGTATGAAATTTTTACCGTCATAGCCCCCAAAATATAAAGAGGAGTGCCAAGTCAAAAAGTACAAACGAATAATAAATCTCCTTGAACCACAGCTTCATTTTGAACTTTGCTTTTATTATAAATAACCGAATGCCGCATAAAAAACCTCAAATTGATTACTACTATATCAATCCATAATTTATTGCTCCAATGTACCAAATAAAGCGTATTTAATAGCTTCATTAAACAATGCATTGGTCATTTCAACATTGACTTTATTACTACATAATAAATTAGTTATAATTTTAAAAACTTGAAAAAAACTATACCTTTCTTTAATAACTTTACTTAATGGCCCCTCAATTTTCTCTTCTTTATTTTTACTTTCATTATCACTACCTTCTTTCTTTTCCTCTTTTCCCTCTTTAATCTCAACGATACCCAAACTTTTTTCATAAGCTGTAATATGTTCTATTTCGCTATTAAAACTTTTTATATGCTCAAAGGTGTTATCATTATATCGATATTTTATTTCATCCTTTAAATTAACAATCTGTTTATCAAAAAAGTCTTGATTCTATGAAGTAACATTTAAATTAAACAATTGATTCTTATTACTATTTAATTTACCGAAAATACAGTTGAAGTGGATAATATATTCATCCAATATTTATCCCATAATTTGGCAATTATTTCTTCATCTTGACTTGATTTAAAATATTCGACACTTAATGGGTAATATCTATTAAATTTTTAATATGTTAATTACTCTTTAAATATAACCAATTTACTCTCCAGCATGCACACCAAAATCTTCAATTTTTTCTACTGGAATAGCTTGAAACTCGGTTTCCCTTTGGTTTTCTGGAGTATAACCCTGTGATAATATTACGCCATCAATTCCATAATTTATTATCAAATACTTACCGCTGGATAAGTTCTAAATGCTCCGATTTCTACTTTACCAGCTGATGAAGAACGTACGGGATCAACCTGAGAATTGGTCATTACAATAAAATTTAAATTTTAAAAGACTTACCACCACAGCTAAAAAAGGGTCTTGAAACTGTTGATTCAATTTCTGTGTAGTGACATCAATACCGGATAACCAACAACCATATCCAGGATGAGAATGATACCATCCAACAGCATTTTCAAGTCTACCTGACTATCATAAATTTGAATTTAAATTATTTTTTTATAATTTTAAATAAATTATTCTTACCTCTTTAATATTGGTCAAATACTCAATAAGATATTCGTTACCCTCAGATTGGGCATTAACTCTAGTTTCAGTACCTTCAACAGGCAATGCAAATGCGTCTACTACTATTAACTCACGGCCTATTACTTTACCTTGCATAATGCCCATTACTTCAATATTGCCACCTTCTTTAGCATGAGTCAGCTTTTAGATTATTAATCATCAATCTTTTATCTTTCACTTAAATTTAATTACCATCTTTATTAAAGCTTGAGTGGATATTTTTACATTTTGAAAATAGTTTGGGCTAGGAAATTATTAATAAATTGAATTTAAAATTGTAAAATAATAATACTCTTTGTTCCATGGTTTTTGAGAAAAGATAGCATCTTGTTCATGTTTATTATATCGAAACATGAGTTCATCGTCTAACTTTATTTCATTTTCAAATTGTAAATTTTGATATGCTAATTCACTATCTATTAACATTTCTAATAATTAAAAATAAAAAAATAAATAAAAAAACGTCATTTTTTTGATTTTTTTAAGCTTATTTTCTGCAAAATCAAGATTAAAACAAAAGTTGAATTAATCTAACTCCTTTATTTTCCACCAATTTTAACTCAATATGGAACAATCCAGCAGCGTCCTTAACTTTGAACAAGAAGTAACAGCCCTCGAACAAGAAGCTTCCAACCTCAAAATCAAACAAAAACCAACCAGTCAAAATGTGAAAAGTGCCATTAAATTAATTAAAGCAAATATTCACACTTTACAACCCAGTGCCAATAGTTTAGTATGGTCTGAAGAACGTATTATTATTGATTTGGGTTCCATGTATATCAAATTTGGTTTCTCGATTGTTTCTAAACCCCAATTGGTATTACCTGTTTATCATGAAAGATTAGAAGAACATTTAGGTTATATTGAAAAGGTAAATTCAAGAGATTGAATAGTGATGACGTTAACTAATTATACATCATATTTAGTATCTTGGATTTTATTCTACACGATTTAATGAATTGGTGGAAAGTTTAGGAGGAGAATACCTATTTTATGATAAATTATATTTTATATTTAGTTTATTATTTGGTATTCAAATAGCCAATGCAGCCCATCGTAAAAGATTATTGATTCTAGAAAATGTTTATCTACCTTTACAATTTAAAAGACTAATTGCTACAGTTCTATTGGAAAAGTTTCAGGTATGTTCTTTTAAAATAAGTTAATTTTATGGTTTGTTGATTACTGTTCTTAGGTGGCTTCTATTTCTTTTTTAAATACTCAATTGAGTGCACTTTTAAGTAGTGGTGAAAGTGAGGGTATCGTGATTGATGTGGGTAATTTAGAAACCACTGTAGTTGTAGTTAGCGATGGTAGAGTATTAAATAATTATACAGTTACCAGTCCATTAGCAGGAAAAAGGGTAACAGAACATTTAAAACAATTATTGTTAAGTTATAGTGAGTTATATGATGAATCTGGAAATGAAGTGAAATTAGAAAGTGAAATGTTAAGTGTCAAATTTATGGAAGAATTTAAATTAAGATATTTGACTATAAGTAAACAATTAAATGAAAATAAACAAATGAATATACAATCAACAGAGTATGAAGAGTATTATCAAAGTATGACCAAGATTAAAAATAGTTCCATTTCATTAAAATATCAAAATCAAAATTATAAATTATTAGTTCCAGGATGGATACGTGAGTTTACCTATGATTGTTTATTTAATGATAATGAATATCCTGATGAATTAAGTCCTTCTACAGCTTTATTACAAGTATTAAAAAAATTGCCTATGGATTTAAAAAAATTAAGTAGTAAAATATTATTATGTGGTGGTATTACTAATCAAGTGAATTTTAATTATCGATTTTTAAAACAAGTTATGGAATCATTAAGTCATAACAATAGATATGAAAATATTCAATATTTAATTAATTATATTCAATTATTAAATAGTAATAAAATATTTAATAATGCTCATTTACCTTGGGTTGGTGCTTCAATTGCTACTAATATTCGTTCAATTCAAGATGATATTTTATTAGAACATTATGAACAGAATAATAATAATATAATTATTCCAGATTGGATTAATAAAAATTTAAAATAAATAAATATTATATTATTATTATTATTAAATTTATATTATTATGTTTTATTTTTTTAATGTAACTTCATTTGTATCATTATCGATAGTAGTATAATGATATAAAATTGATAATAATTTTTGTTTCATACCAACCTTATTATCATACATTAAATTAAAATGATTTAAAATATCATTAACATTAGGACGAGTAGGTAAATCGTTATTCATAATAAAATTCAATACTTGATTAACGTTAGGAAGACCATATCTTTGATGTGGATATTGATCATAGCTAACAACTTTTCCTTTATATGAATTTAATTCTAAAGCATCAAAATTTACTTGTGTAAAATATTTTTTTAAGATTTCTTTTTCATCAGTGGTCATTATATCATTGGGCTTCCAATTAGGTTTTCCTGAATCTTTACGAATTAATTTGCTTTCAACTCCTTCCGCAAAATCATGATCTTCCTATTTAATTAATTAATTAATTAATTAATTATTATTACATTAAATAATTTATTAATTACCAAAAACTTTTGTCCAAGATGATATTCCAAATTAAAAGCTTGAGCAAATCCTAATTCTTTACCTTCACGTAATTGCTCTCTAGTTACCTATAATAAATAAATTTAATATCATTTACTCTTTGCTGTTTACTAACAATAATCCCTTACAATTAAACTAGTAGGTGATGAATCCTTTAATATTTGGATAGTTTTTTTAGCCCATTCTACATGTTCTTTTTCATTTTCTAATTCCTTAATGATTTCTTTAATTGAACTTGGTTTAAAACATCTATTATTATTATTATATTAATATTCAATTATTAATCAATTATTAAATATAAAATATTACCTATTAATGGAATTAATATAAGGTTCTAAACCAAAATTCACATCATCATCATATTCAGCAACAAAATCTTCAATAGCTAAATTAACCACATCTAAATCAGAAGAATCCAGCTCATTAAGTCTTTCTTCTAAAATAGGAATTCTTTCTGAAGGTACATAATGGGTAGCAATACCTGCAATAAATACATCTCTACCGGTTAAACGATGTCCAGTAAGACCTAAATAAGTACCTAATTCCCCATCTAATCGTGGTAAAAAGAAAGTACCACCAACATCAGGGAATAATCCAATACTACATTCTGGCATGGCAAACACTGTTTTTTCAGTAGCAATACGGAAAGGTGCATGAACACTGATACCTACCCCTCCTCCCATGGTAATACCATCCATAATGGCTACAAAAGGTGTATTTAAGGTACCAATTTTATGATTTAATTGGTATTCTTCTTTAAAGAAAGTAGCACCATTAGTATCTTTGTTTTTTGCACTGGATGCTAAAGCTTTAATATCGCCACCACTACAAAAGGCTTTGGGGTGGTTGCTTTTGAGTAAAATTACTTTACATAAATCACTCTGCTCCCAAGACTAAAAATAAGTAAGTTTAAAACATTAAGATTATTTTATAAATTAGTTTGTACTTACTTCTAATTGTGGTGCCATATTTCTTATCATATTTAAATTTAAAGCATTAAATGCTGCTCCTCGATTTAATATAAAAGTTCTACCAGTACCTTGCTTACGATGTAACACTTCAGGCTAATTATACTGTTTTAATATTTATAGCTTATTGATTAATTAATTCAATTACCTGTTTTGGTTCAACTACTTGACTCAATTTAACACCTTCTTCTTTAGTATTGTTACTAGAATACTAATTTTATTGAATATTAATAAGTCTATATATAGTCATTAAATTTGACTTACATTATTTTTTTGACTCATATTATTGGAAATTAAAGCTAATCTATTGTTGGCGTTAGTTAGTAATAATCTATTACTATTAGGTAACATTTGTTTGATTGATGGTTTATAGACTCTTTTTAAATTGGATCTTAAGATTAAACTCATTTCTATGGAATTTTAATATTAAAAAAAAGTTTGCTCTTGTTTTATATAATTTTTTCTTATATTCTTATTTTGGTTTTATATTTTTTTAAATTCCACCAATAATATTTCTAATTTAGTTTTATGTCCAAGTTTCAATCCCTTTTTTATTGAGTTACGAAATCGAAATTTTGTCTATTTTTATAGTAAGTTTCTATATAAAAATAGTAATACAAATAAAAGTCATTAAAAATTAATTACAATCTGACTATTTATTTCTTTTTGGTAATTTAAGAGTTAAATTTAATTGTTTATTATTCAATAGTGTATGCTAAGTAGTGTTAAAGTAATATTAATTGCTATGTTTTAAACTAAACTTATTGTTAATGATAATGTGATATAAAAGATAACTTAATAATAATAATAGTAAACTAATTTTAAAAATAATATTTAATCGAATGTAACATTACAATATAAAAACCATCAGTTAAATTATTAAGATGGTTATTTATTTAATGTGTATTAAATAATAAATGTATACCTTTCATTTATTCAATGAGCTAAAATAGAAAGAAAAAGACATAATATAAATAATAATTATGGTTAAAAAAAACTAATAAATTGTATTGTAAAAAAAAGGTAAATTTGCTTTAATTTCTACTTATATAAAATCATAAACTAAGTTAGTGAATAACACCACACATAAAATTTTCACAAAAGTATCACCTTATCCATCCTCCTCAACTCCTCAACTCCTCAACTCCTCAACTCCCCAACTCCTCAACTTTTCTATTCTGCTTTTTTAAACCCTAAAAAGTAATTAACATATCATTAATATTTTCAATAAAAATCAAAAAATCAACTCCTTACCATATTTCTTTCTTTCATAAAATAAATCCGTTTTACTTGATCCTAAATTAACAATCTTTGGACATCCATCTCGATCTTTTTCTTGAATAGTACACTCTTTACAATAATAAGCATCACTTATACCCGCCCCTCCACAGATCACACACCTACCCGAAAAAGAGCCATAATTGCATTCGTCACAAATATTTACTAAGGTGGCGGGGCGTACTAATGAATCACAAATAACGCACTTGCCATCACCTATAGAGAGAGATTAGGGAGATTAGTAAATTGATATCAGGAATTGGGGTGGGTTATTACATTTTTCACATAATCGACCAATGGCTAAAGGAAGAGTCAAATAATTTAAAGAATACTCTATATAATTTAATTATATTATAATTACCTATACCAGGTTGCTTACGGCACATGATTAAATCTGGATGATGTTTGGACATTTTTTATTTTATTGTATTATTAAATTAAAAACAATTCAAATTCAAGTTTTTTTTTCAAAATTTTAAAATTGAACTAAGATTTCAAAATTTTTATTGGTTAAGGGTAAGTTATAATTACAGCTAAGTTTGCAATGATAAAATTTAAAATAAAAAAAATTCTGTTTAAACATTAAAATGTCAAAAGGACGAGATAAAAAAGCAAATGTAAGTCAATCAATCAGGTAATAAATATTAAATAGAAGTACTAAATTTCTTCGTTTAAGTATCAAGAAGGTAAAGAAATAGGAAGAAGTAAAAGAAACAATAATAATAATGCCAAAAAAGTAATTAACAACTAAAGCCAATTTATTTTACAATTAACTTTCTAATTAGCCGATAAAAAAGAAATCCAGTCGAAATTCCCCTTCTTCCTCTGAAGGTTCAGAAGAAGACACATATACCATGATAGAATCTTTTCTAAGTCCATTAAATTTAATGCTTTTGGATGTATCAGGTGATGGTAACTGCTTATTTCGCTCATTAAGCGATCAATTATATGGTAATGTAGAACAACATGGAGAAATTCGAAAGGAAATTTGTGATTATTTGTTAGAAAATTCAAAGGAATTTGAATTGTTTTTTAGTGAAGAAGAAACATTTGAGGATCATTTAACTCGAATGAGAAATGAAGGTACCTTTGGTGGAAATGTAGAACTAGTTGCTTTTGCTAGAAAATTTAAAGTTAAAGTTAATATTTATCAAGAGGATGGGAATGTAATGAGAATTGATTTTGACAACAAGAATGATGACAATATGGAGGAGATTAAAACTTTGCATATTGCGTAAGTTTATTTATTTTTTATTTAGTTTATTATTGATGAGTAAATTTAGTTATCATTCGTGGGAACATTATTCTTCTATTAGGAATAAAGATGGACCATTTGAAGGATTACCAAATATTAAAGTAAATTGTTTTTATTACTAATATAATATAATACTTATTTATAGATTAAAACACTAAACAATGATAACAAAGGGAAAAAAGAATCAGACAAAACGTCAGAAACTAATCAAGAATTTGAAAACTCAAAAGAAGATAGTTGCAATGATGAAGAATACAAACAAGAAATAACAAAAAAATCGGAAAGAAAACCGATGAACCATTATACAAAGAAAGGCACTTTAAATAAAAGAATATTAAATCAAATTGATAAAATTAAAGTCAGCACTGGCTTTAAAGATGATGATATAATTTTAAAGCTGTTGGAAGAACATAAAAACAATGGAAGAAAAGTAATTCAACATATTAAAAAGAATAAGTTTTTGGAAAATAAAGTAGATAGTACTACTGTTGCTGAGGTGACTGAACAAACGAATGAGAATGTAAAGAGAAACGTGGATGAAGATGTAAAAGACAATACAAATGAGACTGTAAAGGATGATACTGATGAGAGTAAAGAAATGGATAACGATGAATTAATTGATGTAAATAACGGTAATATTAATATAAATATGGATAAATATATAAATAAATTGAAACAATTAACTTTAGACAATACACAAAACAACAATAATCAAACTAATTTATCATCTGATATTCAAATTGATAATAATAACAATGATCAAACTAATAAATTAGAAGAGAATATTGATATTGATATTGATATTGATATTGATATTGATAGCAAAGTAGAGGATACTATTGTAAAAAAAAAAGAGACAGAGACAGAGACAGAGACAGAGACAGAGAGTAAATCAATCAATTCAAAGAAAACAAAACGAAATAAAAAAGAAGATAAATCTATTTTAAAAGCAAGAAAAAGGAAAGAAAAACACTGTGAAAAAATAGATAATTCAAAAGGAGTATTAAAAAAGGAAGAGGAAAAAAGTAATAGTTTAAAATTTATTGATATTTAAATGTTTTAGCTTATCTTATTTTTAATTAAATCTACTTTTAAAAATTTAAAAATTTAAAAATTTATCTTTTATTTTGTATATTTTCTAAATAAAAAACACTAAATTTTACGTCTACGTGGACCATCTACTTTCTCTTTTGAAGCACTACTTTTATCTTCATTTTCTTTTTTATCACTTTCTTCTTTTTTTTTATTTTTACTTTCTTCATCGGCTTCAAAAGCAAACAACTCTTTAATTTGATTTTTACTAAAAGCTACAATTAATGGAGCAGCAATACAAGCAGGAGAAAGGTATAATAAAGCAGGTTGAGCAGCTTTAAAAGTATGCATAACAAATATAGTAGTACCTAGACCAAGTACATAAGCAGTCAAACCAGCTGTAAAATAAGGCTTCGAAAATTTAGCTTGTGTTGGTTTTTTTTGTAATAATTTTAAATTCACACTATCTTTATTTTTAGCTTTTTCTGCTTCAATAGCTAAATGACGATCAAAGGCTAAACATAAAGCTACAAAGATACCTAAATTAAAATTAGAATTGTTATTTACTATAATATTATAAAACTAGTTTCTAATTTAATCTTACCAGGCATAACAATATCACCTAAACCTAACAAAGTGAAAGACAATTTTTCACCAGTAATTAAAGGGGAAAAAGATTTTGGCCATAAAAGTTTAATTGGAGCATCAAATTTGGTAGCAACAGTGACCATAACTTCAGTACCAAATACCCAAAAGATATCATAAATAAATAAACCAGCTAATAATATCATTCCTGTTTTGAAGGAATCTAATTGAATTAATTGAATTGCTGACATGGAAAATGCTACTCCAAAAAAGTTATTTGCTATCCAATTTTTGGTGAGTAAATAGTAAGCGGTGATTCCAATGGAGATGACAAAGTTAACAATGTGACTGTAATCAAATTTAAATTTTAATAAATCTAAATTTAAAAAATAATCAATTTTGTTTCATATCAAAAAATAACTTAAAGAAAATTCCTACCTTTTCCATCATGATTTAAATTAAATTTAAAAGGAATCAAGTTCAATTGTAACGTATGTTTAGTAATCAAAGATAACAATTTAGTTAATGAAAAGCAACCAGCTATTGCAATATAAGCTGATAACAAATAATTGATATATTCCTTATTGATATATTTAAATAAAAGGTAAAGACCAAATAATGCACCTGAACCATAAATTGGAAACATATAAGCATCTTCAGAGGAGATAGATTCACTTTCTTCTTCATCTTCACTATCTTCATCACTGTCTTCATCGTCTTTATTTGATTTTTTTTCACTCTTGGAAGTCTAGAAAATTAGGTTAATAAGGGAATTAGATCATTGTTATTTGAACTTACTTTAATTTTTTTTAAGGCTACATTGGAACCAATATAAACAATACTACTTGCCATAGTACCTATAGCGGCATAAGCCATCAAAATTGAATCCGACATATTTATATATATAAAATTATATAAAAAAGAAGTTTGGTTGTTATAAAGTTAGAATTTATATTAAAATCAAACTTAATTTTTTGACGTTTTTTTCTATCCAATCAGTAAAGAACAACATTAAACTCAATTTATTATGACTTACTATTTTTGGTGACGTTGAGTTGTCTCACATTAGATATAGCTTTTTTTGTTAGTGTTGGAGATATGTTCTTTTGTAAATAGAATATAATAAATTTGACATTTTTAACATGAAATAACTAAATTTTTATTATCATATTTAATTAAATATAAAAGTTTCTAAGTGAGGTTAATATTTTTAAAAATAAATGAACCTAATATTTATGTTAAAATTAACTCTATAGCATCTTTTAACCACTAAATAAAAAAATAACTAACCTATAGTAGTATAAATGATAAATAAAAGTTTAAATATATTTTATTTGAGTTAATAAAATAAAAATGGTCTTTGTATATTAATATTAAGTTCATCAATTAAATTCTTAAGATATCATATCATTTCTACTTTTAACTAACACTGTAATGTTACAAAAAATTGCACATCGCTTTGCTTATTTATAGCTAATCTTTTATAATATAATTTCAATAGTATTTTTAATCTGAAAACTATAAATATTTTTCTAATTAAACAATAACCTTCAAGCCGTAAAAGCTCAACAAAGCTATTAATGTGTTCAATTTTATATCATTATACTTTCGTCTTTAAAAGGTGGAAACTATTCATTGTTTCTATAATTAGGAAAATAATAATACTTGACGCTTTTATCAGTAGATTGTAATCTTTATTATAGTTAGTTTAATCTAGAATTCAGCAAAAGTGTGCTTATTTTTATTACATGTACCATCTGACGTTATTAATTTTTTAATCAATAACTCTAATAGTATCATAAAGTATTTAAAAATCATTGTTATTTAATGTAGTTCTTAGATAATTAAACATTTAATATGGAATAAATGGGGATGTATTTTTTGTTTGAGAATTTTACTAACAATCTTTCCACTTAGTAGCGCTTAAAAAATGGAAAAAATAATGAAGCTAAAAAAAACACCCCCAAATTTATAAAAAATTAATTTGAATAAAAAAAATTCAATGTAAAATATTAATCGAAATCTTTTGAAGTTTTATTTAAAAACTATTAAACATTATATTTAAAATTCAATCTATTAAAAACAATTAGATATTTGAAGCTATTTTTTAATTTATCAATCTACCTTTTCAACGATCTTGCATCTTTTACCATAACAATCAGTTCCTTTGATTCCAGTGGAGATAGAACTAAAGAAGGATTAGATGCATTAATAATAAGTAATAATAAGTAATAATAAGTAATAAATAGAATTACCATGGCGCAAATGAAGGAATAGAAGAATCACAATAATCATTGACTTTAATAAGTGATTTCTTATTATTATTATCATTAATAACTAATTTATTATCTTTCATTGTGACTTTAAATTGTTTAACTAAACGATTATTAGCATCAACTGACATGTTTAAAGTATTGACATATTCAGTAAGAGTCATTTGGAAAGAAGTTCTATCAACATTAATAATGATAATTATAATCACACTTATACTTATTATAAAACTATTACTCTTGACCAACACAAGATACATTACTGACTTGATATTTACCTTTAGTAGGATAAGTTGGAGCAAAAGGGATCGGGCAATGGGTACCTTCTGGACAATAGAAGTCCTTATATATATAATAGTTGTCATTACCATCTAATTGCATTTGATGGTAAAAACCAAAGATAACTTCAGTAACACCGGTTTTATCTTGATGATAGAGACCTTCCATGTCTTTGATAAGAGTTTTAGCAGTAGGGCAGACAGAAGCACTAGTTACTAAACCAAATAAAGCTAAAGTAATAGTAAATTTGAAATTCATTTTTTAAAAGTCAAAGCTAATTTGTAATCTAATCCAAATTTGATACTATCTTTTTTCTTCAAATGCTGTGTTTATATACCTTTTATTTTTCAGTATCTTTATAGTTTATATTAAGTTTTTGTTATTTTTACCTACCAAGAACATTATTAAATTATTAACATTATATTTCATAATAAGTAATTTAATACTTTATAAATTTATTATACAAATTATAATGCTTTGATTGTACATTCGATATTTATAATATATAACAAGTAATTTGATATTTTGCTTTATAAACTTATCAAATTAAATAGAAGCTTTAATTATAATATTGGCTTTCTTGGTTCATAATACTTATTGTAAGGGTTTTCCGCTATTTAAATAATACTAAAAGTACTTTAACTATACCAAGAAAAAAGGAAGAAATAAAAAGCATGTTTAAAAAATATTCCATTAGCTATTCAATATGCTTTCATTAGATATTTTGGGTATCTTTTAATGTTATGAAATAGTGTTTTAATATTTAGGAATATAATATGATTTGTAATAGCTAATTGAATATTTGCAGGGTTTATATTATTTTAGTAATTTCAAAGACAATTATTTTATATAACCTATTTAATATTAATAGGTTGTTCTTTATTATTTTTACTTTGGTTAATTGTCCTAAACTTTATACATCATTTATTTATGATTCATTATCAATTTAAAGCTTAGGACATTTTTTCATAATATTGTATCAAAGTTTCAAGCATTTATTTAAGATACCCATGTTTGACAGATACGCTAACTAAGTTTATTAATTTTTCATACGTCCTTTTCGTTCTTGTAGTTTATATAATTAAATACCATCCCATATTTTTATATTATGTCAATTTGAGAAAGTGATATAACATCATCTATTATCCAAATGTCAAAATTATAATAAATTATTTTTACCTAATCAAAATATATCTTTTCTATAAATAAATACAAAGAATAAAGAATAACTCATATTTTAGTTAAGCCGAAGTGTAGAACTACCATCTTATTTATCCCACCTTCCTTAATATACTTGTGGTCATTGAATAAGATTAACCTATCAGATATTGCAGCATCAAATATTACATTAAACTGAAAAATAATTTCCATCTTCTAGATTTTGAACATTTAAAAGCTTTTAGAATAAAAGCTCTATTTGGATATAAATGTTATGGCTAATAGATAATATCACTCAATAACATATAATAAAATTCAAAACAACAAAGGAATTTTGTAAATAAATAAACAAGGAGATTTTTAATATTTTGACATGTAAAAGAATAGTTGGCGTTATAGCAAATACCTTAGATTTTATCCTTTGGTAATTTTTTTGTTTTTAATATCTTTCGCTGCGTACCAGAGTAAATCTAGATTTTTAAAAGCCAAAAAATTATAAGGTTAAATTCAATTATATATACTTTGATGTAATTTTTATAATAAAAAACCATTAGTTTTCAGTAAAAAAGAATTGTTTTCATAGCCTTAATATTATTAACATCATGATTGCTTTAATTGGGTTAACGCCATTTTTCAATATACATTTTTAAACAAAAACCCCAATTTTAAAGTTTTGCAAATTATAGGAATGTTTAAAAATATAATTCTCCAAGAGTATCATCTAAATCCTATATTACCTTAAATTCAATCATTAACCCCCTCAATTCTGAATGCCTTTCAGCCGTAAACCTAAATCTGGACGGCCTCTCCTTATTCAATTTCTTTCCTGGATCTTCATCTTTTAAAATTAAATAAAACTGCAATGCCTCAACATTGAATTTTTAAAAATGCTATTAAAGCGTATTGATTTGATATAATGATTCTAAAAGTGTGCCTATAATAACGTATTTTTAAGCGTGTAATAAAATATGAGTGAGTGAAAAATCTGCTCAAGTCACTAGTAATATTTTGAGAGTTTATAAAATTTATGTAATTGGATGGGTCATATACAAAATCCGACCAATGGTCGGATTTTTCCCTAGGATCTAGTATGCTAATTTAAGTTTCTTAATACCTCTAGTGATCTTTTAATCTTAATAAATTGCTCTAAAAATGATACAGGTACTGCCACAGAATTCCCAAACAATGAGCTACTCTGGATGGTATTACTGTTGCCACTGATTACTAAAACAATGGAATGTTTTAAATAACTTCACATTATCACATATTACCAAAGTGATAGATTGTTCTAATTATACCAACTTGTTACATACTATTAAAGTAATACTTTTTCTTAAATGATGTCAAGTAAAAACACTATAGTAAATTATATTATATATTAACGTCAATTGAAAATAAATGATAACTTTTTACACTTTAATTTGTTTTTTGTTCCTTTCTAAAAATTACTTAGATCGTTTACAACATGGGGGTGTTTTTTTTGATTTCATTACTTTTTCCATTTTTTAAGTGTTATTTCAGCGGAAAGATTGTTAGTAAAATTCTTAAACAAAAAAATACATCCCCATATATTAAACTTGGGCTCTGCTAAGTGGGAAACTGATTATAGAGCCGTCTAATCAACCTTAAATAAAAGCTTTAATATTTTTATATCAAAATTGATATTAGAATAAACTTAAGCTCAAATCATGTGATTATTTTGGAGGAGTTAACTCTGGTTACTTGGATCAATTATTGCTTGTGATGTGTTTTTAAAAAAATACTTGCTCATTACTATTACTGTATCTTCTATTGAATAAGTTGTTTATTGATAAAGCAACTAACTTATGAAATGGATTAACATTTATAGCAATATACAAATTATACTAATACTTACAGCACCGTGATTTCCCTTTGGTCTTCTATAAAGCTGATTATATCAAGGCAAGCTGTTTTAAAATGGGTTAACATTTATATCGATTTATTTTTATCTTGGTTTAATAAATGAAAAATAAATTGATCAAACCTTAAAAATAGAGAAGTAAAATAAAATAAAATTAATTTATGCTTGGCATCAACACCTACTTCTTCACCATGTTTTAATATATAACATGATAGTATTATTTCTATTGATTACTTAATAGATATATGCTTGACGTTACCATCTACTTGCTTCTTCATACTTCAACTTTGATATAGCAATGCGATTACTAATGATTACTTGGTAATTCTTTTACTTTCAAACCTTTTTAGCTTTAAACATATTAATCCAGGCAATATGATTTTTATACTGACCTTTCTACTCCATAAAAGTACCTAAAAACAATACTGATGTTCGGGCTGTTTGAAATTATATTAACCTTTAACTTTATAATAGAGCATAAAAACAATATTAATATTACCATGGATCATTGAAACAAAGGATTGCTCTAGATAACTTAACGTTGCTAAATATTGCCTAACCTGGCTTTTCTTAATGCCTTTACATATTGCCAAAGTAATTCATAATCCTAACTAATTTTAATTGAAGTAGCCTTTAAGTTATGTTTATATTAATCTTTATTATAAATAAAGTATCTTTTATTACAACCAACTTACATATTATAATTTAGTTTTATTCTTTACTCTTTACTCTTTATATTGTTTGTAATAGATTAAAAACTTTTGTGTCTGTATAGCTGTAAAAGTATTAGTAAGCGTGAAGCTATCGTTAAATTAGCCATTATTTTATTTGTTTAACAAATAAAAAATTGAAGTAATTGTATATTTTGACTAACATATAAGGATATAAATAGGTGAAAATAATTAATTCACTATAATCAGTGGTTTTGTATGAATTAAAGGACATAATAAAAACATATTTTCTTCTTTTAAAACGATACAGACAAAAATGTTGACAAATAAAATAACTATAGCTAATTTTATTTAGGTGGATCAAATACAAACTATAATTGATAATTCTGGATTATGATTTTTTAGGAGATCAATAATGCTTTATAAGATTGCTGTAAATATTACTGGCAGTTGATTAGTTATCTAGTCAGTTATAAAAACGACCATTATGGTCGCCACAAGGCTTCTTTTCTATAGATAAAAGGGTAATGGTCTATAATTCTCCTCAACAAAGTTTTTATAATTAAGTAAAAATCCACAGTCTTGTTTTTATTGCACATGGTTTACCTTCCGTTTTATGGCCATTCCTACCATGCCTTTTATCCTTATCAAATCATAAAAGTCTACATGTAAAGCTTTGATCTAGTAAAAGCATAATATTTATACTTTACGATGTTTAATAGAAAAACACAGCCACTCTAAATCTGTTAATACAATGGGTTGGCTTTATCCTTTTTAATTAAAATTTCCTTGTATGCTAATAAGATGGATATCAACTTGTTTTATCACCCTTATTTTTGATAATTGTTGTTTTTAAAGCTGCTCAACTTTGTTTAATATTTTAATGATTTTGTTTTAAGTGATATTAAATGTATGAATTGACTCTCAATTTAAAATAAAGATTACAGAAACACAATTTCAGTTTAACTCAAATTCAAATAAGCAAACTCTAACTCAGTTACAAAGGTTGACTCTTTAAATTCAACTTTCTATAGTGACAGATAAAATTGAGTATGTTTTAATTTTTTAACTTTTATTATTTCAATGAAAGGTAAAGTGAAAAATCTAAACGTGACTTAGTTTTATCTGTCACTATACGCTTATATTAAAATTAGTCATTTAAATGACGTTTCGACAATCCATTGTTTTTTTTTGGCACAAAAAAACATTAAATTTCCAACAAAAATAGTTTGTACTCAAAATACAAATATGAACATTTTTCATTCAAATATCCATTAGTAATTTTTAAGTTTTATGCCTAAAAAGGGCAAGACATTAAAACAAAGGGCATTTCCAAATTGTTGTAAAAAGCAATTTATGAGATAAAAATAACTTATTCTAAACAATATTAATAATATTAAATAAAATCAGCATTTATCAAATTTTATTAATAGGAGTTTTATTAATATCCTATTTAACTAATTCTTTGAAAGAACATTACTATAGCTCTTAATTTGTATCAAATTTATGAGTAAACCTTATACTCTGTAATCTAAATAAGAATTTTTAATTTGCTTGAAATTTGAGGTTTGTAGTGGAACTAAATTATTATCTGTTTTTAGCAGTAAATGTAAGAGCTATTTAGTTTCTAACCATGTCATCAGGGGGTGATTTTATTGAGATATTTTTGCTTATGAATAAATGACTATTAATTGGATTAAGAATATGTCATACTGTTTCAAATAAAAGTATAAATAAGTGACTGTGGTAAAAGAGCTCTTTTTAAATAAATGGGAAGTCATAACGAAACAGATATCAAAGGCTTAGAAAAGTTAGGTTTGGAGAAAGAGATAGCAGTACATCACTTTATTGATAATGAATTTGTAATCGGGGATGAAGGAGGGGTGCTTGATATAATAAATCCAGGAAATAAATTGGTAATTTTTAAAAAAAAGTTGATAGAAGAAAACTAAAGCTAAATAGAACTTAGGAAGCATAAGTCGAGGAGGCGAAAAGGAAATTGAGTTAGCAGTTAAAAGTAGCAAAAAAGCCTTAGCTGGATGGGGTAATACAGATCGAAGTATGCGAAGTAACTATATGCGAAGGATAGCTGATTTGATCGAAAGTGAAAAATGGTTTGAAAAATTGGTGATAGCTGAGTCCTTGAATAGTGGGAAAACCTATTCTTTTTGTAAAAGTGTGGATATTCCTAGAGCGGTTCATAATTTTCGGTACTATGCAGATTTATTAACCTCTTGGAATCCAGACCAAATAGTACAAAGCCATGGTAGTAAAGCTGCTCTTCATTATAGTATACGTAAACCTGCTGGTATTGCTGGTTTGATTTCTCCATGGAATTTGTAATATAAATTTATGTTTGCTAACTTTTATTAATCACAATTCTAAGACCACTTTATCTTTTAACTTGGAAGATAGCACCTTGTATTGCTGCTGGCTCCGTATGTATTTGCAAACCAAGTGAAGTCACATCCTTAACGGCTTATTGTAAAAATAATGTTAAATAGTTTATTAGTTTATATTTATATGTTTTATAGATTTATGTCAAATCATAAAGGAGGTTGGATTACCAAAAGGTGTAGTTAATATGGTGTTTGGATTAGGTAAATTTTTTGTAATGATAGCATAATAAAATTAAGAAAAAATAGGTTCAGAAGCAGGCGATGCATTAATAAAGCATCCATCAGTTCGATTGATCTCATTTACTGGAGGCACTGAAACTGGGAAAAAGGTGGCGATTGGGTGTGCTCCATTGTTTAAAAAAGTATCTTTAGAACTTGGCGGAAAAAACCCAAGTATCGTATTAAAACATTGTGATTTGAACTTAGCTATTGCAACTAGTGCTGCTGCTGCGTTTTCGAATCAAGGTCAAATTTGTTTGTGTATGTCCAGAGTTTACGTTGAAGCTTCTATTTGTGAGCAATTTGTCACTGGTTTAGTGGAATATACCAAAAAAAATTATAAAGTGAATATACCATGGCATAGTGATACAGTAATTGGGGCAATGAGCAGTAAACAGCATTTTGACAAAGTATTAAGTTATATTAGCTTAGCTAAGCAAGAAGGTGGAAAAATAGTTTGCGGAGGTAATTCTGTAGATGAATTAAATGGTTATTATATTGAACCAACAATCATTACTGATTTAAGTCCCAATTCAAGAGTCGTTAAAGAAGAAATTTTTGGCCCAGTTGTTGCTATTATACCTTATAATGATGTTAGTGAAGCTATTGAAATGGCCAATGATACTAACTATGGTTTGGCAGCCTGTGTATTTGGAAATGATATTAGACTTACTAGAAAAGTAGCACAATCTATTGAAGCTGGGTTGGTATGGGTTAATTGTTGGCTAGTAAGAGATACATTTACTCCTTTTGGAGGATATAAAGATTCTGGAATAGGAAGAGAAGGAGGCTTTTTATCTTTAGATTTCTTTTCAGAAATTACCACAATTACACTAGCAGATTAAGGTAAAGTATAGTTTGTGCATTCAGATATTAAGCTTTTTGATTTAAATAAATATTCCTAAAATGCCTCAAATGATATTAAAAGTATTTATAATTTAACTTTATGGAATAATGATGTTTTAGAAAGTAACGGCTTTGATATACGCTTATGTTAAATAAACAAAAAATAACTTCAGAGTGTAAAGTTTAGCTTATTGTAATAATCCAAGTTTGATAATATAAAGTAATCTAAAAAAGTCAATAAGTAAAACAATTACAAATCAAATTGAAAAACTAAGAAAAGTACGAAATTTGATATATACAAACTCTTAGTATAGTTACTTTTCAAAATAAACCCTATTATTTTATACACTTTGTAGTTCATAGAATTTATCAAAGCTAAATTGAATTATGATAAAATACAAAACTTCAAATAATATTCAACCAATATCACTTTATTTATCAAATAAACTTAACTATTAGTAATAAGAAAAGCTTCAGAGAGATAACGATTGAGGAAAGCAACTCCAGTAAAGATAACAAGGAAAGGATTTAAAATGTTAAAGTAGGAAATTCCCATCTTACTAAATGTAAAAAATAGAGAAACTGGTGCCAAGGGTGCTTGGACTGCATTTATAATTTCAAAACCACCGAGTGCTAAACCAAAGATAGTAAATGTTCTTACATTTGCATCTTTCACTTTAGATAACAGTAGAATTATTGCTATATTAGAATATAAAGAGCATATAATCAATGGCACACCGCCTAAGCCGACTAATAAGTTTAAGACTAAAGTAGGAAGGACTGGCTGTAAAAAGTTAACTAAGATCAAATAAACAAATTCAATACTAGTTATATTGTATATGATATTATATATATAACCAGGGTTAAATCTATTTATGGTGGTGGGCAAAAAGAGGTAACCTAAATAACAGAAAGTTGTTAAAGAATTAAATAAGGTAGGTAACAGTTCTCTAAAGCCTAAGCCTAAACCACCTCGTTTGGTTTCGGTGGTATACCAATTCACCAAGCTATCTGATGCATTTTTGACTAAGAATTAATTCAATATGAAAGAAACGATTAAAAATATGTTTTGCTTATTGGATAATTTAGGCGCAAAACGAGAATGTAAAGTGTTCTGAGACGAGTTAATACAATCGTAACTTGTGCAATCCACCTCGTTAATTAAAGTTTGAGTTTCATCATTTTCAGTTGGAAGTGAGATATTATCTAATTTATTATCAGAAGGTAATAAGATATAGTGAGAGTAGTAAGCAGCTATTGTAAATACAATAGCACCACCTAAAGCAGATAACAATTGAGGATGTTGAAGGAATAGTAATTTTGGCATAAACCAATTTGAAATTTGATTTTTAAATGGCTCAAAGAAATCAATTACAACATCCGATATAATGATAGAAGAATAGATATCAAAAAATAATAATGTATACGCAAAGCCTATAAACGGTAAATATAGTATAATTTATACAACAAAATAGAGTTACTTTGATACTTTGATTCATAAATAGTTGATATAAGTCGATAAGCAATAGCATCTAATCCATTAAACAAACCTAAACCAAGTAAAGACGCGTGAAGGGAAGGAAGATTTGGTACTAAAGATAAAACTACTATTAAGATCGATGATCCATAAAGTGATATAGGTAAGGTTTTTTAATTCCATATTTATCAGTTAAATAGCTAAAAATTAATATAGCTACTGGAACATCATAAGTAAAGTAGCTAAAGTTAGATACGATATAACGATATTTTTCACTCGAATTGTGTGGAAAACTGTTTAACTCTACTAAAACCTAACATCTAAATTAATTTGTAGAAATTGAATTAGTATCAAGTTTACCCTTCGATAGATGTGTACAATGTATGCTTTTAATGCTTTAGTAAACCCAGATAACAGAAGCACTTTTAAATAATTCAAATATGGAAAATAAGCCAAACTTAGTTATGATTTTATTAATATTCATACTATGTTATAGTTTATATTTAGTACTAGTTGATACTGAACTCATTTTTTAATAAAAATTAAATTTTCAAATATTTAAAAATTGAATTTGTATTTCTTATTACATATTGGTATATTGAATCACCAGTTCAAATGTTGGAACTTGGCAAATATTTATTCCCACCTTCCATTTTGCTACGTCACCCCATTTGTTATCATGCGTTTTGAACCAAATTTGCAGCTGACAATTTTTCCATCTAATCCTGTTTCCGAATAAATTAATTCCTTTTATATCATTGAATTAATTGAATCATATTTGTATAGAACTTTATTTTTTAATAGCGCAATATTTTATAATTTATCACTCTCACTCTCCTTCTTCTCACGCCATGACTTTTGTCTATTTTACCTTTAACTAATAAATCATTTGGGAGGTTTGCTCTCTTTTAAGATTTTATAAGCTACAAATCAAATTTATAATATACCTATTATAAACCTATATATTTCTAAATAAGCAATTAAATTATTGTTTTCTCCAAAACTGAGTTTAATAATTTTTTAAATGAAATGAATTTTGAGATATGATTAAAATACACTGTATTATTTATAATTTTTAAAATAGGGATGTATTTTTTGGTTTCATCACTTTTTCAATTTTTTAAGCACTACTTTGAGTGGAAAAATTGTAAAATTTTTAAACAAAAAATACATCTTTAAATATGAATTTTATGGATTGAAGGGGTTAGAGGATGTTTATATAGGAGTTCTTTAGATATACATTTTTTATGCACTCTACTTACAATATATGCAAAGTTTTATATCAACCTAATCATTCATCTCCAAGATATAATCAATAGAAATAGCCATCATTAGCAAAAAAATTACTAGTGAAATTTTTTTAGCTCTTGATAAAAAATGTATATCTAAAGAACTCTCATATAGATCCTTTATAACTCCTTCGTTCTACGAACATCATGATCTTCCCTCGTATTATTAAAATGATTTTTATTTTGAATATTTTAAATATTTTAATGCAAATTTTATTATAAATTACAATTTAAGCTAAATACTATTTAGTAACATAAAAATTATTTTGATTTTTTATCATATTGATAGTACAAAAGATTCAAAATTCATGTTATGAAGATGAATTGTAAATTTATTTACCAAAAGTATATGAGGATGTATTTTTTATATTTAAGAATTTTGCTAATAATTTTCCGCTCAAATAGCACTTAAAGGATGGAAAAAGCAATGAAGCCAAAAAAACACCCTCATATAATAATTATAAAAGCTAAAAAAACATTGTCAAAGTATTAAAACAAGTAGATGTTTTTATTTTAATGCTATTTCTTATAATTTAAAATAAACGTATAATTACTAATTATATACCTTTTCTAATATGACAATTTTAAATTATAATATAATAGAAAAATATATTACTTTATATTTTGTATATTTTTTAAGCAGATCAAAATCTAAAAAATTGTTAAGTAAATAATATAAAAAGCATGTTTGAATAAATAGCAAAAAAAACAGGAAAACTCCAAAAAAAATGGACTGCTTTCAAAGTTCGATTTTGATTCAGCCAATAATATTAAAAAATTTCAACAGCTGCCAAAGTTCGATTTTAAGTTAAAGCTTAAAACTTGATTTTTAACAAAATTCAACCTAATATTGAAAAATAATAATAAAAAAAGAACTAAAGTATTAAAATTTTGCTAATTTTTTATTAAAAATCAAGATTTGATTCAAAATTGAACCTTTAAAGATAGTCCAGTTTTCTATAAAAATTTAAGCTAAATTGAAATCGAACTCTGAGAGCAGTCCATTTTTTTTTGGCGAGCCTCTCTACTTTTTTTTGCTGTTCATTATATCAAACTTTAAAGTAGTTACTATATAAACAATTTATTATAAAATCAACATTACTTATAAATAAGTTTGGACGTTTATTATTTATTCTAATAATTGACATTGTACTTAATTTTATAAAAACTTGCAAACAAGATAATTTTAGAAAGTAGTATATTTTTTAGAGTTTAAATGTTTGTATTTTAATATATCATTACATGTAATTCTTCATTATTATAAAAATATAAAAAATTATCATACTCTTTATAAATTTTATTCTTTTACTTTTAATTTACTACAGCTTTGTACATGGGAGGATGTTTTTTTTGATTTCATTACTCTTTCCATTTATTAAGCGCTATTTGAGTGGAAAGATTATTAGTAAAATTCTTAAACGAAAAAATACATCCCCATGGGTAAAGTTTAAAAGCTCGGTTAAATTTGTTCAATTTAATTTTTAGCAAAAAGCAAATATTTTGGTAGCACTTAGTTCTTAATTGAAATTTCTATCAAAAATAAAATTGAACAAAATTTGAGCTGAGCTTTTAAACTAACTCATTTCTCTCAAATTATAAAGTAATTCTATATTTTTAGTTTTTTTACTAATTTTAGTTATTGGGTGGACACATGATATTTTTTGTTGCGATTTACACTCTTACCGTTTTGGATTTGCCCAAAATCTTGGCTGGCTGTATAGAATTACTTCCATGTTTTTTTCGAAATAGAGGAATATGAAATAGATTTTATTGAGATAAACTATAAGAATTTAGTAAATTTAAAATAAACCAAACATAGCATTTATGACTAAATAAAAGTACAAAGGCCCCTCTGAATATAAGAATCTTATCTTTACTGAACCCTGATACTTCATACTATATATCTTCTCATCAAATAAGTCCTATCCCCTAACCTTTATCTTACACTTAATGGGTGATTTCAGCTCTAGTTTTGTGAAATTTTTTGTCTTATTCTTTACAAACCATTCATGCTTTGAGTTTGTGCCTTGCTAAATTGCAAAGCAAAGTAGTTACTTTTTTAATGATCAAATAAAAATTAAATCAATGTGTAAATTTTTGACTGTCTCAACCAGATTTTTTAATTTACCTATATTTAGTTTTTTACATTATCCCAAAAATATAATGAAGCAGTTCAAAGAGGTAGATTTGACCCTGTATAATAAAATATTTTTAGACTAATAAGCCATGATACGATAATAACAATCTAAACTAAAGTTTAATTCTTTTATTCCCAAAGCGATAAAAAGATGATTAATAAACATAAATCGATTCAAAGCCATAATTTATCATAAATCTTTTGCTATAAACTATACATACAATTACTCTATCAAAGTAATTATACCTCAAATATACACCAATTCAAATTATAACTTATAAATTATTATTAAATTAATTATTATAAAAAATGGTTTCAATTAGAACTCGACATATCCAATCCTTTCTTATGCTTGATCCTCCCATCCAGTCCAAGTCGAAGTGAAAAGAAGGGGTGCTCCAAGGCTTGGGCTGCCGTTATCCTATCCTCTGGTTCATACGTCAATAATTTGGTTATCAAATCTGTCAACGCATCCCCCAATAGTCCCTTTCTATTGACAATTTTCTAAAATGAAGCTATTATTTGATTGCTTTATGCTATTTTATATTGATCTTACCGCTACCGTTTTAACTCCATTCACATTCTTAAGACTTTGTTTAGTGGTCTCATCATTTGGGTAGTTAAGTTCAGCAGACGATTTAAAGTAGGCCTTCCCTGTTTTACTACTAAAAAGTTAAGTATCTATTCATTATCATCCTTATTATTTTATTTATTACCTTGCTCTTTCATACATCACTTTAGGCAATGGTCCTAAAGCACGTGCCATCATTGCTAAATGTTCTAAATTTTCATGTGTTTGAAACATGGCATCCCCCGTTATTAATTCAATTAAAATACAACCAACAGACCAAAGGTCACAAGGGTAAGACCATCCCATACCTAATATTATTTCTGGTGCACGGTAATGCCTTGTCGATACAATAGAAGAATGAAATTCGTCTTCAAAAGTAGCAGAGCCAAAATCAATCAGTTTGATCTCTGTACTTTTTAATATGTGTTTCACTTTAGAACCTTTCCTCTATAAAATGATAAGTTAAACATTATTATTATGCTTTTAATTTATAAACTTACCTTTACTTCATCGTAACTTCCATTTAACAATAAAATATTTTCTGGTTTTAAATCGGTGTGAACCAAACCCAAATTATGAACAACTAAACATGATAATTAATACAAACCTTATATAAAACAACAGGTAATCTTACAAGAAATTGAGTTCAACAATTGACGAGCAAAATGTTGAACATGTGGGAAAGGAAAACCTTGAAACTGATTGGATTTTAAAAAATCAAATAATGAAGGTCCCATAAGATCGAATGACATACACATATGATTATTAAATTCAAAGTCGTTTTCCATATGGATACATTTGTTCAAATTTAATGGATCATGTTTCTTCAGCGTAGATAATACGCGCATCTCAATCTTAGCTGCTTCCCTATATTTAGGTATGGCTCTAACTACTTTTACTGCTACATATCTCAATGCTCGTTTATCCCAGCATTTGGCTACCCGTCCAAATGTACCCTGTCCTAGCAAACTTTCAACTTTATCTAAAAATATTATATTAGCTTATGAATAATATATTATTAAATTACACTTACATCTTTCTGTAATATAAAGATCTGGCTGAATAACTAAATGACCGTCTTTATCATCATAAGCAATCACTTCATTATCGATAGGAAAGCTATCAGCTAAATTGGGTAAACTATAAGTACTATCATTAACAGGGTGGATAGGTGGAATCATTAATCCTTTTAATGCATTATGATTTAAAGTATTTGGATGTGTTAACTGGGCATAACCGCTAAGCGGAGATTGGTTTGGTACTTGAATACCATTATCAAATGGCGTTATAGATAGATGAGATTGATAAGGGTAATGATTCGTATTACAATAACTTGGCATCTGTAAGTTACCTTGATAATTGTAATTTGATTCCGGTTGCGTATAACTTATCGTATTTGTAAATTTCGGTGGCTGATACAATTCCCTCTCAAGCCTTGGTGCAAATGTTGGTGGCTGATAATAGTTCGATGTACCTTGAATAGGCCCACTTTGATAAGCAGAATAATGTTGTGTTCCATTGGTTCTATCTTTCATTTCATACATCGAACTATTTATTGTTATCGGTGGAAGTTGATTTAGCGAATGATGAGTATTAACACTAGTACCATATTCCAACTTGGGTGCCTTTGATTGTAAATTATAATTTTCATTAGTTTTATAAGACGCTTGAGGGGCATTATCAGGGAGGTTGAGTTGATGAATTCCAGTTAATCTGTGAGCTTTCTCTTTTAGAGTGTTTTGATTAAATTGATCTACTTGTGGACTATTTTGGTTTAAAATATGCGATAGACTGGTATGGTTTTCTGTTGGGTTCAATGGAATTGGATAATATTTTGGTGGACTACCAAGTGAACGTTTAAACGTATTTTCCCTAACATATGGAAGGATACTATTCTTTATATTATTATACGTATTATTATTTATGTTATATCCGTAATTGGAAGACATCTTCTCAGATAATATATTATTTTGATTAATTGATTGGTTAATATGCTCGAATCCTTTGTAATGTAATTTGTGGCCTAGCTCATCCACTGACATGCTCGAAACTGAAATAATTTAAAAAGTGGCAATTAATAAACAATGGCTGTCTTCTATTTATTAATATATTTTAATTTATCTATTAAAATTATTTAAACTATTGATTATTATTTATTAATACTTTCTACCTTTTAGTTTTAACAATCAACATAACAATTCATTTATGGTTTCAAGCTCCATTTTCTTATATTGATTTTATTAGCAAATAACCTATTTTAATACGTATTTATACAAACCATGATTGGTTTACAATAGTAAATTAAATCAGGCTTATAAAAGCCATAACGTTAATTGGCTTAATTAAAATAATGCTTCCTAATCAGGCCATTCTACCAATATAGCCTCAACCTAATTATACCCAAAAGCTTTTTAATTTGTTTATGCCCAAAACTAAGCTAAAAAACAGAACCAATTAAAGCAACTATAAAACTATGATCCAATTATATTTCAAACTAGTTAGCCATGTTATCTATTTGTTATTTATTAATAGTTTGAATTGGACTTTATTTAGCTTTTACAGATGATTCTAGACGTTATTCTTCGATTCAAATTTATAAAACAGAGTACTTCCTATAATATAATATAATATACATTATTATTTTGTTATTTATATATTTATATTACATAATATATAGGGATTTTTTATTTTGAAAAAATACTAATTTTATTAAGCTAAATAATGTTTTAAACCCTTTTAAAAATTTTAAACTTAGATTTAAAAAGTATCCACATTTTTAAATTCATTTTTTTGATTAAAAATGGAATCAAAAATAAATTTACAATATTTATTTAAATGGAACACTATTATCTATATTTATATTATTATTATTACTTTATTTAAAATATGAGCTGATGATAATTATCATTGATGTTGAATTTCAATCGCTTTTAGTTAGACATTGTAATAACCAAGTCCTCATTTTTTATAATAGCTTTTTTAAATTTATCAAATTGTTTATAATAAAAAGTTCAATTAGTAATCTGCAAATAGTTAGAATTTTTGATCTCTCTTTTCTTTAACTTTATCCTAATTTAAATCATCAAATCTCATAGTCAATAATTAATCAGAACAAACAGGATAAACAAATAAGTTTAATTGAAGCTATTACAACTCTTTTGCGACTTTTTTAGTAGTAATATTTATAATCAAATTTTTATATTTAACTTTTTCAAAGCCTGGTATTCATATTTAGTCGAAATTAACTTTTTTTTAAAATGAGCAGTTAATCAAGTCTCAAAAAAGTTGCAATAACTGCTATACATTGTGTATTTTTTTATATTACTGTAGGATAAATAATTATTAAATTGTGGAAAATAGTGTGCGCAAAAATAAGTCGAATATTTTCTGTAACTTGAAATTTTTCGTGGTTTCTATTCAGAAATAATTCAAAGTCGAAGAAATTTTCTACTAAGCCAATATAAAATTATTCGCGCACTACGCCCCAATCCATTCACATTAATACGAGATGAGATGGAAAACGGATACAGATTTATTACTGTCCTATTAAATAATAACATAAGTGGTCATGAAGCCTTTGTTGCTTGGCCCCATCTCACATTTTTTAGGTTATTATTTCTCTGTTAACAAACTGCTTGGAAGTGAAAGCTTGTTTAAGAAATTTAAAAAAGTCAATGTAAAATATTTTTTTAAATTTAATCTTCAAGTATTTACAAGCAAAAAACCAGTCACAGATGATGATGGAATTGAATTGTTTGGCATCTGGTTTAAGTGGTGAAAGCTCAATGAAGCTTTTCAATAAAAATCAAGTGTAAAAATGAGACGGATTTTACGCGTAAAACCGTAGGCATAAATTAGGCATGAAAGGTAAAACAGTAAGAAATTGTGGATAAAATTGTTTTTACAGGAGACAAAATGGGCCTTACAACAATAATTGGGATTTAAATTAAGTCATATTTAGTTTTTATAGTGATTATAATTTGGTAGATTTTTTTAAGAGTAACTATACTTTTTCTTTAAAGTTGAAAATCTGTTGATCTTAACGCTATAATTATTTTTAAAAGAAAATAGCTTTTAAAAAAATTACTAATCTTAAAACTCATGGTTTAGACTTAATTGCTTTAAAACTGCAATTTCAAATTTACCTTTGGATTGTAATTAGCAGTTAAGTAAGACTATAAACTTGAATTCCGTATGTCGAATCTTTTGAAAGTAAGCATCATTTTACTTTAAGATAAAGCAATTGTAGTATGAATACAATGTCAATAGTAATAATAGTCTTATTTTCTATCAATATGACCAAGTTAAACTACTTTTTAACTTTAATTTTAATTTTTTACTTTGATTTGTTACTTTTTCAAATTAATACTCCCATACGGCAAGGATCAAAAAAAAATTGAAATTTTTTGCCTAAAATTTAACGTAAATTTATTGGCCCTTAATAATAAATTTAAAGAACCGTTAGAATAACCCACAGGATAAAATATTAATTTTCAAAAACTACCCAGAATTGATTTCTTTCTACTATTTTTTACTTAAAAAAATAAATATGCCAACTTCTCAAAAACAACAAATCACCGAAAAAGATGTGGAATTAGTAAGTTTCAATTTGTACAAAAACAAAAATTAAAATTAACTCTATCCTCTTTAGATTTCCGAATACTTCAAAGTCATTTCGGAAAAGACTAATGCCCTTTCTGAACTATTTAACCGTATCTCTTTCTCTGAAACTACTAAACCCCAACCATCAACAGGTAAAGCCAAAGTTGCTCAAAATGAACTTCTTGCAAAGAACGTAGCCGCTGCTAAAAACTCTACCCCAAAAACCAATGGTCCAAAAGGTACCCCAACCAAAAAAGGAGCTGAACCAGCTGACAAAAATACAACTGAAGCCAATACAGCTGCTTCAAAAAAGAAACAAGGCAAAGCTGCTGGGAAAAAAGCTGAAGAAACATCCACTGTTGAAGAAAAAGTTGAACCACAAGCACCTACTGATACTAAAAAATCCCCACTAAAAAATAAAAAAGGAAATAATAACAATACTAACACTAATAACAAACGTGGCCGAGCTGAAGTTGACCCTGATGCACCAAAAAGACCGAATAGTTCTTATTTTGTTTTTTGTATTGAAAAAAGACCTGAGTTAATGAAAGCAAATCCAGAAATTGGTGCTAAAGATATTACACGATTATTAGGAGAAGGATGGCGTGGATTGAGTAAAGAAGAAAAAGAAGTTTATGATGCTAAATATAGAGAGGGTAAAGAAGCTTATGAAAAAGAGTTAACTGCTTATAAGCTATCGGATAAGTATATTAATAAGCAAAAGGAAAATGCTGATAGTGAAAAGGTTGAAGAAGAAAAAGTAGAAAAAGTAGAAAATAAAAAACAAAAGAAACAAAAGAAAGAAGCTATAGCTAATGGAAAGCAAGATAATAATAATGATAGTGAAAAATTAAAAAAAACAGAAGGTGATGTAAAGAAAGAAGTTGAGAATAAGCCAGAAGAAGTTAAATCTACCAGTTCAAAGAAGAAGAAGAATAAAAACAAGAAGAGTAATGCAACTGAAACTCAAACTCAAGCATAATGAGTTGAGTTATTTTTAATGTCATTTAATAAATTTAAACATTTATTTTAGTTTAATAGTTATTAATATTGAATTATTAATTTTTTATGTTTTTTATTGTTTTTTATTGTTTTTTATTGTTTTTTATTATTTAATGTATTTTAGTCTTAGTATTTGAATTTTTTGAAATCTAATGTGTAGCTTAAACTTAAGCTTGCGTTAAAAGTTCCAGTTTCAAATTTAAATTTCTTTATAACAGTTTTTTGTAATTATTTGATTGTTTTAAAAGTGATTCAACAAGCAGTAAGTCATTGTAGTATAGTGGTAGTACGCCGCGTTGTGGCCGCGATAGCGGGGGTTCGATTCCCCCCAATGACATTGTAACGTAAGAAGATCCTAAGCATTTTGTATTACAATTATCACTTTAATCTTTTTTCACTTACAGAAATATAAATACTTGGGGACTTTGCCCTTTCAAGCTTGGTTCAAATTAAGTACTAAGTGTTATCAAAAATTTTGTTTTTTTGCTTAATTTTAAAATGACCTATGCTGGAACGTTTCTTTGCCCAGTTTTAATAGTCTTTTAAAATTTTAACCAAGTTTTTGAACTTACCCAAATAAAATCATAGATAATTTTTATACCAAAAGTTAGAATCAACAGTATTTCCTGTAATAAAAAATAAAATTTAATAACACAAATAATGGAAGATATAGTACTTTTATTCAATTATAACTAAATCAAACATGAAAGTCGGTAAGACAACTATGATTGGAAAGAATGTTGGTTTGAATATTTATACAATAAGTACTAAAACACAATACTACAGTTAGCTTTATTAACAAAAAACATCTACAATAGTCCTTTTAACTTTCATGTAAAGCAATAACTCCCTTATTTTATTCTAATATTTTAAGAATCTTATATTTTCTCCTTAAAATAGTCACCAATAAAGTATTCAAATTGAAGACTTGATGATGTAGTTTTGTCTAAAAGTTATAATCTATTTTTTCTCCATAAAACTTCAATTTAGTCCTAAAAAAGAATGCAAAGAATCTGCCTATTGGTTATTCTCAGAAAAAAGTCACTTTAAGTTGAATGATTAGCTGAATTGATTAAAACTTGCAAGCTTCTTAAGACTAAAAGATGGCGATTTAAAAAATAAGATAGCATAAACTTCTAGCTTAAAAAATTTCCACTTTTTTAATCATTAAAAACGCAACTCAATAAGGATGGGAGCTGAAGAAGTTATTTTAAAAATCCAAGTAATTCAAGGGCGTGGGTTGGCGCCTAAAGATAGCAATGGCTTATCGGATCCCTATGTCATTGCTCGCGTCAATAATAAAAAAAGTCAAACAAAAACGATTAATAAAACGCTCAATCCAGTATGGCAAGAGACTCTAGAATTCAATCTACGAGATGAAAATTTTCCACAATTTGTACAAATTGTATGTTGGGATGCCGATTTTATTACTCGTGATTTTATGGGACAAATAACTATCCATATGAAGGATCTATTTGATAATAAAACTGGAATGCCATTACAGTTTGAAGCATTTAAAAATCGACAATGGTATCGATTACAAAAAAAAACTCATAAGGATATTGTTACTGGTGAATTGGAACTAAGTATCGGTTTCGAACATAAGGGTAAATCTAATGAGTTTTGGAACCGATTATTTTTCTCCTTTGGTGGTAGGATCTCCCCTCCTCCGGATGCAGAAGATGATTGACAAGCTTAATTGGAATAAAACTGATCTTTTTACTAGGTTTTATGGATTTTTGGTTTCACAATTAAGATTTTAGCTTGTTATTGTTTTGTTTTTTTATAGCTAATAGTTTTTATTTCTTGTACTTATTATTAGCACTCAAATCTCTTTTTTAACGCAGTTTAACTGAATTTTCATCACCTCATTTTTATTTTAAAAAAAATAAGAATTCAGTTCCAATTAAAAAGTAGCACAAAAACTCTACTTGAATTCAAGTATTTAAAATTTTAAAATTAACTTTTAAATTTTCAATCTAAAAACAAATAAAAAATGGTTAAAGAAACAAGTCGTAATCAACCAGTCATCGTACCCTTCCATATACCTAAACATATGTTAGTTGAATCGGATGAAGCAGTTACTTTTCAAACAGCATCGACAATATTGAGTAAGTTGAAAGGTTTATTATTTAATAAAAAATGACAAATATTAATCCATTGATTCCTAACCTTTATTTATTGAACTTATAGCTATGGCAGCATTGATATTAAAGGTAAATTTCATAAAAAATAGATTGAACATTCCAATACTTACCCATTTATTATTATTATTATCTCATTTACAGAACCCATGGTTTGGTTGGTTAGCATTATTTTCTTCCATAGCTTCATTAACAAATGATAAAGCATTGACCTCTACTTCCGATAAAAGAGCTTCTTGGACTACAATTATGTAAGTAGTTTGTTATTGAGTATATTTATTGATGATCATGGTGACTAATGAGAAATGAATTTATTATAGGTTTTCTATTATGGGTTTAGTACTTCAATATCTTCCTCGTGTACTCGTACCTCAAGCTAAAGTTGGGGGGAAATAAAATGGAATTTTTTCTAGTTTACAGATTAGAAAGTTTTATGTGATTGATAATTAAGTTAGTTGAGATTTATTTTAAGGATTTGAATGATAAGCAGTTGTTAGAATTAGATTATTTTTTGTGATTAGTAATATGAACTGATAGAATATAGTAAAAATTGAAGTTTATTTTAAATTATTAATAAGCCAGGTTTACGAGTAATTTAATTAGTTTGATAATAAAATATATATTATAGTTAAATTATTTTTATTTAAGTTTCTACTCGAATTTTATATTGTTGTAAGTTTTATTTTTTACTTTTTTAAATATAATCACTTTGATTATTTTTCAAAAAAATAATGCTAAATTTTCTCTACCAATCATAGCCACTCCATCACTTCATAATCACAAAAAAAAAACATCAAAAATTCACCCTCCCTTTATCTCTTCTTTTCAATAATGGAGCCAACGTACAATACAACAAATTTAGAATTCGACAATGCGACCGCCAAACATTATTTCCAACAAGGAGGAAAATTAGTATTTTTAGATTGTCCCAAAGATTTTGAATTTGGTATTGATTTTTCAAACTGGATTGTTGGTCCCAAATTTATGGGTTTAAAATTTATACCTCCAGGGATTCATTTTATTTATTATAGGTAAGTAGAAATGAAGTGGAAAAAAGTCAAAGAAACAAATGGAAGGAGATAACATATAATAAGATTAGTTTATTGGTATTAATTTTTTTTATAGCATTGTGGATAAAACAGGTCATACTGGTATTCGAAATGGATTTTTTCATTATTTTGAAAAGGAACAGGTGAGTGAATCAAATAATTAATAAGATTGATTAATTTTATATTAATAACTTTAATTTTTAGATAATAGTTAAAAAATGGAATGAATATAATGAAGAAGTATATAAAGATAATGAATTAGAACCTGAACTTAATGATAGGATAAAATATAGTAATTAGAATAATTAAAAGTAATAATTTAATTTTACTAACTTTAACTCCCATTTTAATTCTCTTAGATATTCAATCTTTTGATCCCAATTTAGGTACCTATCCAATAACTCAATCTGATGTATATAAGAAATGGAAACAATTAACGCGATATGTTAGCTCTGAATTAATTCAAAAAATAGCCCCAAATGATGGTCTTATGGATGGTTTCTTACCAACGGAAGAAAATAGTAATTTTGAAGAGTTTGACGGGTCCTTAAAATTTACTAAATTCGATTTAAAAAAATCGTTTCCAGAAGGTAGTTTTGGAAGTGAATTGACAAAATATTCATTAGATAAAAGTTATCTATTAATGAAATTAATTGAGAATGAATATTTAGGTAAATAACAAATTAATATTATAAAATATTAAACATTGAAGTTAATATTAATTATTTTTTTATTAGATTACAAAAATTTACTTGGGGAAATTGAATTAAGTTTTATTATCTTTTTATTGGGTCAAAATTTCATTGGTTTAGAACAATGGAAAAAATTAATTGTACTAATATCGAATTCTAATGAAGCTATTAATCAATCACCTAATTTATTTATTCATTTTTTGGGTAAGTATATTATTTATTGGAATGAAGAATTAAAGATTAATATAATTCTTATTTAGAAATATTATATTTTCAATTACTTGAATGTCCACAAGATTTTTTTCATGATATTATATTAGAGAATAATTTCTTGGGCATTTCATTAAAGGTAAATATCATTTAATTTATAACACTAATAGCTAATAACCTTAATCTTCTTTTTTATATTTAGACCTTAATTAAAAATATATTAGAAAAAACATATTATTCAGATGTAGTTAAAAATCAATTGAATTTACGTATAAATAAAATACAAACTATTTTAAAACAAAAGTTTGATTGGGAAATTAAACTAGAAGATTTAATTGAAAATGAAGATGAAGATGAAGATGGTGAATTTGCTCCTATAGTAGTGGATCTTTAATATATGGGGATGTATTTTTTTGTTTAAGAATTTTACTAACAGTCTTTCCGCTCAAACGACGCTTAAAAAATGGAAAAAATAATGAAATCAAAAAAAACACCCCCATATAGAGGATTGAATTTAAATTATTTAAAGATGGGATTGAAATCAAATAAATTAAAATCAAATTAAAATGATCAATGTAATACTATTATTAATTTATATATGATTAGAATAAAAATGAAAATGTAGTAATGTTATTATTAATATTATTATTATGTTATGGTTTTTTATATTCTTTAATATTTTTATATTATTAATGATAATTGCCAAAGTAGAAAATATGATTGGTTCATAATTGACTAATTTTCAAGATTGTTAATTTCAAATATTAAAATTTTAGAGTGCTATTGTGTCATTGAGTAATTTTCAAATCAACCTTAATTTTATTATATTAAATTAACAAATCAGTTTAGGTTTAAATCTTTTTAAAGAAAATTAAAGGAGGAATCTAAAAAATTGAAACGTCATAAAATTCATCAATTTGTAATAATAAAATTTTAGAAAGAATAGAAATGATTATTTAGTTTAAAAAAGATGGAGTAAAAAAAAATAAAGTAGAAATAATATAAATACCGTTAAAAATTTAAACTTAGTTAAATTCCTTTTATTGTTTTAATTACAATTAAATATTTAAAAAGAAAAGATGAACGACCCTAGTAGTTCAAAAGATAATAATAATAATAATACAAATGGTTCTACTTTATATGGTAAAACAAGTAATGGAAAAGGTAATTTCAAGTATATATTTTAATCATAATAAATATTCAATAACTTTCTTTTCTTTTAGTATTTTTAGTACCTAAAACTAAAGATATGATGAGTACTTTATTCTCCTTTAAAACTAAGATTTCATTACCAAGTTTAATTACTTTACTTATCCTTGGGACCAACATCTTATTATATTTCATTATCCCTAGCAATTATGCCTCTACATTATTTTTAATATTATTTTTATTTTGGCGATTAGCTTATAATGGTTTTCTAGGCTATTTACTCTATCGCCAATCAAATCAAAGTTATTTAACAAAGTTATTTTTAAAATTAGGATGGTTAGATGAGAATAATAAAACAGGTAAATGGATTAAATCTCAATTAGAAATAGATATGAGCAATGATTATAACTATCATACAATGCCTATTGAATTTAATTCATGGCTGTTATTTCGTAAATTAGTTGATTTAATCTTAGTAAATGATTTTACAGTTTATTTAATATTTTCATTATCTCATTTTAATCCACGATATGATTGGAAATTATGGGAGAATTGTTTAAGATATTTAGCAGCATTCTTTTTGATTGTATTTAATTTAGTAGTAAAATTAGATGCTCATAGAGTAGTTAAAGATTTTGCTTGGTATTGGGGGGATTTCTTTTTTTTAATTGATCAAAAATTAACATTTGATGGTGTATTTGAATTAGCTCCACATCCTATGTATTCTTTAGGTTATGCAGGGTATTATGGTATTTCTCTTTTGATGGCCAGTCCTACTGTATTTTATGTTTCTTTATTGGCTCATTCCTTACAATTTATATTCTTAGTATTAGTAGAAAATCCACATATTGATAAAATTTATGGTGGAGATGAAGAGGAAGAAGATAATGTTAAGATTAAGGAAGAGAATGATAAAGATAATAATAAGAATATTAAGAATAATATCATACCAAAAAAGAATATATATGAATTACAACAAAGTAAACAAAGAATGTTATTTAATAACTTTGACTTATTTAAATCAAGTGATTTATTTAGTTTAATTATTGTATTTTATGGAAGTTTATTTTTAATATTAATATTGTTTCAATCTATTAATTTAAATATTAATCAAAGTATTAAATATTTAAGTTTAATTCATTCTATTGTATGGCGATTATTTCATTCTATTGGTCTAGGTATTATTATATTAGGATCCCAAAGTTCCAATAAAAAATGGACTCGACATTTTATAAAAATTGGTAAAACAGGAATGGATGCCTTTAATGAATGGAAATCTATTTATAATTTATCTTCTTTTATGACTTATTTTTCATTTATATTGTCAGCAATTGCTTTTTATTCGTATGAAAATGGATTTTTTAATAATTCATTTACTTTAAGACATACCTTTGGTTTATTATTAATAATTCTACATGCATGGACTTCTACTTCAGTTTATGAAACATTAAAAGAATTTGGTTGGTTTTATGGGGATTTTTTTATAGATCAATATCAAAATAAATTAAATTATACAGGTATTTATCGATATTTAAATAATCCAGAGAAAATATTAGGTCATTCAGCATTATATGGGATTGCTCTTATTAGTAATTCAAGTATGATATTTTTATTAGCTATCTTATCTCATTCATGTTATTTGTTATTTTATTATCTTGTGGAATTACCTCATATGAACAAATTATACAAAGGACAATTAAGGAAAGAAGCTGGAGTAACAAAAACAGTTAGAGGAGTTGCTAAAAGTTTAAAAAGTAATTTAAAACATCATAAAAATTTGTCGTTAGCTTTATCTTCCATTGAATTTACTGAAGGTTTGATTGATAAATTAGAAAAAGGAGTTCAACAATCAATTGTTGAAACTAAAGAAACCTTAGGCGGCTTAATGGAAAAAACAAAACCACATTTAAAAGAATTAATATTAGATACTAATTCTATATTAAATCAATCGAAATTAAAATTAGCTGAAACTAGAGAACGATTATTATTAGATTTAAATCATACTGAATCAAGTAACATCGGTGAATATAAAATTGAGTTATTAAATTTTGTAGGAAAAAATGAATTTATACCAGCAAAATATGAATTAGGAGAATGTATTAAATTAGGATTATTAGTACCTTATAATGGAAAACATAAATATGATTGGGTAGGATTATATAAAGTGATAAGTAATCCATCCAAAACATTAACAACCATATCATCGAAAGGAAGATATTTATATACTCATTTACCTACCAAAAATAATTCTAATAATGACTTAACAGTATCTGAAAGTTCAGGGGTTGAAATAGATTCAGATATAGAAAATGAAATTAATTTAAATGATATCCAACGTCTTCCAGAAGAGGAGAAATATTATGAAAGTATATTACCAGTGAGTAGGGAAGAGCTTGGAGATAGAAAAGGGAATTGGAAAACTATTATATTAAAATTTGAACAAGACCGATTATTTTGGGAACCTGGTACGTATGAATTTCGATTACATTCCGGCTTTGGTCATAAAGTAGCCGCGATTTCAAGACCGTTTGAAATTTTTGTTAGTCAAAAAAATAATAAGGTGAATAATTTGGAGGAAGTGTTGGCTATTTTATTACCCTATTTAAAGCGATGTTTAAATATTCAAAATGATGAAGATATGAATGAGATTGATAATCTATTTGCAAATTCTGAAATTTCTTTAAAAGATGCGGAGAAGATATCCAAAGTTATTAAAGCTTTATTTATGATTGAATTTGATCCACCAGTAATTTTATATCATCCCAATTTAAATTCGTTAGGTCAAAGAGTAAGTTTTCTTTTTTAATTTGCTACTATATCATTGTTATTGTATGAGTTGTTTATTAACTATAATTCCTAGATATTAGAAGCTATTAAAGTGTTAGTACCCTTCTTTAATACAACTCCAACAATGAAACCAATTCCAATTGCTCAGATGATATCTCCAACGAAAATGAATTTGGATCAATGAAAATTGAGTTGATGTTGAGTTGATGTTGAGTTGAGGTTTATAGATAATAAAGATATTATTATATTACCTTGAATTATTTCTAAAGTGTTTAAAAGTTTATTATTGGAATATTAATTGATAAAATGAACGAACGGTCATTGATATATAAATTTTAATTTCATTGTATTTAATTATAATATGAAAAGAATTTTATAATTGCAAATAGTTTTAACATTAAAACTTAATACTTTATAACTAGAATTGAAATTGATATTAAATTTTAAGCTTACACCTAAAATGTTGATTTATAAGATAAAAAAGAGGCTCAAGTTAGTGACAAGTGACAACAAACCTAAAGCTATCTTTAAATAAACACAATGTCTCTTCAACTATGGAGAAAAGTAGATGTTTAATAAAAGAATCTGAGGTTCAAACTTTAGGTTATTGGATTTAGTTTTTGTGCAATGAAGAAGAACCACTAAGTCTTTAATAACTAACTGTTTCTACTTGTTGTGTAATGAGGTAAAGGATAGAATAGAAGAATTGAAACAAATTTAAATTGAATATATTTAGGTAAAATAGGAAATTAAACCAAAGGGGTAAATTCGAATAAGAATCTAAAATAAAAACCAACTTGTGAATGTCATCAATAGTATGAACTGTATGGAATTGATAAAAGTTAAATCAAATAGAAGATTTTAAACTAAAGACAGTGAAACAAAGGTAGATAGAAGTAGTAATAGAAAGTTTTGTTTTATGCTGAATACAAAAAGCACCAAATTACTGAAAAAATGAAACTATTTTTGTCTTTGAACTGGTCTATATTATAGCAAACGGACCATATAGTTCATTTAACTCTGAAGGATAATGTCAAGGTTTTATTGGGGAGTTGGGGTTTAGGAAGGAGATTAGAATTCATGAAAATAAGAGAGCAATAGAGAAATTTGTTGGTGAAACGAATAAAAGTTGTATCCAAAATAGCGATACAGATGTTTGTCAAAAACATTTCGAAAAACGTAGTAAAGAATCTGTATGAAATTTACCAAAAAGGTTCTAAATCAAGGGATTGTGCATGAAGTTACATATAACTTTAGGTTTGACATAGATGGATATATTAAAGAAAGGTGAATGCTAAATTTAAGAAAATGGAGAAGAAATAAAGAATTAGATGGAGTTACAAGAGAAGTAATAATTTATAATGTTGATGTTTAGGAATGCATTACAATTAATACATCACATTTTGTTAATTAACACATATCAGAATCTTTCTCAAAAGAATACCACTCAAGTGAATTGGAGTATGCTAAATTGCTGGACCAAAAGATTGAAAAGTTAAACATAAAAATATTATTATGAAAGAGGAACTTACTAATAGATGTGAGATATCTTGGTAAAGCTTAAATAAATGTGTATAATTAATAGCTTTTATTGCTTACTACTCATATTAATAATCCAAATACCAGCTTTTAGTTTTAAAAAAATGTTATTAAAATAGGTACCTTTAAATTGATTTCGTTTAATAAATAATAACGTTGTTTTTCAATATTGCTATTGTTTTGATTCTAAAAAATTTATTAATTATTGTTATAAAAAATTTATATTTTTTATTAGTATAAGTTGTTAAATTATAGAATATCAAGTATATAAACTATAAGCAAATAGTACACCTAATACAAATAACAGTTAATACAACGTTATGGGGATGTTTTTTTGGCTTCATCACTTTTTCCATTTTTTAAGCGCTATTTGAGTGGAAAAATTGTTAGGAAAATTCTTAAATAAAAATACTTCCCTTTATATTGAAAAGATTTATTAATAATTTTTATTAGTAATTTTATAATTTATAAAATTAAAAAATTAAAAAAATTAAAAAAATTAAAGTTTGTGTTTTAAATTTTTTTATTTTCAAAAGAAACTAGTTTTATTTTCCCTTACCAATATTGAGAGCATAATGCTCATGTTAGCCAAGGGAATCAAAATTAACAAATGATACTTGGACTTTTTTTCTATACCTTATCAGGATATTTATGCCTACTGATAAAATTGTAGCATATTATAATTATGGGTTCAAGATATATATTTTATTTTACATTGAATTTTAATTTGCTACATCAACATTGAAAGTAAATATTTAATAATTTAGTATAAAGTAATTTACTATTAGATGTTTGAAGTTTGGATTTGATTTTATGATCAAATTCATTTTTTTGAATTCCAAGCTTAAAAGTTAAGCAATCACAGTATACCTATAGTATATTCGCAGTACCAGACTATTTCAAAGTTGAAATATTATCAAATTTAAAAAAACAATTTTGATTATTATGAAAAATAAAAGTAAGCAAATAACAAAATAATAAATTATGGTGATTTTAATTAAAACTTTACTTATATAATTGTATTAAAAATACTTTTCTTTTATATTATATTATACTATTTAAACTAGTTTTTATATTAATATTTTCCTTTAATTTTATTTATAATTCAATCTAGTTGCTATAATTTAATAATGGTATCAATTAAAACTTAGAAGTTATATAATTATTAATAATCAAAAATATATAAGGATATTTTTTTTGTTTAAGAATTTTACTAACAATCTTTCCGCTGAAATAGTGCTTAAAAAATCGAAAAAGTGATAAAATCAAAAAAACATCTGGGGGTGTTTTTTTTGGCTTCATTATTTTTTCCATCTTTTAAGCACTATTTCAGCGGAAAGATTGTTAGTAAAATTCTTAAACAAAAAAATACTTCCCCATCTGTGAAATATTGCTTTATTTAGCTCTCGGATTGATTATAACATAACAATCACTTAAGTTGTTGTGTTCTCAAGTTCAAACACAATCAAGCCAGAGTCTCTTATTTTGATTTGCTGCGAGAATTTCTAACTTCATATTGCAAGGAATAATATCTTCTCGTTTTGATATCCATACTTGTTGGAGTATAAAAGAGATTCTTCAATATGATAACTCAAGGCTTTTTAATTGGATTACTCCCTGATAACGTATCATTAATAAAGTCACTAAGTCTTTCTGACAACATCTGATATAGATTTTATAGTAGTATCTTCCATTGTATTTGTTTTACATAATTCATAGCTTACTACATACTATTTCTATTAAGTTAAGTATATCTTAGTTACATAAACTAAGACCCTTCGACTCAAGGGAAGTTAATTAAGCAAGAGTAGTTTTAACTTCGACCACTAAGTATCAACTTTCACACCATCTTTATATTTAAAGTTTGTAAACTAGTTTTCAAGTTTTGAATATATATTATTTTATATTTTATTATCACCCAAATACTTGAATTTATTCTAATAAAGTAATTATTTTAGTTATAAAATTTATTAGTTTAAATTTAACCAAAAGCTTATAACTTTTCTATTTTTTATCTTTTTGTTTTTTATTTTTTGTTTTTTATTTATTTAATAAAAATAATACAGAAGTAATAAACAATTATAAGTAAACAAAAGTGTTTAAATAAAGAACATTATTAATATAATAACTTAAAATTATAATTTGCATTTTAGTTTAAGCTATAAAAAAATAAAAAGTAATAATATTCAATTGTGAAATATTGCTTTATCAGTTCTCAGATTAATTATAAGATAATAATCATTTAACTTGTTTACAAAGCTAGTGGTAGTCTTGTAATCAATTTGACCGTAAATCATATAGTATAATCAATCCATAGTTCCTTGTTTTGATTTGCTGTGACAATTCTAACTTCACATTGCAAAGAATATAAAAGAGATTCTTCAACATGATAACTCAAGGCTTTTTAATTGAATTACTCCCTGATATCGTACCATTAATAAAGCCACTAAGTCTTTTTGACAATATCTTACGTAGGTTTTACAGTAATATCTTCTATTCTATTTGTTTTTACATAGTTCGTAGCTTATTACGTATTATTCCTATTCATTTAAGTCTATCTTAGTTATATAAACTAAGACCGTTCGACTCAAAGCAAGTTAATCAAGCAAGAACTGCTTTTAACTCCAATCACTGAGTACCCTTTCACACCTGGTTGTTTTATATTAATTGTAAAAAATTGAAAATTTGAAAAAAAGCTTATAAAAACTTATTGAAAAAGTGTATAAAAAATAAAAAGTAGTTATTTAATAAAACATAAAATTATATTAATAAAAAAATATAAGTGTAAAAATAATTATATATATCAAATACTATCTAATATGACTAAATAAAAATTATTTTATAACAAAAAGCTAAGGATATAAATTTAGTTTAAATTTTAGCTTAAAATTTAGTTACATAATAGACCATTATATGGGGGTATTTCTGTATTTAATAATTTTACTAATAATTTTCCACTCAAATAGTACTTAAAAGATGGAAAAAGTGATAAAGCCAAAAAAAACATCCCCATAACGTTGTATTAACTGTTATTTGTAGTATTATGATTTTAAATAAAATTAATAACTAATAAGCTTTAAATTATATAATTCAAATAAACTTTAATTTATAAGTATAAAGTATAATAAAAAAATAAGCTATATAAAATAATAAAAATAGTTAAAAAATAAGTTAAACAATATATATAAGTTTCAATATAAAAACAAAATGCAATGATATTGTGAAAGTTGATACTTAGTGGTCGAAGTTAAAACTACTCTTGCTTAATTAACTTCCCTTGAGTCGAAGGGTCTTAGTTTATGTAACTAAGATATACTTAACTTAATAGAAATAGTATGTAGTAAGCTATGAATTATGTAAAACAAATACAATGGAAGATACTACTATAAAATCTATATCAGATGTTGTCAGAAAGACTTAGTGACTTTATTAATGATACGTTATCAGGGAGTAATCCAATTAAAAAGCCTTGAGTTATCATATTGAAGAATCTCTTTTATACTCCAACAAGTATGGATATCAAAACGAGAAGATATTATTCCTTGCAATATGAAGTTAGAAATTCTCGCAGCAAATCAAAATAAGAGACTCTGGCTTGATTGTGTTTGAACTTGAGAACACAACAACTTAAGTGATTGTTATGTTATAATCAATCCGAGAGCTAAATAAAGCAATATTTCACAATATTTAAATAATTAAAATAATTAAAAATTAAAATAACCTTATTAAAATTAAGCATAAAATTTTATAAAAATATTATTTTTATTGCTTATAATTTTAATAATAATTAAAAACAAGCTTGTAATAATTATTAAGGTTTAATTGAAATCAAATAAATTTGCTAATAATTTGACTTTATATATCTATCTATCTTATAAAGTTAAAAAAATTTTAAAAAAGAAAAAAAGAAACAAAAATTTATTAAATAATATTTCCTAAGTTAAAATAAAATCAATTTTATAAATTATAAAAATACTAAAAAATAAAAAATATATAAATGTTTGTATTTATATTTAAAAAAATGAAATTTTGATTAAATATTAAATTAGCTTAAATTTTTTAGAAATAAAATTTGGGGGTGTTTTTTTGGTTTCATCACTTTTTCCATCTTTTAAGTACTATTTGAGTGGAAAGATTGTTAGTAGAATTGTTAAATACAAAATACATCCCCATTTAAATTATTCTCATTTTAACTTGCTTTACTTGATTTAGTAATTAATACTTTTATTTGTCTTACTGTTAATATTTTTACCAAAAATATATAATTTTATTACTAAGATAAAACTGGTATTAAAGTTATTTTTGGTTTTTATCAAAATCTAATTAGATAATAAATATAGTTATTAGATCTATAAAAGCATTTATTGTTCAGAAGGTACCACTTGCCCAGTTAATTTTGCTCCAGTTTATCCTACTAAAAGTAGATATTAAGTTAATAATATATCTTATGTCAGAAAAGAACAATAGTTTTATCATCTTTTTAAACACTTTTGTTAATTTTTTAAAACTTCCCTTTAATTAGATCTCACTAAATATGTTAATAATTCAAATAAATCAGCTACTGCTCGTAAGCGTAAAGTTAAACAGATTATAGTTTCAATAAAAGACAATAAAATAGTTTTAAATACTAATGATGTCAAAAAATTGATAATCAAAGTATAAGATAGTTGTGACACTTCTGTTCCTTCCTTTGCCCCATAGTATTCTATTTAATATTTATCATTAACCTACTTAGTTGTTTTTTAGCCCCATCTACACTAACATTGAAGGCATTAACTGCTATGGGAGAAAGACACAAAGTTATTGAAACAGCAAATTTAGCATTTAAAAAATACACTAAATGTTTTGTCTTTAATAGATTGAATATTATATATATCATTTTGCTCTTTCTTAATAAAATAATGATTAGTGAAACTAATTCTGCTTTTGCTTGATATTGTCTATTAGTTTAATTTAAAACTATAATATTTATAATTGAACTATTTTTTGTACCTTTTTCCGATGTGTTCATAATAATAAAAATAACCCCTCCAATTGGGGATGTATTTTTATGTTTAAGAATTTTACTAACAATTTTTCCACTCAAATAGCGCTTAAAAAATGGAAAAAGTAATGAGACCAAAAAAAACATCCCCAATTATAAGTTGAAAACGCTATAAAATATAAAATAGTTGATATTAAAGTCATAAAGTAAATTTAAATTAAGTTTTTATTTAATATTTAAGGTTCAGTAATTAAATGTAATAATAGTGCTATTATAATTAGAGCTCGATTTTGTATGGATTAGTGTAGTTGATCCATTTAGCAGACCAAGCAAGGTTCTCATGCATCCATTTAAGCGAATTAGCATTCTTAAGAACCCAATGATTTTCATCTTCAAAGTAAAGAAATCTAGATGGAACACCTTTACGTTGAAGAGCAGTAAAAACACTAATGCCTTCAGAATCAACAATACGATAGTCTTTACCGCCATGAATGACTAAGGCAGGAGTTTTCCAGTTTTCAACAAAATTAGCAGGAGAGAATTTTTCAGTAGTTTCTTTGGCTTTTTTAGACCATCCTACACCACCAAATTCATTTTCTATGAAGAAAAGTTCTTCAGTGTTATAAAATCTCCCTGCAACATTGAAAGTACCATCATGAATTACAAGTGCCTTAAAACGATCAGTATTACCATTAATATAATTCATCATATAACCACCATAAGATGCTCCCCAAGCAACCACTTTTTGACAGTCTAAGAAGCTATATTTAGCAAGTGCATAATCAAGGCCTTTCATTAAGTCCTCAAATGGATACGAACCCCAATTTTGGAGAATAGATTGAGTAAACTTATTACCCCATCCCGGAGAACCATGGAAATTAATAGCAACAACCACATAACCAGCATTAGCAGGGATTTGATAATTCCAACGAGTTGACCAATTATCATTGAAAGAAGATTCGGGTCCACCGTGTACCCAAAACATAACTGGGTATTTTTTCTTTGGGTCAAAACCTGGTGGTTTAATCAAAAAGCCTTGAACCCTTTCTTTTAAAGCGCCAATAAAATAAAATGGCTCGTAACCATTGAATTTAAAAGTATCAAGAAATTTGACATTGATATCGGAAACAAGTTTAAGCTCATTATTGTTTTTACTCAAAGAATAGACTTCATTGGGACTCTTAGTGGATGCTTTAACAATTAAGAATTTGTCTTTATATTCAGCTAATAGACTTGAAGTTCCAGTCTTTACAATAGCTTTGTATTGTTGAGTTTTGATATTGAATTCAAACAATTTATTGTGTCCATCATCAGATAAACCAAGGTAAAGAGAGTTACCGTCATTGGAAAAAGTAAAGCTACCTGGCTGTGCATCCCATTTATGGTTCAATACTTTTCTACTTTTTGTTTTAATGTCATATAAAGTAATTAATCCTTTATCAGATTCATTATTATCTGCAGTCATTTGTACCCAAGCAAGGTATTTGCCATCTGGTGAAAACTTAGGACTCGAAATAGCGCCCAATCCTTTTTCAGAGATTAACTCAAGTTTAGGCTCACCAGTAGTAGCGACAAGGTAAAGTTCAAGCGTAGTTTTCCAAGCTTGAGTTCTAGTATCTGGACGAGTAACAAAAGCAACCAATTTGCCATCTGGAGAAAGGACATAGTTACTTGAATCATAATCTGGACGAATAGGAGACTCAAGCTTAGGACTGCTTACTAAAAGATCTTTAGCTTCTGATGTAAGCTTATCTATACTTAAATCAGCAACATGAACATGTTGATGAATGTAATCATACCATGTATCCCAATGACGAATATAAAGTTGGTCAAAAGTTTTAGCAGTACTATATTTATGTACTGATTCCTTTTCTTTTACGGAAACGCCAGTAGTAAAAATAAATTTACCGGCTTTAAAATTATACTGTGCCCCCTTTACCTCTTTATATGTAAAGTTAGTCAATTGCTTCAAAGAACTTGCCCCAACGTTGATATCCAAAGTCCAGACATTTGGGGTTCCTGAACGAGATGAAACAAAAGCAACACGATCTTTTCCAATAAATGAGACATCTGAAAAATCGGTACTGGTTAATGGAGTGATATCACTAGCCTTTCCACTAGTAACTTCTAAAAGACTAATTTTGGTGGTTTTCTTATTAGTTTCTTTATCGTAAGTGGTAGCGGAATAGATTACTTTGTCACCATCTAAAGAAGGAGCAAAGAAACCTGGACGGGCCATAGTTACTAAATCACTTGGAGTAAAAACCTTTCCTTGGGCTAATACATTGGAACCACCAACTAGAGCAATTACAAATAAAACAACTGAAGACTTGAAATTCATTATGGAAATTAGTTAGACCAAAAAACTGTAATAAAAATTGTATTAAGCAAGGATTAAAATTGATCTGCTTTATGAAGACTCGATTTGGTGTATCTCTTCTTTTTTATAGCATTTATTTCTAACTTCTTACTAAAAGATCGAACAACCACGGGGCTCATCATGGGTTTAAATTTTTGATTTATTCTTTTATCACAGGTTTTTAGCTAATAAAAGTAACTTCATTTTTAAAGCTATACTTACAGTAATAAGATTATGTGGTATACTAGCCCTCTGTTTAAAGGTATGTCGCAATTTCATAATAAAATCAAAGGAACACATGAATTAAGAAATAACAAAATAAACGGAGTGGCTATTAGTTTAATGAACACAGCATTGCTGCATGGACTAAGAACATTGCGTTTTTTCTCATAAAATGATAAATAATGAGAATATTTATTTGATAGTTCTTACAAAAAGTCTCACAAGCGGAAAAACAAATCCTCATTATTACTATATTTATTCACAATATAGCTAATATGATCATTTTAGTTTTAAGAATAAAACTGCTGTTTTTTATGTAAGTATCCTAAAATATCATTGGTTATATTGTTGTAGAATTATCTATTAAGTTATCGCTTTGATTTAGTAGAATCTCTACAGTTTGTAAACATTAACTTCTATATTATTTAAAAGTATGCCTTTTGTATAATTATTATGTGAAATACCAAGTTTGTATCGATTTTTACTTCAGACTTTTTAAAGCTACATAGTACAGTAAAGGCATTGTGTTAACCTTTTATTTTATACATTCTTTGATTAAACTTTGCTGCCATCTATCACAAACTCAAAGTATTTTCCTTTCTTTTAATAGTTTTGTAAAATTCTAGTAAACATATATTTATACATTTACAAATAGTTTGATTACTTTATTAATTTGAATTGCTAGAAAAAAGATATCTTTTGATAAACAAATATATTGGCAAAATAAAAAACAGAACGCCCATTTATTTATACTACACATCATCCTTTTCAAGGTTGCTATATTATTGTGAATATCAACTAACGTACAATGTTTTTATAATTTGGTATAAGTTTAATATAAGGCACCTTATTAAAAAATTCTGAAAAAATTATAATATTACATAATCACAAGGTTTTTTATAGCAAGTTTTGCTAACTCCTAGCTTTTAAAGTGTCCTTATTTTATCAATATAAATGTAATTTATGCTCTTTGATTTTCGATAAAATTTATCTAATAAAATTTAGAATCTATTACATATTAAAATTTAAAACTAAGAAAGTTTAATAAAAAATATAGTACTTTTGTAATATAATGTATTTAAGACGTTTTAATTAAATCATAAAATTTGTTTCGTAATAAATTAAAGGAATAAAAACATAATTTAAAATATTTAATATTTTAACTTTATTGAATTCAATTAAACGGTTTTGGCTTTTAATAGCAATTTATTAAATGGTAAAAGAATAATTTGATCATATGCTAGGTATAAAAATAAATCCAAAATATAGATTCAATATATTAGGAAGCTAGACTTTTACTTTTCATTATTACATAAAAGTATTAAAAGAAAATATAGTGTTTTTTTGCAAGAATTTTAACTAATAATGTTTTTAAATTTTGCTCCCAAAAAAGTGCTCGAAATACTGGAAAATTTCTTACCGAATTTTATCCAACATTGTATACTATAGATTAAATTTTAGGTTTTGAGGTTTCATTAAAGATGGGCTTTACAATTCTTTTATAAAAGTTTAAGTAATACAACGCATTTAAGATAATTGCTATTACTGATAATAATAATAATAATAATAATAATAAAAGTTCTTATGTCAACTTTTACTACTTTATTTTTTTTCCTTAACACTTCACAAATTAATCTTCTTAATCTGCCAAAATTTTACAGCCAATCAAATCAGATCTTACTTTTTTGAGTCAGATAAATGGGTATAAAGCAGGTCAGGTTTTAAATCCTTTTTACTAGCCTTTTGGGGTATATTTATAACAAGATGGTAAATTTAGTATGGCATCCATCTAGAAACAGTGCACTTACATCCTTTTCGAACAGACTTTTGTAAAGAACATTAAGAACAAGGCTTACTTCAAGCGTTTCCAAACTAAATTCCGTAGAAGAAGAGGTAATAATTTTTACATTTATAAAACTATCACGGATATGATGATCTTGATTAATGCATAGTTCATCTGAAGCTTTATGTTGAATAATCCATCAAATTGTCTTTCGCTCCTATCTGATGAAATTATAATATAAAACAAAACAATTAAGAATATCATACTAATTCTATTTATTATAGAGGGAAAAACTGATTACTATGCTCGTAAGAAGTTAGTTGTTCAATATAAGAACAAATACAACTCTCCAAAATACAGATTAGTTGTTCGTTTCACCAACAAAGATATCATCTGTCAAGTTGTATACGCCAAGATCCAAGGTGACTTTGTTTTAGCTGCTGCTTACTCTCATGAACTTCCAAAATACGGTATCAAGGTTGGTCTTACCAATTGGTCCGCTGCTTATGCCACTGGTTTACTTGTTGCCCGTCGTGTTCTCAAGAAACTTAAGCTTGATGAAACCTACGAAGGTGTCACTGAACCAGATGGTACCTTAGTCCTTACTGAGCCTGCTGAAGATGCTCCTCGTCCATTCAAATGTTTCTTAGATGTAGGTCTTCAACGTACCTCCACTGGTGCCCGTGTATTCGGTGCCATGAAAGGTGCTTCCGATGGTGGTCTCTTTGTACCTCACTCCGAAAACCGTTTCCCAGGTTATGATGCTTCATCCAAAGAACTTGACGCTGAAGTTTTACGTGAATACATCTATGGTGGTCATGTAGCCGAATATATGCGTTATCTTGAAGAAGATGATGAAGAGCGTTATAAAGAACAATTCGCTACCTATATTGCTGAAGGTATTGACGCCGATGCTATTGAAGATATGTACACTGAAGCCCACGAAAAGATTCGTGAAGATCCAGAACATGTCAAGAAAGAACGTGAAACTTATGGTTCTCTTGTTCCAATCAAGAAGCGTCTTACTTATGCTCAACGCAAACACAAGATCCAACAAAAGATCCAACATGCCCAAAAGTTGGCCACCCAACAATAATTTTTTATTTAAGATTAAAAATCTCAAAAATAATATTTCACAAAATAAATTAATTTCCTGTTTTACTTTATTTGTACTAACATACGTACATCATGTATTTAATAAACGCATACGTCTCTAAATTAGCATATATTTCACTTATGGTGAATTTAACTTAATATTGTTTGTAGTATGAATTATTTTAATGATAATATTACAGTTTTTTTAGTATTTTATGTCATAATTTTACATAATGACTTTCGAAACAAATTTTATTTTAATAAACTGTTAATTTTCTTATATGGTAATTTTGAAATTGGCCTATTTCTTGTTTCAGTTCTATCAACACAATTTAAAAAATGTTACAAATTATTTTTATCTTTCTAATCATTTAATCTGCCCAATCAAACAATTCTTATCAAAATTTGGGAGGTTAAAAAGCAACTGTTTTTAAAAAAGCATGCTCTTAATTAATGGCGACTTTAGACGAATATAAGGCATACTCACCAACTTGGCCTGGAATAGGATCACAGATAGCTGTGTCTGCTTCAATATCATTAGCTTGTTTAGGGGTGCATGAGTTATTTCGTAAACGTTCCGATTTTCGTCATTTATTTTCAGCTAGATGTTATTTACCAAAGTAACTAATTTATTTAAATAGTAAATTAATCCTCACAATTTTAGAAATCCATCACCACCACCATCGAAGCAACTTTTGGGTTGGGCAAGGACAATATGGAGAATTGAAGAAACATTTATATTGCATAACGTTGGTTTAGATGCTGTACTGTATTTAAGAGCTTTGAAGCTGATTTTTCAAGTAATGATATTTTTAACTGTGATAGTGATGCCTATATTGTTACCTGTGAATTATTTCAATGATGGAGTACCAGAAGGAGTAAAGGGAACAGTTCAAGAGTTTTCAATTACTGGTGTTGGAAAAGGATCGAACAAATTTTGGGTTCATACTTTGTTAAGTTCCGTCATCTCTTTAGTTGTTCTATACTTAATTTATAAAAACACAGTCGATTTTGTACAACTTAGGCGTATTCATTTTCTAAAAGAAGCCAATGACGGAAATCCTAGATGTAGAACTGTCATGGTTACCAATATACCAGAAGTATTATGTGATGAGGTTAGGCTAAGAGACCATTTCGAATCTTTAGGTCTTGGACAAGTTCATTGTGTACAATTATTAAAGTATCCGCATAAATTGATTGACTATATGGGACGTAGGAAAAAAGCTTTAATCGGATTGGAAACTGCGCATACAGAGTTGGCAAGAAACCTTTTATTAGCAGTAAAAGAAGGACACTTACTAGAAGAAGCCTTTTTAAAATATGATAATGGTTGGGAGTATCAACAAATTAATCAATATCTTAGAGATCCACAAAGATTTTCAAATGCCATTTGCTCAGAAGAGACAAAATTAAAATTGATGTTACAAACTTCAATTGAATCAGAAACTATAAGTATTTGGGATATAATATTAAGACTTAATTATCAAATATTAGCACCTTTTCATCCATATCATCGTACTGGATATAAAACAGGAAAAAGGTGTCAATCAATCAGCTATTTTTATAATAAAATTATTATTTTAGATAGACGCATAAATAAGTTAAGAAACGAAAACGAAGATGATAAAGATAGTAGCCAGCATTTATATAGTGACGTTACTTCTACAGGGTTTGTAACATTTGCAAACCCTGCTTCTGCTCAACTTTGCGCACAATCTATCATTCATCCTTCTATTAACAAGTGTCAAACTTATTTAGCACCCGAACCTAAAGATATTTTATGGAAAAACCATACCATGTCTAAATCTTCAAAACTAATAAGAAAAGTGTTAGTCAATGTTATTACATGGATTTTAATCATTGCTTGGCTTATTCCTGTAATTCCTTTACTTTCATTGGTATCTTTTGACTCTCTTTCATTGACATACCCTGAGCTTGCAAAGTTTGGCCGTAATTATCCTTTAGCACAATCGCTACTTCAAACCTTGGTACCAGCAACGTTGTTAGCTATTTTCATGTCTATTTTACCCCATATCCTTTACATCATATCATCCATTGAGTCATGGAAGACTTTTTCTGGTTTTGAACGAGCAGTTGCTATACGATATCACTATTTTTGTATTTTTAATGTTGTATTTTTATTTCTTTTAGGTCCTGCTTTCATAGACTTATTCCTCAAAACTTTAGAGTCTAAGTATAATTTTGTTGAAGAGTTTGCCACAAAAATAGCCGGTGGAGCTGCTTTTTTCATCAATTATGTTATTTTTAATATTTGTTATCAATTTATGGAGCTTTTGATTTTAGCGTCTCCTTTCATCTTATCATTTATGTCATGGGTGTTTCCCAAATCCCCTAGAGAACGTAAGGTTCTTGAACATTCTTGGCCATTTCCCTTTTTTTACCACATCCCAAATCATCTTTTAATCTTTGTCATCGTTGCTACTTATTCCACAGTGAACCCATTTATCATTCCTTTTGGTCTCATTTACTTTTTCACTTCTTACTTTATATTTAAACATAATTTTATCTATTGCTATATCAAAAGGTATGAAAGCAATGGAAAAATATGGAATTTGTTTGTTCGTTTCCTTACAGATGGTTTGATAATATCTCAGCTTACTAATGCTTGTATTTTAATCACAAATGCAGTTTATTATGCTTTGATTCCTACTTCTTTTACGCTCATGACTATATTTTATTTTAAATATTATTACCGTAAAACATTCCGTCAAAGATTGATGTATATCCCATTAGATTCTCTTAAGGAAGCTGAACCTTCACCACGTTCATCTGTTCATAGACGCTCTTCTCCATCATCACCTCGAGCTTCATTAGAAGTTCCAAGTGGCCTTAGAATGCCCCATTTTAAAAAGGATTTAATGTTTAATCCACCAAGCCCACTTGTGTCACCAGCTACTTTACCTGCTTCTAGGAATACTAAGCTTACTGAACGCCCTGCTTTACCAGAATCATTTTTATTTACAGTAAGCGATCCTTCAGGAAAAAAGACCAATATTTTAGAATCTTCAACCAGTGATGCATTTGATAGAAGTTTATCTGCCATATCCGAAGCTAATGGAGAAGATGATATTGAAGAGCAGCCCAATTGGATATATTATGCACAGGCCTTTACCCATCCAGCTCTCACCAAACCTATACCTAAAGAATTGTGTGTTAGTAAATATCCACATAATATACACTATGATTTGTACAAAGATGTTTTGAAGTTGGATCTGATACTATCTACTTCTGAATCTCACCCTCCTAGGAACCTAATTGTCCCTGATGAATCAAGTCCTGAAAGTGGAGTGCAGATTGGTATATCTGAGTATTGTCTTGGCCTTGAAAATGGAGCCCTTGATTCTCAGATTTCGCTTTCAACATCTCAACATGTACTTACTCGATCACAAGAGGATCCTAGTAAAGATAAGAAGTCATTATTTGGATCGCTTAAAGGGTCTAGGCTTTCTTCTATCAAATGGTAGTTGTTACTAACGTTTAATAATTCTAATATAATATCTTAATTTTCTAACTAAGTATTTGTTTAATCTTTTGATTTTATTCATATTTATTAAAATAACTATTTAATTATAAACTTAATGTTATTTGATTTTATGTATTTTAATCTATGTAACCAGAGTATAATAAACTGGTAAGCTTATTTTAATTTGTAAATTGTATTTTTTTGCTAGACCATTATTTCCCAACAAAAGTGATATTTTAAAAGAAAATTTTAAATCTTATTAATAATTTTTGAGTAAAATCTGCAACGTAACTAACTTGAAATTTGAGAATAAAAAAAGGTCTTGTTTAGTATTAAATCTTTACTTAAATAACTATAGTTTAAATCATGACTTGTTTACAAATTTTGAGAAACCAGGATAAATAGTGTAATATTTCAACTTTTAATCCAAATTACTATAATGTGAATTTGATTTTTTGATTCTTTATGTCCTAAATTCAAATTATTAAACTAAAACTTGATAATCAAGAACATGTCATCATTGTTAACTTTTTCAAACAATTGATAAAGGCACCAAAGCAATTCAAAAGTATAAATAGTCAAAAAATAAAAATTTAATAAATAAAAATAGTTTATTTAAATATAATCTTTAAAATGGCAACCACTAACAAAAAAATAAAGTAGAAGTACAAATCAACGACTGAGGATGTCTCGAAAAAGGCAAAAAATTGGCACTATTTTCTTATACTCCAGCTGAGCTCTTAGATAATGATATTGAAATTGAAATCTCCGATTGTGGCATATGTGGCACAGATATCCATATTTTAGACAGTGTTCGGGGGTAATACAAAATTTCCAGTAATTGTAGGTCGTAAGATAGTAGGAAAAATAATAGCTTTAGGTAAAGATGTAACTAACTTTAAACTTGGTGATAGAGTAGGTGTAGGTGCTCAATGTGCTGCTTGTTTATTACCAGATTGTAAACCATGTTCAGTAAAACAAGATGCTCAATGTCCTAAGATGACATGGACTTATAATGATAAGAGATTCAGTGATGGAGCTAAAACTTATGGTGGGTATGCTGATAAAGTCAGAGTACAAGGTGATTATGCTTTTCATATTCCAGAAAGTATTCCATCCGATTATGCTGCTCCTTTATTATGTGCTGGTGCTACAGTATTTTCACCAATGTTAAGATATAAATTTAAAGCAGGTGATAGAGTTGGTGTCGTTGGTATTGGTGGATTAGGTCATTTAGCTATTATGTTCGCTAGTAAGCTAGGATGTGAGGTAACTGCGTTTTCAAGAAATGAAAGTAAAAAGGAAGAAGCGATTCAATTAGGGGCTAAACATTATGTAGCAACAAGTGATAAAGACCAATTAGAAAAAGCCAAAAACTTATTAGATTATTAATTGTTACCAGTAATACTAGAGGTTCTCAATAGTCTCAATTCGCTAGTTGGATGGACTTAGAAAGTAGAACTATTTTATTAGCTGCACCAGATGAACTATTAGAAATCCAACCCTTTGTGTCTTTAAGTAAAATTTTATCACCTATGTGTAGCTTGATTGGGTTCATTGAAGAAATTAACAAAATGTTATAATTTGCTGCTAAACATGAAATTCATCATCCTATTATTGAAAGATTTAAAATGAGGGATGTAAATCAAGGTCTAAAACATGTGAGGAATGGTAAAGTTCGTTATAGAGTGATATTGGAAAATTAAAATTAAATTCAAGATTTCTTCATAATAATTATTTTTTATTTCTATTTGAATTTTTCGTTTAAAAATGAGCAATCTATAATTTAAAAAAAAAGTATGAAAATATTTAAATTTAAACTAATAATATATATTAAAGATAAACTATATATATATTAATATGCTAAACTTGATGCTGAAATTGTTCAATTTTTTATTTTTATTTTTATTTTTTTATTTTTATTTTTATTTTTATTTTTACAATAGCTTGAATAAATTTAAATAAAATATAACATTTAGCATAATGTAAATTTATTCAAACTATTATAACGATGTATAAAATAAGTTCAATTGGTTGCTTTTTTACACTTATAACTTTTTTAAATATTAAAAAAATTAAAAGTAACTGATGGGGATGTGTTTTTATATTTAAGAATTTTACTACCAATTTTTCCGCTCAAATAGCGCTTAAAAAATGGAAAAAGTGATGAAGCCAAAAAAAATACCTCCTAATATTGATTCCTTTGTCCATTTCATTATTTAAAAGTTTTTTAAAAATTAATTTACTTTTTGTATGAAGAATAGTTTTAGATATTAATGATTTAATGAAGCTATCACTATAATAAAGCTGTAGTTATAAATTTGACTATATTTCTCTACATTAATTCCAGTTTAAAAAATACTACTGAATTTTGATTTTATAAACATAATATATATCTTAGTATTAAAAAATCAGAGTACTCCCCATTTCAAAATTAATTTTTGTGAGAATGGAATTGAATATTTTTCAAACCTAGTGTTCCTGATTTCTAAAATCAAATCTTGCAAAATTATTAAGGTTAACAACTACAATAAGCTTTTAAAAACTATCGCTTAAAGCAGATACAATTTAAAATATACTCCTATTTAAATGCATTCAGCCGGTTATAGTTTTTACAACAACAACATAGTCCTTTAATCCCTTACAAAAACAATAATATACCCTTTTATTGCTCCCTTAAGAAAAATCCAAATTTCTATTCTATAGCCATCTAAATCAATAACAAATCCTTGCCAATCAAATCGACTCCATTCATTTCTAAAGGGCTGAAAATTCAAGTTAATTAATCGGAATCCTTGATTGGTTTAAATTCATTTTTTTATTGACATTGCACATTCCAAGTGGTAGTAGAAAAAAGTTCAATTTCTACTTTCTGATAAAATCCAATTCAAATTATCAACAACTTACGAGTTTCTAATTAAAAAATTAAAAGATTGTTATTTTTAAAAAGGTAGGCTTAGTTTGATTAGCTTTAGAGATATACATTGTTTAATTAGATTAGTATTTTTTATATAAAAAAAGGATTATTAAGGTTAAAACGGGATTTCTAACTCTTTTTTTGATAGCCCAAGTTTTTTTTAACTTACTGTGTAAGTCGGTAGCATTCGTATTTGCAAAAAAAAAGAGATCCTCAATTAAAATTGAATATTGCTATCAATTTTCAATCCACTAAATATTTAACTAATTTTTAAAAATATAAAGTAAGTCCAATATTACCATAAAAATAACTGTAGTAACCCAAATACTCAGGTCTTTTTTATGGCACCAAAGACAAAAAAATCCAATCGAAATAGTACCTCCAATTCGTTACCCAGAGGAGGTGCTCATTTTCCAAATCGACGAAAATCCATCATACCAGCGGCTACTTCAGACCTTGGAACAAGTCCATTGCCCCCCAATCCATTAGAAAAGAAGGGTGCTTTGTTAGATAAAAACCCAAGGAGAAGAAGTCAATCTTTTAATAGTCCGAATCTAAATTTACCAAAATCACCATCCCCGCCTAAAATGAAAGAAAAACAATTGGAAAAACAAGATAGTAGCCCAACAGCTAATGATAATTATGATTCTGATTTATCGGATTACATTGATGAAACTAAAATTGATAAAAAAACATTAGGACCCAAAACAGCAAGTATGTTAAATAAAGAAGATATATTAAATCAAACATTTACTAGGTTTCAACAAGAAAGTTTTAAAGATAAAGCTAAATTAAAAGAAATTCAAGAAAAATTTGAACATTTCAAAACGGAATTTGATTTGTTTCATTCTTCAATATCAAAAATGCCATTCTTTGGTTTAAAAGATCAAATCCATAGTGAAATTTCAGGCTCTATGACAAAACCTTCAGGTAATACTCATTCTATGCCCACTCGTAAATTAAAGGGCATGAATCCACGTTCTATTACTCCTAATGTTCTTGGGAATTCAGGTCTAGATCGATCGAATAGTTCCAGTTTTTTATCTTTATCAAATGAAACTACTTTTTTAAGAGCTTTGCTGTCCGAAATCCAGTATCTAACTGAGTCCGTACCTAGTTTATTAAATGATGTTAAATCGATTAAAAAACAATATCGAGATGAAAAAGCAAATCGAATTGAAAGTGAAAATCAAATTCGTAGTTTACAACAAAGCTTAGATTATAAATCAAATATATTAGATCTAAGAGAAAGAGAAATGGATAATATATTAAGAGAAAGTCAACGTAATGAAGATTGGATTAAAGAAAAGAATATGTTATTATTTAAATTAAAAAATAGTGAAGCTAATGAAAAACAATTACAAGAAAAAATAAGATCGTTTAATGATGAATCAGATAAATATAAAGTAGAAATTCAACAAATTCAAGAGGAATTAAAAGAAGCAAAGGTTAAATTTACAAATGATAATAATACTTATCGTACTCAAGTTTATTCTACTACTAGAGATAATAAAAATTTACAAGCCAAAATCAATCTACTTGAAAAGGAATTAAAATCGTTACAAAATTTCAAATTAAATAAAGTACCATCTAAAGATAATTTAAAACCAATAAAAAATGAAGAAGAAGATCGATTAAGTTTATTAATTAGTCCAGAAGTTTCATTAGCTACTATGATGAATGGTCAAACACCTACTTATTCAGAAGCAGAATTACCAAAGATTGATGCTTATTCAGAAAAGATATCAGAATTAGTCGAAAAGCATAATAAATTAGCTAAAGAATATAGTGAATATCGACGAAAAGCTAAAAGAGAAAGGAATGAATTAAGAAAATTAAAGGAATCAAATGGAATCAAAAAGATGGGTAGTGATAGTGATAATTCTTTAGAAGAAGAAGAAGAAGAAGATAATGATAGTGCTAATGAAGTTTGGGATTTGGATATGATTCGAGAAAATATAGTTAGTGGATTTAAAGAAAAGAAGGTAAAAGTAAATGAAAGTAATGAAAATAAAGGAAGTTTATTAGGTGGACAATTTAGTTTTGATAATTCCACCACTTCTTATTTAGATGATGGATTATTCAATAAACAATTAGATTTAAATCGTAGAAAAGGTAACAATAAAAAAGGAAATATTAAAAAAAATAAACTTCAAAAACAAGATCAGCTTCAATTTTCTTCTGAAGAAGAAGAGATCGATTCCAATCAAGAGTTAGATTCTCATACTGAAAGCGATTATAGTAGAAAATCATCTATTTTTATAATGGATAAAAATTATGATAGTGAACTTCGAGCTGAAACGGAAGTTTCTATTAATTTAGGACATGCACTTGAAGCAGCTTCTTATTCTAGTTTAAGTAAATTTGGATCTATTAATGATTTTAAAGAAAATGACAAGAGTATAGAAATTAATACACTTACCCCACCAATATTAAAAGAAATTGTAAATTTCACAATTATGCAATTGAAAAATTCTAATCAAAATCAAACTCATATTGTTGATAAAACATTAGAGAATAATTTTGATAGTTCATTGTTTATTAATTTAGATCAAAATAATCACAATGATAATTTACAAGTAGAAACTATTTTTAACGAAGCTATTAAAAAATTTATTAATGTAGAATCTAAAAACGAACATATTAAAATACCATCCGTTATATTAGAAGATACAAATGAGGATATTTTACAGGATTCATTGAATAAAGAGGTTTCTCATTTGAATAATTTAGGTAAGTAGTTAAATAATTTTATTAAATTTTTAAAATAAAATAAATTATGATGATGTAACTAATCTATATTTGTTTTTAGATAACAAGAATGAAATGAATGTTGCTTTAGATGAAATCAACTTAAAGGAAAATTCAAATCATTTAAATAATCCTCAATTATTAAATGATAGTGGTATCATTGATATTATATCAAGTTCAGAACATACTAAGGAAAGCAATTATCATCATACTAACATAATACAAGATAAAATAGCAAATACTCAATCAATCCCATCAAATGACAAGATAAAATCAATTAATAATGAAACCATGCAAACTGATAAGGTCGTTGTTGGTAATGATATAACTCCAGTTACTAAATCTTATAATGATAATTCAATTATATTGATTCAAAATGATCAAAAAGATTACCAACTTAATAATAACATTAAATCAACTCAATTACATAATAAAAATAAAGGGGAATTAATATTAATTAATCAATTATCACGTGGTAAAATGATTGATGTATCAACTCAAACTATTTCATTAAATAATAACGAATTTGTGGATTTATTAAAATCAAATGATATTAATAATTCATTATTAATTAATAATAAACGAGGAGAAAGGAGTGATTTTAATAACAATAATCAATTAAACAATAAGCTTGAATGGAAACAAACGGAAACAATAATTAATGATAAACATTCATCAAATGAAATTCAAGATAAGATTAATAATATTGATTTAATTAAAGATAAGAAATATAATGAATTTGTTTCTAATAGTAATAATAATAATAATCAAATGGATCCTAAAGCTAAAAATAAACATAACAATGAAACAAATAATATAGATAATGAACTGAATGAAATTAAACAAGATTTTAATAATTATAAAACAATAATTGATAATAACAAGGAATCTTCGGATATTTTAGATTTACAAAATAATGAAGATAAAGAGGATATTATTAATAAAGCTAATAAAAATTCAAATGAATTAAGATTCGATTCTAAAGAGATTGAAATGAATCAATCCGAAAGAACAATTCCATCAGTAATTAACACAGAATTAATTAAAGATAATAAAGATAGTAATTCGATTGAAATAAACAAAAACATTAATTCTAAAGCGCTAGTTGAGAATAAATTAAATGAATTTGATAAACCAATTACAAATAATAACCATGATAGTTTAATTCAAACAAATCAATCTAATAAATCGGAAGTTCTAATTGGATATAAATCAGCTGAATTAAATATATCTTATATCTTAAATCTTATAAAGAATCTAAAAGAATCTAAAACTGAGGAAGACCAAGTACAATTTAATAGAATTAAAAACACTATTGATTGTGTGGAAACTAATAATAAATTACTATCAACCAATGAAACTTCATCAATTTCACTAAATAACAATAATAATAATAATGATAATAATAATAATCGATCATCTAATAAAAATTCCATCCAAAAATTACAATCATCCGATAGTAACTTGGAAGCCAATAGAGAAATAAGTCCACTAATTAAAGCAGGTCCATCTAATATGTTCTCACCAACTCATGCGGAATTACCTAATACAGTACCATTACCTTTCCCTATTACATCACCTGAAAATCAAATCAATAATCCAGACAAAATTAAGGCTTTAAATTCAGCTAATAATAACAATAATAATAATAATAATAATAAATTGATAAAGGAAGATTATCAACGTAAAGATACCTTTAATAGTCTAATTGCAGTGGAACAATATGAGCCATTTATGTTGGGTGTTATTACAGGTGGAATTGAACAACAAGATGATGTGGAAGTAGGTAATAAAGATGATTCTATTCAAAGACCAAGGATTGAAGATTCAACTTCAAAAGGACAAGTTAATGTACAAGATAATCTTAAATTGGATAAGTTGGATAATATTAAAGAAGTTAACTATTCTCATAAAGACAACAAAATTCTAAGCTCATCTAATCAAGATCCTTCTGTTAAGGAAATAAGGATTGAAGACCTAATTTCAAGAGAACAAACTGATGTACAGGATAATCTTAAATTTAATAAGTTGAATAATAATACAAATGATGTTAAAGTATCGATTTATTCTCATAAAGACAATGAAGCGTTTAGTTCATCTAAACGAGATAATTCTGTTCAAGAAATAAGAGTTGATAACGGTATTTTAATAGAGAAAGATAATCTTAAAGCCGATCAATTGCAAAACAATATGGATAATAGTAATAAATCCAGCTATTCTTATAAAGAAAATGGAATTTCAAACTTATCTCATGATATTGAAAACAATTATAATAAATCAGAATTAGAATTACAAAATATAAATAGGTAGGTTGAATTGAATATTCTAAATAATTTAATTTTATTAATAATTTTATTAGTAGTATTCCATTCTCATCAAAAGAACAATTATTACAAACAAATGAAATTGAATTGAATAATAACAAATCCATTATTAAACAAGAATTTGATGGCTTGATGACTGACGAAGAAATTGATAATATGTATAAAATAATTAAAGGAGAAACTACAGATTCAATGATAAGTCCCTCATCAGTTAAATCAAACGATTTATTAGTAGATAAAGTCATCTTAGGATTAATTATTAATGCAGAAGAAAAAGTAGATTTAGCACTTAAAAAAAGAGCAGGAATTAAATTAGATGATGTGGAAGAATTAAAATTATGCTTAAAAGAAGTTAAATTAGCGTTTAAATCTCGACATGAAGTGGTCAAAAAAGCATCGAAATCCGAATATCGTTCAAAATCTAATAGTTTTAATGGACAAAGTCGACCACCTTCAATTCATGATTATTCATTAGATATTAAACCATTTCAACCTATTGTTACTGTAAATGAAAATGAAAATAAAAATGAAAATTCAATTAAAAATTCAATTATCACAATGGAAGAATCAACATCAAATGTAATACCTTACTCAACAATTGAAAAGAAAAACAATAGTTCCAATCCAAACTTAACGAATAGTTATACTAATTTAAATGAACCTAGAATTCTTGGACTAAGAAGTCAATCCCGACCTATTTCACCAATTATGCATCATAAAACAAGTTTATTAGGTGTAAATGAAAATAAAAGTATAAGTTTTAGTGCCCGTAGTGGTATTTCATTAACTGCTGATCCAGCTGTTGTTTCAGGATTAAACAAAGCTATGGATGGTGAATATTTAAACAAATTTGTAAAAAGTGGGTTAGGATCCATGATGTATCATCGTCGATTCTTTTGGATTAATCCATATACAAAAGTACTAGCTTGGTCCAAAACACCACCTAAAGCAGATTATTCTGGTCCATATCGACAAGTATATGCTCTTTCTGTTACTGAAATTTTTGATGATTATCAATGTGCTTATATAAAAGATCAATTGGATCGATCCTTACAAATTACTACGAGTACAAGAAGAGTCATTGTTAAAGCAGATTCTATTAAAAAACATGAGCTATGGTATACCGCTTTGAAATTTATAACCACACATGAAAAAGATGTTCAATATCAAGATAAAATTGAAAAAAGTTGGGACTTAGATAAGGCTAATTCCGCCTTCTTTCAAGGTACAGTAAAAGAAGAAGGACCCACTTTATCTGCTCCTCATACGGGTAGTGATCGAAATAGGTTAAGTAAAATTATAGATAAAATGAATTTTGGTTCCAGTAGTAGAAGATCTAAAAGTACATCGAGGCCAGAAATTCCAGATTTTAGTCAAGAGGAGCAAAGAAGGTCCAATAACCCTACACCTATTGCTCAGCTGAGAAGTCAAAGTCAAAATGTGGGGGAGAGATCTGGGTTGTAGAGGAAAGAGTGAAGGCAATAATTTTTTTAATGATTTTTTCAAATAATTACTATAAACTTGATTGGTTAATATTTTATTTTGTTTTTTTGATGAGCTTTTTTTCATCTTTGTGTCTTCTTTTTTTCAATTTTATTAGTTTGGCTTTATTTTAAGATGAAGTAGTTGATGTGGAGGATGATTAGGAATATATTGATATTATCAATATTTTACTTTTTATTGGCGATTAGGGTTTTTTGATATTTATATTCCATCTTTCAGAATAAAAAATAGTATCATTTTTATCTTTTTAAAAGATATTTTATTGCTATTATTAAGTTATCTATCTAATATTTTTTGCCTTTTAATACAATCAATAAAATTAATAGAATTAATAGAACTCATTTTTACTTTCATAAAATCAACTTTCTTTTTTTAATATTAGAACAATATATTTATTTGTTAACAATAACAATTCATTAAAAATATTGTCTTTACCAAAACTAGAAATTCTTTAAATTAAAAAATCCATTTTCAATTTCTCCGTCTATCAATTAACCTTTATTTGCACCAATCAAAGCCTTGAAAGCCCAAAATTGAAAATCAATCCATTCAATTGAAAGCTTCAATTTGAACTTAATCATTTTTTAATCCAATATCTCCATTTCCATCTCTATAAATTGTTCGAAATGCAACCGAATTCCAAAACGAGACTTTACATTATATTAAAAGTAGATAAGACAGCTACTAATGATGAGCTTAAAAGATCGTATAAAAGATTAGCTTTACAACATCATCCCGATAAAAATCCCAATGATTTGGATTTAGTAAGTTATTTTGGCCAGATTAAATTCTTAGAAAATATTAATTTCAAATTTTGTTTATCTTTCTTTATAGTTTAAACAAATTAAGCATGCTTATGATATCTTAAGTGATCCAAAAAAACGAAAGATCTATGATAAATATGGAGAACGAGGACTTGAACTTATGAGTACTTTTGGAGATTCTGGACTTGATGAAGATATTGGTACAAAGCTCAATCTCTTCTTTATCATCCTCAATCTCTTCACTATCCTCTTAATTCTCTTCTTTAGCTTTTTATCCGCTAAAGATGACGACTCAATACTGTGGCATTATTCAATTATCTTTATACCATTATGGTTAATTGATTGTGGATTTTTATTTGGTATATTAAATTTACTAAAAGATGCATTTATTAGTTGGAAAAATGGAAAAAATCAAACTGAAGAGGAAAATGATGATGTATTAAATCAACCTACAGGGATGAAGATGGATGATCAATCCTTTATAGCTACTTTAGTCTTGGCAAGTGTTATTGTTTTTACTTTGAGTTTGATTATTATATTTCAAGTACTTTTAGTATTAAAAATTGATGATACATTGAATTTATCAGGGGTACAAATATTCAGTCCATTGATTATATTGGAAGGATTAGCATTGATAAAAACAATAATTACTTTAATATTAAAATTAAAGCATTTACAATCTCAATATGTAGCTACTATAGGCAATGAATTATGGCCCAACTTCATACGTTGCTTACAAATTATATTAATTATTTGTAAATTAGATGCTACTGCATTTAAAACAGTATCTTGGGCAGTTGTTTTTATACCAATGTATTTATTGTTTTTTATTATCGTATACATTATAAGAACTAAATTCCACACCGCCAACCATTCTCAATTATCTGATAATGAACGACCAGATAAAAATATATGGTTATTGTTAACTATATTATTTGCCCTCATCTGTTTATTTTTTTATCCCTTTTTAGGTTTATTGATCAAAAAATTAGACGATCCTAATTCTATTCGATTAGTTATGGTATTAGTACCTATTTTTATTTTATTATCATTTATGCTTTGTTGCTTCGGTTGTTGTATTCCTTGTTGTTGTTTTATGGCTTTAAATACCGATTTAGGTGAGGAAGTAACGGACCAAGTTCGACCTTTATTTGTTAATTCAGATAGATTAATTACTCAGGGTTATGGGCAGGATATGAATGAAATGGAATCAAATAGAAGTTAAAGTTGATAGGTGAGAAATGAATGCAGTAACATTTCTTTTTTGTTTTATTAATTAAAAAAATAGTAATTAAATTAAGAGATAGATATGTATATATTTTTATTTTTATTTATATTTTATATGTTAAATTTTGAGAATGATTAGCTATTTTTAATATTTTAAATTTCTTTACCCTCTTCATCTATAGTTAAATCTTGAATTAGTTTATCAATTTGTTCTTGTTTTTTGGCTAATTCTTTTTCTTCCTAATAAAAATAAATCAAATTAATATCAATATTTATCTTTATATCCTTTATTATAATAATCAAACTTACTTTTTCTTTAACTTTCCTATCTAATTCTGGTTTAAAATCACTGTAAAAAAAGGAAATCAATATTTTCGGATAGTAGATAGTAATAAATCAACTTACGTTTCATATTCTTTTCTAGCTTCTTCTACCGCTTCAAAGAAAGCACTCATACCCTCTCCAGTCACAGCAGAACAGCCAACAGTCTATCCAAAAAAAATCAATTCGAATCCTTAACCTTCCTCCAGTTCTACGAAATCTCCCATTTTTCTATCTTTAAATTTATCAAAAATATTCAATTACCTTTAAATGAGCATAAAATTCTTCAAGTACCAAGCACATCGAATGCATAAAAGAACCCATATAACTACTATCTTCACCTAAAGCTCGTTGAAAAGCTTCAAAATCAGTAATCCATTCTTCGGCAAATTCATGGCTAACGACATCCACTTTATTGAAGACCAATATAAAGGGTAATTTTGTTTTATATAAAATACTAATCAAAAATAAACAATGAGTTAATAAAAATAAGAAGAATAAAAATAAATAAACAAAGCTAGTAATAATTATGTTGCTTTTTTGTTTCCTTTCTTTTTCTTAGTTTCAATTAATTAAATTTCTCTTATTACTTACCTACAAGCATATAACATATTGGACATAAATGTAGCTGGCGATGCTGTTCTTGGTGTATCTATAATATAAGCAATAACTGTTGGATAAGATAGAGCTAATGCTTCAGTGATAATAGCACCCGATGCAGACCATGTGAAAATTTCTATTTGTCCCGGAGTGTCGACGAGGAGGTAACTAGAAAGAAAAAGAAAAAAAGAATTAGCTATTGGTGTTATTAATTCGAACTACTAGTTAATGATTTTTAATTTCATTGTTGGTACTTTATGGTTTTGAGTGGATGTGAAGTAAGTAGGGAATATAAGAACTTACTCAATACTTTCTTGTTTTTTTTGAATCAAATCTAAAACCTGATCAAATTTGGTAGTAAATAAATTTAAACTGGTTAAGATACCACCGTTAGGACCTAAAGAATATCTAATTGATTTTCAAATATTAGTATGCTTGATTATCCTATTTCATTATTTATATCTTCATTTTCTTAAACTATAAGCTGTTATTGTTATATTTTATTATTATAGTAAGGTGATTATTTCAGATATCTAAAATAAAACCTTACTGATTCATCACCTCTTTATAATTCACTGTATCCCTGATATCAATATTAACCGGATAACTCAAATTAGTAACTGCAGGATCTAAATTTAATACATATGGTTTTTGTGATGTTTCAAATAAATGAGCGTTTAATCTCTATTATTTGATTTTTGATTAGATTAGTTTTTACTGAGGGTGAAAGGAGAAGATGTAATTACTTGCATAAACGTAGTTTTACCACTACCTGCCATACCAATACACAAGATTGTGGTGGGTAATTTACTGTTGCTAGTTGAACTCATTCTTTTTTTATCGTTGAATTGAAAGTTTAAAAAAGAAATTAAAAAGCACTTTTTTTTTACAAATCTTGCGTTTATTTTAAATTCAATTCGGGGTTGAAAATTCTTAAAAAATAATCATTACAAATCAAAAAACAACAAAAATTAAAAAACTTATTTTAATAAAAATAAAATCTCTCACTTTTTATTTAACATTTAAGTCCATTCTTTCCATCATATGACCACATCAACTTAGAGTTTACATTCAATGGGTTTTGATTATATAACAAAAACTTGTGATTTTGATAAGGTTGATTAAGATGAAACATTTCTTGTAGGTTCCAAGATACTAAACCAATAGCTTCAATTTCCGATAATTCCCCTTTAGCTTGATGATAAGCCCAAGAAGCTTCCCAAATTAAATTATGAGCATATTCACCATCTTCATCTGGAGCAAATCCAAGCTCAACCCCTGCTTTATTTAATACTGTAAATGTAGTATTTTTAGTTAACGGAGCACCAGTCAAACATCGACGTTTAGACCAAGTATCAGGTACACAACGTACAGGTTGTAAAATAACCTTAATTCTTTCATAAGATAATTCATCAGCAACCTTAAAATTAAATTAATATATATTATTATTATTATTGTTATTATTATAACTTACTAACCAAGCTTCAGCTCCACCAAGGATAATCAGATCTAAACCAACTCCAAAACCACCCGATTGATGAAATTTATCTCGAATTAAATTACGTAATTGAATTAAACGAATAATATCATCTTTATTATGAGCACGAACAACAACTGGTATTAAACCTTTAATAACTTGACTAATTAAATTAGTTGCTTTTGGCCAATCTTTAGAATTTTGTTCAATTGCTTTCAAAAATAATTGTCTTATTTTTAAAAATTGTTGAGATATAGTAGTAGTAGTTGAATCTAAATATTCATGACCAACAGCAAGATGAAGGGCAGTAACTGGATTAACAATATCTTCATTTAAATAAGCAGTATTGCCATCTGTAAAAAAAGATGTAGAATAGCCGTTAATTATACCAGATCCTAATAATGGAGCTGAAACAGCAGCAGTAATTCCACCTTTAAAAGCTCTCTTTAAATGTTTACCTTCAAAAGTTAAACCATCAATAGCTTGTGGATAATCTTCATATTTAAACGGATCAATGTTTTTAACATTACCATCACCAGTAGAATCTTCTTGTATAATTTCATTTAAACCTAATTTAGTAGCTACTCCAATTAAACCTGGTATCATCCATGCTTCACTATCTGCATATACAGTTTTTAAATTCATTTTATTAGCTATCATTTCTTCAATTTCAGTAATCTTTCCATTTTCTATTAACAATACTTTATTCTTTTGAATTTTCATTGCTTTAGTTGAATTATTCATTATTACTTGATTTACACCTTTTAATATAAAGCTCTTTAATCCGTCATAACATTTAAATTCTTTGTATTCATTTTTGATTTTAGGATATTCAATTGGATTATCATAATCAAAGGCATTAAGTTGTTGATTTTCATCATCTTCATATTTTTCTGGAAACATTAATATGCCATCAATTATTACTTGTTCTGGTGTTGTACCAACAGTAAATGGAATTTCATTCCAAAGTACTAAATCAGCATCCATACCTATTTGGATACCCCCGATTTTATGTCCTAATCCTAATGCTTTAGCTGGATTAGAAGTAATTGATGCTAATGCATGTTTAGCATCTAATCCGTTATGATAAGCTTTAGTAGCTTCAAACATTAAGGTTTGTGAATTAATTACTGGATGATCTGATTTTAATGCTACTGGTATATTATGTTCAGTTAATATTATTGGTGCTCTTGGATCTTCTTCATATGCTTCTTTTTTATAACCCCATCCATCACTAAATGTAGCTACAGTTACATTAAAGCCATAGCGACCAGCTCTTTTAATGAGTTCAGGTACTCGATAAGCACTTAAAGCATGATGGAAGGCCCAGATTTGAAAACCATAATCTTCTGAAGCTCTAATAACGGTTTCTAAATCTTCAGGCTAAAAGTAAATAAAACATTTAGTTTATATTCTATTCAATTATGTATTCAATTATTTAATATTTACCTCATAACAATGAATATGAGGTTGAACATTACCACGAATCACATTTGATAAAGATTCTAATTTAATATCTGTTGGAAATTCTTTAGTTATTGAATGAACTCTTCCTTTACGAATATCAACTTCATTAAAATGATCTTTTAGAAAATCACACCATTCATCTTGTTCACGTACTAATTGGCTTGCTTTAGAAAACATTTCTCTCATTAAATAACCAGATCCCATTCTAGTTGATGGAGTTTTACCTATTTAAAATAAAATTAAAGTTAATTTTATTAAGATATTATTTCTTATTTTACCTTGCTCCCCATAGACTCTTTTTGGATTTTCACCACAAGCAAATTTCATATATCTCCATGGCATTTTATTACTTTGATCATTGTAATTAACTAAAGCTTCTTCATTACTTCTACTTTTAACTGGTCTTAATTTAAATACAAAGGCTTCTCCACCCATTACATTAGCAGATCCAGGTAATACTAATGTAGTAGTAATACCACCACTCATTACAATTGGTAATGCAAGATCATCTTGGTTAAATGCATCAAGAGTTCTTAACTAATAGAATATTAATATTAGTTTATTATTATATTACATTATGTTATACCATTGGAGTAGCAGGTGATGTCATTTCATTGGTATCATCCGTACCTACTAGCATTGGCCAAGAATCAACACCGATATGACTAAATTAATTATAAAAAGTTAATATAATAATATTATACTATTATTATTATTACCTATGCATATCTACGAGACCAGGAGTAACAATTTTATTTTTACCATTGATAACAATAGCATCTTTAGGAATATGAATAAATCTAGAAATACCCTTAATAATCCCTTCATGTAAGAGCAAATCGCTTCTGTAAGCTTCTTTGCCTAAAGCATCCCAAATAGTAACTCCACGAATAACAATAGGTCTAGTGCCATTAACAAACCGACCATTTTTATTATCTTTTATATCTTCTTTTTTAACTCCTTCTTTCATCAATTTAAGATAATCTTGTCTTTTAACATTTAAGTCGTCTAATTTTTTACATTGTTTATAACCATAATTAACGGAAGCTGAAGAAATAGCCATTTTATCGCCAATTAAATGACTATCTGTATTAAAGTCACGGAATAATAAAGTGATTAGTAAACCGAGGATAATCACAATACTGATAGTAGAAAATAATCTCAAAACATTACGTAAACTTTTATAATCTAATACTTCAGACCAAGTATTACCAACTTCTCGACGACCTTGATTGGTTCCATTAGCCGCTTCTGTATCATGATGAATAAAGGGCGTATTCTCGCTATCTTCATCGTGTGAAGGTGACATTCTTTTATTCTTTACTTTTTTTTATAATTAAATTTTTTTATTAGAAAGTTTATTTTTGTATAAATTTTTTTTATAATCATTTATGACGTGGTCAAATATATGCCCCTTTTTATCCTTTTGATTTTGAATGAGTAAAAAAGTGTTACTTGAACATTGATTGGTTGATGCGGAGATTGAGACTGGTTTATTTTGCATTATGATTTATTGTTTTATACGATTATGATGTATGTTGGGCAATAGCATATGGTAGTATAGAGTTACTGATTAAATTGTGTAACCCAAACTTTGTCCATTGGCCACTCTGTTTCTATTCCTTATCAAAAATCCTAATTCTAAAATGACATTAACTTGCTTACAACAAGTCAAGACGATAAATTTGAACAATAATAGCTACTTATTTAATAAGGGTTTTCTAGCCTATTTATACTAGTCAGAATACTTATCATAATCTAAGAGTAATGAATTTGTAATATAATAGAAACGTATAACAATTACTATCATCATTCTAACCAGAAAGTAATAGGATATTTCCAATAAAGTATTAACTTATCAATAATAATGTAATCATTTGGGAGGTATAGTGCTTCTTTTTATACAATCTAACAGCAGTCACTATTAAAACTGTTTTGTGACCAATGATAATAAATTTAAATCAATTTAGTTTCTTTTAAATTTTTATTTTTACAAATCAATAAACTCATAAAAGAACTCAATAGTGTCATCCTTTATTCTTTAATTTTCAATAACAATAATAAATTAGAAGTTAATAAATCTAAAACTAAATTCAATAAACAATAGATAAAGACAATAAAGCATAAATTCAAAAGCATAATATCAAACTTATCCTTGGGTTTATTCTTCTTCCTTTCTTTCCTCATACATCCCCTCCACTCAATTGAAAATACTTAAATTCAACTTTTGTTTTTCACCCACAAAAACAGCATGAATCGAATGATCATTCAAAGCATTATCTGTATTAGGATGTACCAATACTGAATGGCCATTTCTATTAACTAATAACCAAGGGATAATTGTACCTAAATCTTCTTCATTCATTACATGCGCTTCAAACATACCAACAGGATGAGGACCTAAAGATGAAATATTGGTATTATATTTTTATAATAGAGATAATGAACTGAAATTTTTGCTAATATTTAATATATGAATAGAATGTGATTGAATTCAATCGAACTTACCAACTGGTCTTGGTACCAATTCAAATACTTTAATATGTGGAAAAGCTTGAATAAAACTCTGTCTTAAAGCTGTTATGGAAGCAACAGAAACTGAATTCCATTCTTGAAAGTAAAAATGTAAGTCAAAATATTTAATTGGACTTGGAAATGGCATTGATTAGTTGTTATTATTTATTTAGTATTATGTTTTTTTTAGAAGATAGTTTTTTTATATAAAAATTATGTTAATTAACCGATTTTATATTAGATTCGAGCTGGTTGCTATTGATTGGTTAAAGACAAATGAGTGACTTTTCAATGATTATTAGTAATCTACATTACTAATAGATTTTCGGTGAATTTTTCTTACAAATAGTAGTATTTAGTTAAGTGTGAGTATGACTTTTACAACTTTCTATTTATAATTCTAACTTTAACCTTAAATCTTAGTATTAATTTAGGTACATTTAAACTATCCCATTTAAATATAAACATTAAAAATAACATGTTTATTTTTTATTTCAATAATGTTCATTTTTCTAGTCTAAAAAGAAAATAAACTAATTAATCTCATATTTAAAAAAAACAGTCTCCCAATTTCCATTTTTTATTACACATCAAAAATTAATTTTTCCTTATTTAAATCAATTAATTTTTAACCAAACATCAAAAAAAACTATGAACACGACTAACGACGAATCTAACTCTGACCATGAAAACAAGGTGCATTCAAAGTCTATATCCTTCCCTTATTTAAATATGAATCCAGATCGACCTAACCCAATCTATAATACCTCAATACAAATGGATAAACGAAGTTATTGTAGTTCCAAAGATATCATCTTTTCCACGGATGGATTAACAGTAAAATGTAATAAAGATTATAATATCACTTTAGCCAATTATGGTATCTCTGAAGGCACTTATTATTTTGAAGTTAGAATATTAGATTTACCTGAAGATTCCAATATAAGATTAGGTATTGCACAAGTTTCTACACCAAAAGATGTACCTTTAGGTTATGATGGATTTTCTTATTCTTATAGAGCAAATCCAGGAACATTATTTCATCGATCTAGACCATTTGATGTTAATAAAGGTTATTGTGAAGGAGATGTAGTAGGAGTATTGATACACTTACCACAGTTAAATGAAATTGAAAGAAAAGAAATTGAGTTTAGGGTATTAGATCAAGCAATAGGAGCACGACAATATTCATATGAAATTAATTCTCAATTATCATCCAAAATTAATCCAATTAAAATTCAATGTGGTGAAAATGAAAGTGAATTAGCAACTCCAATACCTTTTCCTGAACAATTTGATTATAATTTTCAAGACCCTTTTTTGAAATTTGATCAACTACCAATTCATTCCGGTTCTCAACTTTGTTTTTTTGTTAATGGGGAATTAGTTGATCATTCATTTTTAAATCTTTATTTAGCTAAATATCATCCTGCTATTTCAATTTATAATGGTGCAAAAGTTAAATTAAATTTTGGACCTCAATTTGTTCATTCTCCTCCAGAAATATTTCATCCAAAACAATGTCCTAATGTTAATAAGTTGGATTTAATTAAATATGGTTTTAAATTAAAAGAGGGTAAAGTTAGTTCATTATATTCTTTAGTTGAAAATCTATAAAAGTTAAGTATTATATATTATATGTAAAAAATAAAATAAGTGGAAATTATAGATTTTTTTAATTTTTTAATTTGTCTATTTATTTTTTATTAATTTAATGTTTTGATTTTGGTAATATTTTTTTAGTATGTAATGTACCCGATAAAGCGTCTTCTATATCTAATTTTAAGGTTTTACATGTTTCAACATCATGAAAAGAAAGTGGAAAACGATAACTAAATATTAAAACAATTAAAATTTAAAAAAAAATTAGTCAATTAATATATTACCTTAACCATAAATACAACATAATGCATCTATGACAAGTTTCTAATTGTTTTAGATAATCTTCATCATTCATTTGAGCAATATTAGGTATATTTAAATGATCTTTAATATTTACTGGATGTCCTTGAGAATGTGTAGTGATTGCCTAAAATATTACAAATATTAATATTAATTACTATTTTATTTTATTTTATTTATTATATTATCATTAAATTACTTTACCTTTGCAATAAATTTTACTACTTGTGGATCTCTAGCAGGAATTGGTGCCATTAAAAAAGATAATCGATCTTCTAAAGATAATGGTATTTCACTTAATATACCTGCTAATTTAATATGATCATCTGTATAACATAAAAAATAGCCTTTAGGCAATTCACATAATACCATTAATTTTATCTATTTTAATTTAATTATTAATATATTATTATTATTTATTATCATTATATTATTATTAAATTACCAATATCATTGAAAAAGATTCATTTGGAAATTGATAAAAGAAAGCTTTTAAGATTGATAATTCAGGTTGTAATCCAATTGTCTATTAAAATAATTTAAAAATTAATTCATGTTACAAGACATTAACTTACTTTCAAAGGAGCAAACTTTTGTTTCATACAATATAAAAGATAATCCACATCTGTTTTATAAAAACTATATTTGAAAAATTCATCAATTGAAACTCAATCATAATAAGTAAATAATTACCTTGTAACTTCCCCATTAGCAAAGTGAGTACCAAATCTCCCCGCTCTACCAGCAATTTGTTTTACTTGTGATATTTTTACTTTTCGAATACCAGTACCATCAAATTTAGATAAACTATCAAATACTACTCGTTGAATATTTCTAGTATTTTAAATTTAATAAGTTATTAGTTTATAATTATAATAAAAACTAATAAAAACTTACAAATTTAAACCCATACCAACTGCATCGGAAGCTACCATAATATCATAACCTGAATTAGGGTCATTAAATAATTTAGCTTCCATAGCTCGATTTTCTATTATATTTATATTTATATTTAATGCTCATCATAAAACAAAACTAAAAAATAACTTACCTGGTGGTAGTCTACCATACACCACGGCACACTTTAATCCTGTAGCTTTTTCGACTTTATCTTTATGTTCAAAAATTCCATCTCTACTAAAAGTAACTAAACAATCTCCCTTTTTAAATTTTTTATAATCCCCATCTAAGGCATCCTCTTTTATCTTTAAGGGTGATAATCTTTCATACTCATTAATAATAACCTCTTCATTCATTTGTTTGCAAATTTCTTTTACAAAAGGAATAGCGCTTGGTTCCCCACAAAGATGAATTTCATGTGCTTGAACACCTACTAAAGCTCTTAACCAACCCCATCCTCTTTGTGCATCGGAAAGTAATTGAATCTCATCAAACACAGCCACATCATAAACTTTACTTAAATTTAACATCTCTATTGTAGCTGAAGTTATCGTTTGTTTTAAACTACCAATATCTGAATAGTTTTTTAATTCAATTTTTTGACCAGTAGTTTTTTCTAAATTGGAGATATAATCTTCAACATCTATACGTTCTTCTCCAGTGGCTAAATTACATCGTATACCCTCATCAATAAACCGCTTAAAGATTTCAAACGCTAATAAACGTAATGGACCACAATACACACCTCGTGGAGCTATTTTTAATCGTTGTAAAGCTTTGTATGTTTTTCCGGAATTTGTAGGGCCGACGTGCATGATGATCTTTCTGTATTTTATTATAAAAAATTAAATGAATAAAATAAAGTTAAATTCCAAACCTACCTTTTCATCTTTCTAGCTTGAGGAAACCAATGAATTGGATTTTCTAAAGTCGCTAACCCTTTAATATAATCAAACTTTTCCTTTTCTTTTTCTCCTAATTGTCTACTACCAAATTTAAGAAATTCTCTCAACATTGCTTGATCTAAAGCTAATAAATTACTTTCCGATACTACTTTAGCTGCGTCTGAAAATTTGAATTTTGGGTATTTATCCGATTTAATCAATTCTATAAATTCTCCCATCACTGTTTTATAGGTTCTTTCATTCCAGCCTAAACTTAGGACTAACGACTTAATGGTGGAATTGAATTTGAAATGATATACATGGTTTAAATAATCTATTTTTTTTAATGTAAATTGATTCTATTAAGAAATTATCACTCAATTTTAAATTACCTTGAAACTCAAACCTTTGTTGTCTATATGAATTTCTACCACCTCGATTTCTTTTATCATCTCCCCTTCTTGGTATCTCCTTTAAACTAGCCTTTTTCACATCTCTCACTAATCCGTTCTTGTCCTCCTTCGGTAAATATTTTTCTAATATTTTTGTAGTTGGTATTTTTTTTCCGGTGGTTACATAACGTACTAAACTCAATCTAAAACATTTCTTATTGATCAATTTGAATGTTAAGTTGTTAGAAAACATTGAAGGTTAAATCGATTTTTGATAACTTGATTTAGTATATTGAGATTTTTTGTTAGGGGTTATTTTTGGGCAAAGTTTTTAGAATTTCTCGAGTTTTGGGGATAGAAGAAAAATGCTAAGTTTGGTTTAATAGTTTAAAAAGTTATAATATTAGATGAATTGTATGCTTTCATTTTAAATAGAGTAATACAATATTATATTAGTATACTATTTTATAAATATTAGGAAGGTTAATATAAGTGCCTTTAATCGACTGCTACTTGATATCCAATATATGAATAATATTACAATTTGTTATATAAATTTTTAGTACTTTATATAAGCAATAAATAACTATGATTACGAATATTTTATTATACTTATTATACTTGTTATTTTATTAACAAAGCATCAGAACGTTCAATATTTATTTAATATCACAATGTTTTTTATTTTAGTAGGCAGCTAGCACTTTTTTTAACCTAATGTTAAATAAAAATGAACAAAGAGTGAAATAACATTCACATCTACTAATATAATAATACTTTATATGTTATAATAAAAAATATCAAGTATCATCAAGTCCCATTAAATATTATAATGTAATTTACCAAAATACATTAGGAATTTAGTAAATTAATTTTAATGTTTTTTCATTAGAAAAAGTCACAAATGTCTATTAAAACCACAACATTAGAAAAGGAGATAACTTTTAATAAAAAACTTAATGTTCTTTGATAGTCTAATAATCGAATAAACTGGTAATGGTGTTACAAACTATACAATAATTACGATGATTGTTATTAAATAGAAGGCTAAACTTCCTTGGTTTATGTTTACTCATTAATACGATTGATTTCTTCAAAATAAATATAATTTTCAGTAATTGTATTAATTCAATAGAATAGTATTCAGTAGTAGTTTGCGGATAAGTAATTATTACAATGAAATATGACTTCATTTTAATCTGATTTTTAAATAATTTTAAAACTAGTGATTGTGTAAAAAGAAGAAATAATCAGTTTTTGGTTCATTTAGTTTTTTATCAATTAAGATTTTATAATAGATGGAGTTATTAATTGAAGTAAATGCAAGTGGATACATTAATCGCGGATAATTGATGATCGTTACCTTTCATTTAAAGTAATCTTATATTTGGTTTAATTATTTGTAATATTAATAATTTATTTTTAGCTTAGTTGCATAAATTTCTTAATATTTGACAGTTTAATTTGATTAATTTAATTTCTAATCTATTTCATAAATCTGGACCTTAAAGTCGATCTAATTGGTGAGCATCAAGCATTTTGGACTTTGTTATCACCAATAAGCTTCAGCTAGGATTAAAAATAGATCCGTTTTTAAAAATAGAATTTTTACTAACCAATAGGATAAAAATAGCACCATAACAATAAAAAGAAAAGGGGAGCTAAAAATAAATTTCTCAAAGTTTCTTTACTTTTTTATAAAAATATAAGAGAGAACTAAAAATAAATATTTTAGTTTTAAAAAAAAATAACAAGTCAAAAAAAATTGTAAGTTAACTGTTAAGTTAGAAAGCTTAATTTTAGATTACCAATATCTTCAGTTTAAAATGTCTGTATATTTATCTTTTATTTATAGGCACTATATCAAATAACATCAAACTACTAACAACTTCAAACAATGGGTCGTAAGAAAATTGAGATTAAAGGTCTTACTGATGAGAGGAATAAGCAGGTAAGTAATATTTGTTAAAAAAGTCAAGGTACTAAACAAGCTTTAGGTTACTTTTTTGAAACGTAAAGCCGGTTTAATGAAAAAAGCGTATGAGTTAAGCGTTTTATGTGACTGTGAAATTGCAGTAATTGTTTTTAATTCCAATAATAAACTTTGTCAGTTTGCGTCATCCGATATGGATAAGATCCTTATGCGATATACAGAATATGGTGAACCATTTGAAAGCAAAAGTAACATTGATGTAAGTTTGTACGCTGAGTTTTTGTTTAATTAGCAATATTAATCGTCATTTTAGTTTGTTAATGGTGATGATAGAGATGGTTCTGATGATAAGATCAGTATGTCACATACTCCTGATCCTTCAACTATAATGGAAAATCAAGTAAGTGAATTAGATACATATTATAAATATAAAACTTATTCGCTTTTATTAGATGTATAATAATAATCAATTCCAACCAAATCAAATGATGAATTTACCAGGGAATTACAATTACCTTCATCCTAATATTGCTTATCAAAATCAAAATTATAATGGCATGATGAATTCACCTATTGCGAATAATTTTAATATACCTGGAAATATGCCAAGTAATATGCAAAGCAACATGCAAATGCAAAATAATATGATGCATCAAGTGGAATCGAATAATAATATGCAAATACATAACCCAAGTATGGGCCAAATTCATCCAAATATGGGAGCTATGGTCAATCAAGGATATAATACTGAAGGTATGCAACAGATGCAAACTCCACATTTCAATAATCAAATTCCACAGGTAAATTATGAAATTTATTTATTAGTAACTTTATTTATTTTATTTTCTAGTTAAATCACCCACAAAGTGAACAAATGAATCGAATCAATTCAGCCCAAGAATTGAGAGAACAATCACATATACCAAGTCAATCAATGCAACATTCACATTCTAATCCGGTCACTTCAGGTCAACCAATCGAAAGTCCAATGAATAGCAACACGGCTAATAACGATAGGAATGAAGCATCAAATCAAGGCTTTAAACGACCTGCTGGATTAAGAGTTCAAATACCATTAAAAAAATCCAAAAATGAAGAATCAAATACACAATCACCTAGTGTAAATACAGAAACTGATGTTGAAAATAATGTAACAATAGATACTAATAAAGAAGACGTTAACAATATCCAATCGAAAGAAGTCCAAAATGAGGTTAAAGTAAATAAACCTATTGTTGACCCTAAAGTTGAGAAAGAAGCAGTACAGATTAAACAGGAAGAAAAGAAATCAATAAGTCAAATGGTAAGTTTTTGTGTAATGAATTTCATATAAAGTTAGTTTAACTTTTTATTATAGGGTATGATGAATCACTGTTTACAAGCGCCTAATTTACCAAGTCCTTCTACATTCTATCCTGGTTTTTATCAGGGTGGTGAAATGCTTTCTCCTCTAGTTACTCAAACACCTTCCACTGCAGTGAATAATGGAGCTCATGCTTTTAACTGGCCACCTACAAATTCCAATCAACCTACTATCCCCTCTAAACTAAAAAATGAAAGGTAAATTTCATCTCATTTGAAGCTAAATGATTAGTAATCTAAATTGTATTTTTAGTTCAACTTCAAAAGAGCAATAAGTTTATTAGTGTAGAATTTTGGTTGACTTTGAATCTGTCTATTCTTTAACTTGAATTTTAAATATTTTTATACATAACCTTTCTTTAAATATAAAATTTATTATGGTGGACTCATTTTTAATGTAATATTCTAACTATGATTTATAAATAATAAAACATTTGAAATAAATCTTAATTTTTTTAAATATAAATTTTATCTACTTGTTTTAATTTAATTTTCTAATACTACTCTGTAGCGTACTTTACCATCTCTTACATGCTTTAATCCTTTATTTACATCCTTCATCTTAAACCTTTCAATAACTGGGCGGATTTCATGTTTAGCAGCAAACTGTAACATCTTTTCAATCTCTTCAATGGACCCGATCAAACTACCAGTAAGTGATAAATTCTTGCTTAAAAGTACGAAAGGTTGGATTTTTAATGGTTCCTCTGGGATAGCTAATAGAATAATTCTACCTTCTAAGTCCATCCAACTAGCGAATTGAGACCATTGGGAGTCTTTAGCATTGCTTGTAACAATTAAAAAGTCTAATGAGTTTTTAGCTTTTTCTAATTGGTCTTTATCATCTGTTGCTACATAATGTTTAGCCCCTAATTGAATCGCCTCTTCCTTTTTACTTTCATTTCTTGAAAACGCAGTTACCTCACATCCTAGCTTACTAGCGAACATAATAGCTAAATGACCTAATCCACCAATACCAACGACACCAACTCTATCACCTGCTTTAAATTTATATCTTAACATTGGTGAAAATACTGTAGCACCAGCACATAATAAAGGAGCAGCATAATCGGATGGAATACTTTCTGGAATATGAAAAGCATAATCACCTTGTACTCTGACTTTATCAGCATACCCACCATAAGTTTTAGCTCCATCACTGAATCTCTTATCATTATAAGTCCATGCCATCTTAGGACATTGTGCATCTTGTTTTACTGAACATGGTTTGCAATCTGGTAATAAACAAGCAGCACATTGAGCACCTACACCTACTCTATCACCAAGTTTAAAGTTAGTTACATCTTTACCTAAAGCGACTACTTTTCCTACAATTTCATGTCCTACAATTACTGGATAATCGGATTTGCCCCATCCACTATCTAAGGTATGAATATCTGAACCACAGATACCACAATGAGAGATTTCGATTTCAATATCATTATCTAAGAGCTCAACAGGAGTGTAAGAGAATGGTACTAACTCTTGATCTTTTCCATGGCATGCCCAACCGTTGATTTGACCTTCTACTTTACTTTTCTTATTTTCAGTTGACATTATGATGTTATTTGGATACTTGTTTTGTTTGAATGAACTTCTATTTTTTGATTATTTATACTTTTGAGTTATTTGATATTTTATCAACTGTTTAAGTTTAAACCAATGATGATGGCTTATTTCTGAATGTCTAGTTTTAATTTATGATGTAATTATGTGCTAGTGATTATTAATTTCTAATTTATGATTTGAGTTGAATATGGGAAGATGTGTATTTTTTTGGCTTCAAAGGCTTGTAAAGCTCGAATAATAAATTTGAAATGCAGCTATTAATCAGCATTTCATCTATGTGCTACTCTTCCTTATTTTATTGTAAAATACAGAAGTCTGCTTATTTTTTATGCGAGTTATAAGTTATTTTATAAACGTAGCAAGTACTTCATAATTCGGATTAACAATTATAGTTGCGTTGATTGTCCCTGTATTTTTATCGGGGTTCCAAAGAGCCGAATTTTAGTTGAAATTTTATAGGAATAAATTGTGATTTTACTTCTTGTTTTAGATTATTAATTGATATTTTATCAACAAAATCGGAAGTGCATTCGGTTTTTTATCTATTGTTTAACTATTTGATTGAAATTAAATATTATCTTATTATATAATATATTAATTAAATAACACGTTAAAATAAAGAGATTTTCGCTGATAAGATTATAAAGCTACATGCTCCATTTTTTAATAGAGCTTACAATATATGAAAACAGATCTGGTAACCTTTACTATGTTGTTATTTGATGTGACCACATATGATAGTGATATAAGTTTAATGAACTCAGCCTTACTATCGTTAGCAACTATGATATTAATAACAACATTTGTTTTATTTAATGATTTATAGTTGTGAGTATTTTTTTTATTATAAATTAGGTAATACTTCAATCCATCATAAGCTCACATGTAATTATCTAATACTATACACACTTTTGTTGCTCAATTAACCTATAGTTTTTTCAGCGCTGTTATTAAATATATATAGATATAGCTAATGAATTAATTTTTTAAATGTTGATGCTTTTAAAGTGAATAGAGTAGATGATTAACTAACTCCACAGAATTAAAATATCCCGGGTTGGGATTATATTAAAATAAAAAACATAGTTATTATTATGATAGTAGAAAGCATGATATAGCTTTTGCTGCTACTTAGTTATGTATTTTAATATACTCGAACGAAAATTTTGATTTTTATCTATAGTTAAACTGAAGGGATCTCTTTTAAAGTATTGAACGATCAACTTTTTAATAACGAGCCTAGTTTATATAAATACAAAGCTAAATAATGCAATCAACTATTATTATAAATAAATTTGGTATGATGTATATTACGGTTCATTTGAATAATGTTTTAGTAAATTAAACTAACATATTTATTTGGTAAATTAAATTGTGAGCATATTTTTCTTTGTTCAAGAATCAACTAACTTTTTTTACAATTTTTAAGCAGCTTAAAAAATCGAAAAAAGTAAACAAAACATATGGGGGTATTTTTTTTTGGTTTCATTATTTTTTCCATTTTTTAAGCGCTATTTCAGCGAAAAGATTGTTAGTAAACTCTTAAACAAAAAATACGCTCCATATGGATATGCTTATTTAACCCTTTAGCTCGATAGAACAGTACAAATAAAATTTAAATTTAAATAGTATTAATTCTTATTAAACATTAATAGAAGTATTTGCTTCTAATCCTTCATCTCACTTTTTAATTTATTTTAACACAAACTAATGGATTTCAAGAAATTAAATTAAATTGCTCGAAATGAGAATGTAAATAAATAAACTGATAAGTTATATTTAATTTAATACTAACTAGCTTTAAAAAAGTTGTGTTTTGTAGTTAGTTGAGTGAAGAGACTACCCATGTCTAGGTTTTTTTGTAAATAAAACTTTAGAATCTAGTCTCTTTATAATTTATTTGTAAGTTTCAATTCATTTAAAGTTATCGTTAATATGTATTTATACATTACTATAGGCCAAATTTTAAAGCTGAAATGGATAAGATTGTATAAAAATGTCATAAAAGTAACTTTGAGCCAACTTTTCTTTGATATTGTTTAAAATAGTTGATTAAGCGCTTTTCGTGATAGAAAGGGTACTTGCATTAGCATTACCTAAATCTCAAACATTTAATCTACACGCAATAACTTTTTTGACTATGTTTTAAATTGAACTTTGGGACTATCAACATTTAAAAGATATTTTTATTCTAATTAACACAGTATTTTATATAAGATATGACTTTTTGTATATAAATTTCACTTTCTAATCGTTTATTTTCCAAAGAACATCTATTATCTCTAGCTCTTTATTTACGTCCTTCAAGTTGGAAACGTAGTATTTGAAATAAATATACAAACATTCAAAATTAACGCCTGTTACTTCAATTGATACTCAATAAACAAATACAATATTAAAAGTGTTAAAGCTTAATAGCAGGACGCCAAAACCCCACAATTAAGTAAACCATTTATAAAAACACGACTAAAAAACTCTAAACCCCTATAAAAAGCCACATTACCAATTAACCTAATTGAACTCTATAAAGAACTTCGATTTCATTTCTACTTCAATTTTCAAATTTTAATCTCACTTAAAAAAATGACATTTAAGCCCAATATCCAACAAGAGCCCCAATTTACCGGCTGGGCGTGCTATGGGGAGGGCAAAAAACTACAGCCACTCTCTTATACTCCTGTTAAGCTCTTAGATAATGATATTGAAATCGAAATCTCTCATTGTGGTATCTGTGGTTCAGATATTCATACCTTAGATAGTGTATGGGGTAGAACAAACTATCCTGCAATTGTAGGACATGAAATTGTAGGAAAAGTAGTCGCTTTAGGTAAAGATGTAACTAACTTTAAACTTGGTGATAGAGTAGGTGTAGGTGCTCAATGTGCTGCTTGTTTATTACCAGATTGCAAACCATGTTCAGTAAAACAAGATGCACAATGTCCTAAGATGGCATGGACTTATAATGATAAGAGATTCAGTGATGGAGCTAAAACTTATGGTGGGTATGCTGATAAAGTCAGAGTACAAGGTGATTATGCTTTTCATATTCCAGAAAGTATTCCATCCGATTATGCTGCTCCTTTATTATGTGCTGGTGCTACAGTATTTTCACCAATGTTAAGATATAAATTTAAAGCAGGTGATAGAGTTGGTGTCGTTGGTATTGGTGGATTAGGTCATTTAGCTATTATGTTCGCTAGTAAGCTAGGATGTGAGGTAACTGCGTTTTCAAGAAATGAAAGTAAAAAGGAAGAGGCGATTCAATTAGGGGCTAAACATTATGTAGCAACAGATGATAAAGACCAATTAGAAAAAGCTAAAAACTCATTAGACTTTTTAATTGTTACAAGTCCTGTTGAAAAATCTCAATGGTCTCGAGTGGCCCGTTGGATGGATTTGGAAGGTAGAATTATTTTATTGAGTTTGTCAAAGGAGCCTTTGGTGCTTCCGCCTTTTTTACTTAATGTTAAAAATTTATCACTTACTGGTAGTTTGATCGGCTCTATCGACGAAATTAAAACAATGTTACAGTTTGCTGCTGAGCATCGAATTTATCCGATCATTCAAAAGTATGATATGGAGCAAGTGAATATAGCATTAAATCATATGAGGAATGGTAAAATCAAGTATAGGATTGTGTTAGCTAATAAATTGTAATATAGGTGGAATCTATGTATCATTTTAATAAAGTACCTTTGTTCATATGAGGATGTTTTTTTTGGTTTCATTATTTTTTTCTATCTTTTAAGCGCTATTTAAGTGGAAAAACTGTTAGTGAAATTCTCAAATACAAAAATACATCTCCATATGTTCCTCTTATGTCAATAAATCTTTATGTTTAATATACAAAGCTATTTATGTTTTATTAAGTCTACAGCTTAAGAATATAATTGATAAAGATTGTAATTTTTTTATTAAAATAATTCATTTTATTTATTTAATTATATTTTTTAATTTCAACCTTAATTAAATGATTTATTATTTTTATTAATATAGCCTATTTTCCATTTAATCCTTTTTTAATTTTATTTATATTATTTACCCTTAGAGTGGTCATCGATTTAGAATTATGGAAATTTAGAATAATTTATTATTTTTAACAATGATGACATTTGGAGATGTCCAATTTAATTTCAGAATTTACTTAAAAATTAATCTAAATTTTAGGTTTTAAATTTGTAAGTCTTTAATGTATAATTAGTTAAATTTAAAGCTTAAAATTAAATCTTTTCAGTTAACTTAAAAGACTTATTTTAATTGTTTTATATTTTTTAAATAATTAATTTTTTTAATTATATGTTTTATATTATTTTTATTAAATGTTTAATAGACATATAATAAATAAATATATAGCTATTTGACTTCACTTTTTATTAAAATAAAAATGAAATGCAAGCTTTTATAACTAAACTTCAAAATATAATTTAAAAATTTCATTATAATAAATATTTTAATAATTTTAAAAATAAAACAGTAGCTAAGTTAGCGTTTTTTAAATATATGCTAAATAATTTTAAAAATATAGCAAAAAAAAACAGGTTTGTATAGTATATATGCCTAGTACACAATTGAAAAAAATTATTTGAAAACAAATACAGTAATAAAAAATAAAGCAAAGTGTGAAATATTGCTGCTTTATTAGCTCTCGGATTGATTATAACACAACAATCAATTCAGAGTCCCTTATTTTGATTTGCTGCGAGAATTTCTAACTTCATATTACAAAGAATATTATCTTCTCGTTTTAGTATCCATACTTATTGGAGTATAAAAGAGATTCTTCAACATGATAACTCGAGGCTTTTTAATTGAATTACTCCCTGATACCGTACCATTAATAAAGCCACTAAGTCTTTCTAACAACGTCTTACGTAGATTTTACAATAGTATTGTAAAATCTATTTGTTTTACATAGTTCGTAGCTTATTACGTACTACTCCTATTCATTTAAGTCTATCTTAGTTGTATAAACTAAGATCGTTCGACTCAAGGCAAGTTAATCAAGAAAGAACTGCTTTTAACTCCTACCACTAAGTACCAACTTTCACAAAAGATAGAAAAATACTTTAATAAAAAATAAAGTTATATAAATTATATAAATTTTGTATTGATACTCAAAAAAACACATTTAGGGATGTATTTTTGTGTTTAAGAATTTCATTAACAATTTTTCCACTCAAATAGCGCTTAAAAGATGGAAAAAGTGATGAAGTGTGAAAGTTGGTACTTAGTGGTAGGAGTTAAAAGCAGTTCTTTCTTGATTAACTTGCCTTGAGTCGAACGATCTTAGTTTATACAACTAAGATAGACTTAAATGAATAGGAGTAGTACGTAATAAGCTACGAACTATGTAAAACAAATAGATTTTACAATACTATTGTAAAATCTACGTAAGACGTTGTTAGAAAGACTTAGTGGCTTTATTAATGGTACGGTATCAGGGAGTAATTCAATTAAAAAGCCTCGAGTTATCATGTTGAAGAATCTCTTTTATACTCCAATAAGTATGGATACTAAAACGAGAAGATAATATTCTTTGTAATATGAAGTTAGAAATTCTCGCAGCAAATCAAAATAAGGGACTCTGAATTGATTGTTGTGTTATAATCAATCCTAGAGCCAATGAAGCGATATTTCACAGAAGCCAAAAAAACACTCCTACTTAACAAAACTATTGAAAAATTGAATGATAAAAATTGAATAATAATTTTAGATTTTAAATAAAATATAGAAATAAAGATAAGATCAGATCCAATAAATTTAAGTCACTACAATAAACAAGCTATATTAGTATTAAGGTTTAGTGTTTTGTATTAAAAAAATAATAAAATAATAAGCAAAGTTTATTTTAATTATTTGTCCGGAATATCAAATTATGATTCAGCATATAGGGATATATTTTTATGTTTAAGAATTTTACAATTTTTCCACTTAAATAGCGCTTAAAAGATAGAAAAAATAATGAAATCAAAAAAAACATCCTCATATAGTTGATAAATATTTTAGAAATCTTTTATAATAGAAAAATAGTTTTGAAGCATTAGGTAAGATAAAATATATTGATTAGTTAATTTTAAAATTTGAAATTTTTATTTATAGACATAATAAAAATAATAATTTAACTATTAATAATTAAGAAACAGATATAATCTTTAAAATAATAAAAATAATAAAATAACAAAAACATAAGGTATTAAGATATATTTATACTTTACTAAATATAATAATAAACTATATTATTATCCAGTATCTGATAAAATAAAAAAAAGTGATATACTTATAATTAGTTATAAAGTTTATAAAAAATTAAGAAATTAACCCCAGCTTATTTTGTAAAAATAATAAAGAATTCAAAAGTTTTAATGTTTATTAAGCAAATAAGTAGTTTATTAAATGATAGAAACTAATTATCAAATGTTGATATTACTTGAATTAATAATAGCTAAGTTAATAAATAGTCAAAAAGTAAGTAGTTGTAATAATAAATAAAAGTTATTATTATATTGCTTGTGTTACATAGGGATGGTTAATTATAGTTTGGGGGCTAAATACCCCTTTTATGCAGCTATTTATTAACTTAGTGATATATTAATAATGTAATTATAACATTAAAATGATTTGTTTGTTTGATAGCAAATCTACAATGTTGGCTACAAAGCAGTCAATGATAAATATTTTTCAATGAAGTTTTACAAAAACATGTATTTATTTACATACTATAACTTTAACTAATATCAATATACAGGTTATATTAGTAAAAGCCTTTCTAATTCGGGAATTTGTATTAAATCTAATAGAAATTCAGCCAACTTACAATACAAATTATAATAAAATAGCTTAAAACTGTGTTGGGTACTTTTGGTTTTTAATAAAGAATTATTTTTATAGAATTTTAAGCAAAGTTTTCGAAATATAAAATATTTAAAAATTATACAAGAAATGAAACCAATTCAGACATCCTCATATGGGGGTGTTTTTTTGGTTTCATCACTTTTTCCATTTTTTAAGCGCTATTTGAGCGGAAAGACTATTAGTAAAATTCTTAAACATAAAAATACATCCCCATATGTTTAAAACGTGTGCTGCAATTTTTCAACTGAAAACACATTAAGAATTAATAAGAGAGATGATTATAAATTATTGAATGAAGCTCAATCTTGATAACAATGGTTCAAAAAGTGTTTTTTAATATTAAAGGACTAATATTTTTAGAATTATTATTATTTATTTTTAATTGTTTAAGCTATGAATAATAAACATAAATAATAACAAAATTAAATAAAAATTAGACTCATAGTTTCCATAAAAGCTAAAAAACAAAATAATAATAATGCATTTAATCGGTTTAATAATACTAACAGGAATTATTTTTAATAGAATACAACACTAATTGTATGACCTTAATAACTAGAAGGTTAAACAAAAAAAACAGACATTCTCAATGAAATTCATAAACTTAAAAATCATTAGGTATTTTGTTACACTTCATTTTATTATTCTAAAAAATATGCAAAGCTAGTAATACCCAGTGTAGGAATTATAAGTTTATCTAACAACTTTTGTATACAATATTTATTTGATTAACGTAAATGATTGTTTATACTATAAAAACGAAGTATCTGATTTATAAAAAATCAGTAAGATGTTAAAACATTTTTGTTTTTTGTTTACAAAAATACAGTATCGAAACTGCAATCAATGCTACTTTATTAAGGTATTTGAACTTATATCTGTTTTTCATGCTATAACTTATTACTTTTACTGTATATATGATATTCTTAATTTATTATTGATCAAAATACTATACTAAGTATTCTTAATTATTGTTTAATGCTAAAAAAACTCTTAAATTCCAAAATTAATAGTTCAGCCGTGACCCCGAATTGATAATGAAAATATAACTTGAGGGGCATGTCGGTAGATCTTACTTCAGCTTCCAATTATGCTCATTTAGGATAAATCCAACTTCAACCAAAAAGAATAAAAGCGAAACTTAAAGAAAACTTAAATTAAATTAGGTGATATAAATAGTAGGCAAGCTGTAATAATCGTTAAAAAAATAATAACAATCATGGACCTTATTAACGCCTGGGCAAGTCACGGAAAAGACGAAAAATTACAAAAGTTCACTTATGAAGCTGCTCTATTATTAGATGATGACATTGAAGTAGAAATAAGCCATTGCGGTATTTGTGGATCCGACATCCATACCTTAGACAGTGGCTGGGGGCCAACGGAATATCCAGTAATTGTAGGGCATGAGATCATAGGTAAAGTGAGCAAATTAGGTAGTAAAGTAACCAAATTTCAACTTGGTGATAGAGTAGGTATAGGAGCACAATGTGAAGCTTGTCTTAAGCCAGAATGCTATGAATGTAATTTAAAACAAGAGAACATGTGTCCAGACGCGATATGGACATATAACAATCGTAGGAAAAGGGATGGAGCCAAAGCTTATGGCGGATATGCTGAAAAGGTTAGAGTACAACATAATTTCGCTTTTAAATTACCAGATTCAGTACCTTCAGATTATGCTGCTCCTTTATTATGTGCTGGTACAACAGTGTTTACACCAATGTTAAGATATAAGCTTAAAGCTGGAGATAATGTAGGTATCGTTGGTATTGGTGGATTGGGACATTTAGCTATTATGTTTGCTAATAAGTTAGGATGTAACGTTACCGCTATTTCAAGGTCAAATAAAAAGCAAGAAGAAGCTATAGGTTACGGTGCATCAAGCTTTATTGCTACTGATGACCCAGAGCAAGTAACTAAAGGAAGTCGTACATTGAACTATTTGATTATAACTGCATGTGCAGAAGATGCAGATTGGGAAATGTATTGTAGTTGGATGAAATTGGAGGGCAGAATCATTCTATTAGGAATACCCGAAGCCAATTTATCAATTCCTCCTTTTGCTCTATTATTAAAAAATTTATCTGTTACTGGTAGCTTAATTGGGTCTATTAATGAAATTGAACATATGCTCCAATTTGCCGCAGATCACGATATTCGTCCAGTTATTGAAAGATTTCCCATGAGTGAAGTTAATAATGCTGTGCAACATGTACGCGATAACAAAGTACGTTATCGAGTTGTTTTAGAGAATTAATGACAACTTTCATATTTTTTAAATACTCCAGTTTTTTATTTGTTAGGGTTTTTCTAAAGTAGTCTGACTTTTGATTTATGCAAAAAATAGCCCATAGACTACAATGGCAGTTGCAGTTTTAATTTTTAATAAAGAATTATTTTACGTAAATATTTTAATTTTATTACAACTATAAAAAAATCGATCAGTTATATTCCATGATCACCAATCATAAAATATCATCTACTTTCTATTGATTTAAAATAGCTGTTCAAAAGATTAAAAACTAATATTATAGCAAAGAATTTTATTTTGTTGTTATAGTTGATAAATTTCTGATTGGAATTTATTTTGATAATTAAGCCTAATTTTACAAAAGTTAGTTTTTAGTTGCAGCTATTACCTTTGCGACTTGCGCCACAAAAAAAGGTCGGATCACTAGAAAACTCTAATATTTTATTAATTCCCTAGCATGTAACTTAAATTGAGTTAATAGTTTTTCAGTTTTTACATTCAAATGAACAAATTGTTGGATGGAAAAAAATACTCCTAAATTGTATAAATAATACACATTTTTTTGAAACTAGTTAAAAATATTCTAAGCTGTTATTAAAACATCCCAGTTTTTTACAAAAGGTAAAAGGATGTATATTTTGTTGGACTAAAAAGTCAATTAAATTAAGAGGAGAACTTTTCTTTTAAAATACTAGTTTTGGAATCCTGAACCCAAAGCTAACTAGACAATTGAGATAAGATTTTAACAGTAGTATCAAATATCAATTTAATTCCAGTTTATAATAAAGTATTCCAATTACCAAACATATTATATAGTTCTTATCTACATTAAATTACAAAACCTAAAAATTCTTAGTTTATAGTTCACTACACGATATCAAAATGTGATAACAAGAATGATAAAAGTTGATCCATTTAACTAAACAATAAATATTAATCTCGCAATAATTATGATACATTATTTAAAAATTGCATTTAACAGTGTAAAAATTCATTCGGATCATAGTCAAATAAATTCCACACTTTCTAAATAAAGTAAACCCATCTCGAATTTAACTTTGCCATAACTTAAAAGGGAGAGAAACTTAATCTAGCTTAATTCAAACAAAAAACTATAAATAATCATTACTTTGCCACCAATTTACTCATTAAAATAATGGAAGTAATAAAAGGCTGGGCATGTTTTGGAAAAGACCAAACTTTAATAAAGTTCGAATACGAGGTATCTCCCATCCTGGACGACTTCATTGAGATTGAAATCACACATTGTGGTATCTGTGACTCTGATATCCACGTGTTAGATTCCGCTTTTGTACCAATGAAATACCCAATAATTGTAGGCCATGAGATAGTTGGCAAAATATCAAAATTAGGCAGTAAAGCTTCTGGTTTTCAGCTTGGCTCTAGGGTAGGCATAGGTCCACAATGTCAAGCCTGTTTTTCTTCCGATTGTGCCTCCTGCCTTTATCAACAAGAAAATATGTGTGGGAAAGCGGTATGGACCTACTGCAATAAGACTAAAAAGGATGGCACTCAAGCATATGGTGGATATGCTGAAAGAATTAGGGTTATGGCGCAGTTTGCTTATTTAATACCTGAAAATATTCCCAGTGATTATGCGGCACCCCTATTATGCGCTGGAACAACTATTTACGCCCCAATGGCTAGATTGAATATAAATAAAAGACATAAAGTTGGTATCTTTGGTATCGGCGGGTTGGGCCATTTATCAGTAATGTTTTGTAAAGCTATGGAGTTTGATATAACGGCGTTTTCTAGCTCTGAATCCAAAAGGAAAGATACAATGGAGTTAGGTGTGAATAAGTTTATAAATGTACAAAATCAGTAAGGGGTAGTATCGATTATTTATCTACAACAGGTAATATGGAAGGAGGTACATGGGAGCAATATATTAAGTCTATGAAACATCATGGACATATTGTTTTATTAAGTATATCTAAGAATAGCTTGGTTATCAATCCTTTGTTATTGCTATTTAAAAACATTACCATATCTTCAAGTTTGTTTGGTTCCATTAAAGAAACAAAAGAAATGTTGGACTTTGCTTTAAAACACAATATTCGTCCTAAGGTTGAGAAATTTCCTATGAGTGAAGTTAATACTGCCATATCCTTAGTAAGAAAGGGTGGGATTCGATACAGAATTGTTTTAGAAAATTGATTTTATTCGTTTTTTAATATAAATCCTTTTGATCATTATTAAATACATAATTTATTTCTGTTTTATTAAAATATTTTGATTTCAGTTTTAGTTTTAAAAACTGTTAACTTTTATCTTATTATTAATCAATATATTTAATGAATAAAACCTATTTTAAAATGAGGATATGGGGATGTTTTTTTGGTTTCATCACTTTTTCCATTTTTTTAAGCAGTATTTGAGTGGAAAGGTTATCAGTAAAATTCTTAAACAAAAAAATATATCCTCATATAGTAAATTTTAAATCCATAAATCTGTAATTATTTATAGCAAATGGAGTTTTGATAAAGCTATTTTTTATTGTTATATAAGCTAAAAAACTAGTGATTTATAATAGCAATTATTAAAATAATCACATAATAACCATATAAACGCACGTTAGAAGAAACCATAGTAGTAGATTAAGTGGTAGAATCCTTAAAGTGGAGCGTTTGCTCCTCAAAGAATGCTTTAACTCTTTGGACATCTTGGTAGATTATTTTCATCATTCAATTTCCAAATTGAAGTATACTTTAGATAATAATCGTCAAGCATAGCACAATTGTATAAAAAACTTTGTTTAATGGGTTGTTTTTATAAAATAGAACAGCTTGCAGTCAAATGTTTTTCGCTGTTTTTAACTTATGGTCAATTTTATTTAATATGAATTTAATGGTATAAAAAGAGTTATAGCTTTTAAATTCATATTATAAGAAGCAGTCATAAGTCAAAAATAAGATATCTAACTACAAAGTATCCTAGTTTCATTATTTAGACATCTGTTTTTGAGAAATTTAGAGCCCAAAGGGTTAAAATTGCTCTAAATCTTTTATAGAAATAAGTTAGTTTTTAACAAGTTTAAAAGAAAAAGATCCGAAACAATACAGAATCCTGTTAAATTTAAAGTGAGAATTTTACTTAAAAGGTGCAACCTATAAAGTTCAAGGAATGCATACATGTACTGAATGTAATGAATTATTTTTGATTGTCATAAATTTTTATAAATCACTTGAAAAACAAAAATTAGAGTAAGAAATTTTGCAAACAATTTAAAACCCAAAATCCCACTATTTCATTGGCCTTTTCCCAGTCAGCTTAAAATTTTTTTTCGTGCAAAAGGCAGGGGTTGATTGGATGAACGATTGGAGAAAATTTACCACTAGTGCTAGCTTATCACCTTCTTTTGCTCATTACCTATCCCTTCTTTGGTTTTAATTGACAAGAATGTAAGTATGCTCTTCAATTTTACACCAACTTTTTTTACACTACCAACAATCAAAAAAATTACATCAACTATGATACTAACTTTGATAAACTCGTAGTAAAATGGTTAACGTTAAGAAAACAAAAAAGTCTTCTGAGTCCATCAACTCCCGTCTTGCTCTTGTAATGAAGAGTGGTAAATACCATCTCGGTTACAAATCAACCCTTAAGAGCGTACGTGAAGGTAAAGCCAAGCTTATCCTTATCTCCGCTAATTGCCCACCTCTCAGAAAATCTGAGATCGAATATTACGCTATGTTGTCCAAGACTGGTGTTCACCATTATACTGGAAGTATGGTTTTTAAGTTGAGATAATTTAAACAGTATATTAATATCAAATTTTAGACAATATTGAACTTGGTACCGCTTGTGGTAAATACTTCCGTGTTGGTGTACTTTCAATCACTGACGGTGGTGACTCAGATATCATCAAGAGCACTGAATAAGCGTTAAGCTAAAAATGTTTAATAAATTCAGCTTTATATAGGCCACTAACTTAACCTGTAAAAGTCAAAAATAATTAATATATTGAATATACATTTTATGTGGAAAGTTTTATGACGAATAGTGTTTTATTTAAAGTTTATTAAATCAATTTGCCGTATGGTTAAATTTAAGTCAAATGGTCTTTATTGATAGAGCTATGTTTGTTGGCACTTTAAAGGTAGTTTACATTTTATTTAATATTTAAAGTAATTGGATAATAGTTACCCAGTTTAAATTTATAAGGGTACTATAAATGGATTTGAGAATTGCAATAGCTCTTAAGAAAAGTAGGGTATAGAATCAATTCATTGTAGGTTTATAGCCCATTTGATACAATGTTATGATAGTTATTAGGTTTAGATAGGCAATAGTATAATTTGATGAAGTAGTAGTTATATGCTCAAATAATTGGAATATTTATGTTGATTTTTTAAAATTTGTAATAAAAAATGTTTTTGTATATTTGGCTTTTTACCGAATTCGATTAGATATTTTATTTATGATAATAACTGACTTTTGTTATACTATACTCTGCTATAGGGAAACTTGAAATAATAGTTAAAAAATGTTAAACAAAGTTATTTAATTTATACTTTATAAGTCTAATTGGATTACATATTTTTGATTTTTATCTATTAACATTTTATCTAGTAAGTAAAAAATTGAGTAGATTTCAATTTTATTTTATTTTAAATACTATAATCTTGATTAACAAAATCAGAATTATAAAACAATAAATTTAAAATAAAATAAAATTTCATTCGTTTATCAATATATTAATTATTTAAAAATAAAATTACTAATATATGACTAAATAATAAATAAAACAAGACAGGGTTTTTAAAAAGTAAAAAAATAAATTTTATTAGTTTTTTTGTTAAAACATTCAAATAAACTATTCCAACTAAAATATCTAAATTTTCACAGATTAATCTCAAGAATGTTCGCTAATAAAACTAAAAAAACTTAACAAAAACTAAATCTTTATTGAAACATAAATTAAAGTTCATCAAAGAACATGTGTTTAGTATAAATTTAATTAAAACATGGTTTACCCTATAAACAAGAAAAAGAGTCACTCTTTCACTCCCCATTTTCCATGGCCAACTCAAAATTAGCAAAGTCTGGCTTATCTAATTTAGGTGTAGAGGGTGGTATAGGTACATCAGTAACAAAAGGATGTGAAATTAATGCTGATGATGATGGCCTATTCTCATGTTTTCTAATCAAAGATTAATACAAGCTTAAACAACAAATTAAAAAACTTACGGTTGTAAACTGGCCGCTAAAAACTCAGCAGCAACTTCCGAAATTCCCTGAGGTAAATCTGGGGCTGAGTAAGATCCTATTTTGAAGATTGCTTCTACCTGAGTAGAATTTGGGAATGGGTGATTTCCAGACAACATTTCAATCACCAAACAACCCAGAGACCAGATATCCGCTTTACGTGTATAATGGGTCTGCTTGACCACTTCTGGTGCCATCCAATATACTGAACCTTGTAATGAAGTTCTCTGTGGTGTTATCACCGACATTACTGAATCCTGTACCTTTTTAGATACTCCAAAATCCGCTATCTTAACATTATCTTGGTCATCAACCAATATATTCCCACCCTTGATATCACGATGGATAATATTATTTGAATGTAGATACTCCAATCCATTCAATATCTGTTTAACATAATACCTCGTCCTTAACTCGGTAAATTTGCCCTTCTCTGCTAAGCGAGCAGCCACTGAACCTCCTGGTACATACTCCAAAAAGATATTCAAATGTGTTTCTGTGGAAATCGAGCCTAGGTATTGTACAATATTTGGGTGACACAATTCCCTCATTAACCCAATCTCTTTTTTCAAGCTGGATACTTGATCCACCTTTTGTCGGTTTTCAGTTTTAGAAGTTGTGGTGGGTAGCTCTACCTGTTTCACTGCCATCACTAATTTAGTGCTTGGATTTAATCCTAAATAAACACTACCAAATGAACCAGCCCCTATCATTGCTCCCTGAATCCAGCCTTCCATATCCATTGATATTCTTGCCTTTGCTTTTTTAGCGTTATCGAAATCATCAGTAATAATTTCATCGTTCAGTTTCACCTCAACTTTTATCTCTTCTTCTCCCTCCTCTTCTTCAATTTCTGAAGTAGCAGATACATTCTTTTCTTCTTCAGATAAATTACTGGATTCTATTGTCTGCGGCGATAACAATTGGTTTTCTAAACTTGGAGATAAAGTGGATGAACTTAGTACCTGAGAATCAGATTTAGATTTCAAGTCTTCATTATCCATGGTAATTTTAATGTCATCATTTGACAAGACCGCTGCAATTGAGGGTTGGTTATTGGTAGGGGATTGTATAGGAGAAGGATCGAGCACATAATTGCCTTCCATTTCAGAATCTGAAAATGTTTCATGAATAGGTGATAGGTTAGCGTAATTAGGTAAGTTATCGATGCCCAATTTATGAATGTTATTTCTTTTGGTTGATTTTGAGCTTTTTAGCGGTTTGTTCACTTTAAATCCTTCCTCCTTTTTACCTTTCTGTTGTTTTTTGATTAAATGTCGATTTAAATTTTGAATCGGGAAATACTGTGCTAAATTCGAAGTAATTTGTTGAGATGGTGGTCGATGAGCAAATAATTTAGAATGTCTATTTGATTTCTCATTAAAATTATTAACCGCTCCTACCTCTACCCCAGCCAATAAACCTCTATCGCTATGCTCTTTATTTTGCTCTGCTAACCTCTTCACTCTTTCCTGTTGTAACTCTAAATGAGATTTCGGTGAATACCTCTTCCTCAATATAAACTTATCCTTATCTGGATGGGATGGACTATTGCATATTTGCATTAATTCATCGTCATTTAAAAGCTTTGCTGTAGCTCCAGAAGCCACAAAGATCGCATAATTATCTGCTGAATCCTGTAATGAAAATTTAGCTAGCACTCGGTTCATAATTGATTTGGCATCACCCAGGGCATTCTTTAAATTCACCACTAACACTTGTCCTCCATCTCCCACTACCCTAACACAATACTTTTGTACATTGTCCAAGTTCATGATATTAGTTTCATGATCACGCGGTGATGGGGTAGTTAAGCTATAGTTGGACAAAGGGCTTTGCGTGGAAGCAGCGATTTGGTTGTGTATTTGGGGAGGGAAGTAAGCAGCTTGAGCACTTAAGCTTAATGGGGATGGATTAGGTGGAGTGGAATTGAAAAAAGATTTGGCAGAGTGAGGACCATTTTTCGATTCTACTATCCTTAGATTACCTGCACTTCTTTGTGGCCTCAATGTCAGATCAGGCGTTAATTTTTTTGCCCTGCTTAATCTATTACTCATTTCTGGGATGCTATGGGTGTTGTTATCCTATTGGTTATTGTTTTATGAAATTAGTTTGAGTTTATATAATTAATTACCTGACTAAAAGCGGATTCTTTAAATTGACTTAAAGTGTCATGCTTTAATTTTTTAATTGAATGTAAAATCTTTACTCTTTCGCCTACTGTTTTTACGCCCATCTGTTTTAGTAAGGTGTTGGTTAACTCCAATAAAACTTCACCATTGATATCATTATCTAAAACCCGAGTTATTTTATTTTTACTTTGTTGTATTTTACTATTAATGTTACCTAAAAATAGATCGCAATATTCTCTTAAATTATGATCTTCCAACCATTTTTTTACGCTGCTTGTTGACCAGTTTAAAATACCTTTTAAAAACTTTTCATTGTTTTCGTCTTCCTCAAGTTTGAACTGTTGTCTTAAAGAATCTACACTAACTATTTTAGGAATCTCTCTACCAAGCCTTAGCCCCTCTTTATTTCTTTGACCTTCATTTGCATGATATTGATTAAACCTCATATTATTGTGTGGACTTGGTGACGTAAAATATGGATTAGTGTTCAATCGATGATTGTTGTTGTTTACAATACTTCCAAGCTCAGTTTTCTTTTCTTTTTTCCCAGCTGATAGTGGAGGTATATAAAGTTTGTTTTTATACTCTTGTTTAAACCCCTGATTTAAATTAGTTGTGTGAGTTGTTACTGTATTATCTTGGTTTTTAGATGTATTATTTATTCTAGTTGTAAAGTTAATATTCATAGGGTTAATTCGATTTCCTCTCCTATCACTTCCTATTTCACCTTTTGTTGCATACCGGTATGTTTCTTCAATATTGTCGTTCATTAGTTAAGTGGGTTACTTTTCATTGATTATGTTTCCTCTTTATCCTCTACTTTTTTTATTTTTTGTTAAAGAGCCTTGCTAACCAATATCTGTTTAATTTATATACTTTTTTATTAAGGTTATTGGCTCAAATTCTCCTTCCATTTTTAGGCGAGATAGCGGATGATTGGCTTGAATCCACGCTTTAGAGGTGAGAACATAAATGTTGAATTCAAGTATGTTAATAATGTTAAGGCTATTAAAATGTTTAGTTAGTATGACTTTAATAGTTTTATAGTATTAAGAAAATCAATATAAGGATTTATTGAATACTATATAGCCATATTATAAAGCTCTTTTATCACTATATGCTTGAAATTAATAAATAAAAGTACTCAACGCATTATAAAAAGAATAAATCATTAAATCTTAATGTCCACACATTAATTTATTAATAAATTTTAGAATTTTAATATTTTTCTTTAATCTAGTAAGTCTATTAAGAAATTAAATAACAAATGCAATTAAAATTGAAAAAAAACGAACTTTGAGTACAAGTTAACCATATATAATATAACCTTATTCAAAAGTCTGATAAAGAAGTTTATTTTATCTTGCCTTCTTCATGAAAATTTTAAAGTGGAAATCACTCGATTTAAAAAAATGATTACTTTAAAACTAAGTTTTTTACAAAAAGCATTAAAATTAGTTGAATTCTAGATTATAGTGAAACGCTTTTAAGTTCGAAAATTTGTTGATTTTCTAAATCGCGAATTGTTTAAAAATTAAGTGTTGTTATTTCATATTTGTAGCTAAGTGATACTGAAATATTTTGTCAAATATATACCATATATTTTTAAGTATCAAACGATTTATTAAGTTGGCTTCACTATTGAATATAGTGACTTTATTTTTCTAATGTTCAAGTATTTGTTTTTAAGAGTCGCTTTCAGTATAGATGTGAAAAAATACTTAAGCTCATGTATACAATTTAGACATGTCAAAAAATTGGATTTTCGAAAGTAAACATAAATTTTATCTCAAACAAATAGAACGAATTTTTATTGGTAAACAAAAAAGCTTTACTTTTTAACTCTCTAACTTTAACTTTAGTAGAAAATGACTTCAGCTCCAGATTTAATAAATGGGTGAGCATGCTATGAAAAAGACTTACCACTAAAACCATACGCCTAAAAATCCACCCCATTGCAACCCGAACACATTGAAATTCTCATTGATTTTTGTGACATTTGTGGATCAGATGTACACACTATTGATAGTGATTGGCGTGATAGTAAGGTCATATTGCTATCTACTCCACAATCAGATGCCACTTTCAATGCTAAAAACTTACTCAAAAAGAATCTGTTTATTTATGGGTCTACTATTAGGTCTCCAAATCACGTTCTTCAAATGCTACAGTTTGCAAACAAACATGATATTTATCCAAGAACTGGATTGCTTCCTATGGATCAATGTAATCAGGGCATCCAGGATTCATGGAATGAAAAAGTCCGATATGGAACTGTACTTTATAACGTAAATGAAAACTAAATGTCATTTTTACCAATTATAACTGGGGATGTATTTTTTTAAGAATTTTACTAACAAGTTTTCCACTCAAATAGCACTTAAAAGTGGAAAAAGTAATGAATTAAAAAAACATCCCTAACTATTTTTTATTATGATGTCATCATTTTGACACGTATCAAAGTCATAATGTCATTCTTACTTTTATAATAAAAAAGTATGAAGTTAAAAAAGTATATAAACTAAACCAGATGCTATTACCAATGAAAATAAATAAAAATGAGTACTAAATTCAATCAAATCAACGGTTACGCCTGCCATAAGAAGGGCGAAAAGTTAGTAAAGTATACTTATGATCCAGCTCCGCTACAATCCAACGATATTGAAATCAAAATTAGTCATTGTGGTATATGTGGTTCTGATATTCACACTTTAGACAGTGGATGGGGACCAACGGATTACCCTACCATTGTAGGTCATGAAATTGTAGGAGAAATAACAGCAGTAGGTCCAGAAGTAAAGGATTTTAAAGTAGGAGATAGGGTAGGGGTAGGAGCCCAATGTGCCGCTTGTATGGAACAGGATTGCTATTCTTGTAAGCGCCAGAGAGAAGCCCATTGCCCAAACAAAGCTGATACCTATAACGCAAAGAGATATGTTGACGGAGCTAAGACCTATGGTGGATATGCTGAAGCTGTAAGAGTTCAACAAGATTTTGCGTTTCATATTCCCGAAAGTATTCCCTCAGATTGTGCTGCTCCTTTGTTGTGCGCCGGGACTACAGTGTTCACACCAATGCTTCACAATGGATTTAAAGAAGGCGATAAAGTTGGAGTTATTGGGGTTGGCGGGTTAGGTCATTTGGCTATTCAATTTGCTAACAAATTAGGATGCGAAGTTTATGCGCTGTCCCACTCCCATTCTAAAGAAGAAGATGCTAAAAAGCTTGGAGCTAAACATTTTATCGCTTACAGTAACGAAGAAGAATCCAAAAAAATCAAAAATACGTTAAAATATCTTATAGTTACCAGTAATTCTAAAAATACTCAATGGGACACCTTTGCAGAATGGATGGACCTTGATGGTAAGATTATATTGTTAGCAGCACCAGAATCGGACATCACTATTCGTCCCTTTACTTTAATCGCTAAAAATACTTCATTTGGTGGCTCTTTGATCGGGTCTCCTTGTGATATTAGAAAAATGTTAGACTTTGCAGCTAAGCACAAAGTTTACCCATGGATCGAAAATTATCCTATGGATAAGTGTAATGAAGGTGTTCAGTTAGTACGTGATGGTAAAGTCAGATATAGAGTTGTACTTAATAATTAACGTATGAATTATTGCTGTTGAATTATTTTTATTTTAATACCGTGTTTATAGTTTTAGTATAATAAACAAAGTCCAAAAGATATAATTAGGATAAATATTTATATGACAATTATTAAATAACTTAACTAGAGTAAATATCTAAAAATAACACTCATACTAAAACCTAGTCAGTTTTAGTATTTTAAATCAAATCAAATCAACTTTCTATTTTAGTTATATTTTATTTTATTTTATTTTCATGTTTAAATGCCAAAATGAATCCGTTATAAAAAATTAAGATCGTTTAGATAGACTATAGCTTTACAATATATTAAAAGTCTATTTACCAAAGTCTCAATTAATCACACCAAAAACCATGACTTTTATTTTAAATCCACCCAACAAACCACTCTTTAATAACAGTCTAGAATCCTGCTTAACACGTGCCTTTAAAATCTGTAATAAACCTGCTTCCTCTTCTTATTTAATTAGCTTAATAAAACAAACGCTAGAGTTTACATTTGACTCAATCAAATTATAAAACGTAATTATAAAAGGAAACTGAAATCTTTCAAAAACAAAAACAAGTTGTATAAAAACTGAATAAACAAAATGTCTACCACTCAACAATGCGATAGAATCACTGGTTACGCAAGCCATGGGAAATCTGAGAAGCTAGTAAAATTTACGTATGATCCAGCTCCATTACAACCTAATGACATAGAAATCTCTATCACCCATTGTGGTATATGTGGCTCAGATATCCATACTTTAGACAGCGGATGGGGACCAACGAACTACCCAGTAATTGTTGGTCATGAAATTGTAGGGACCATAGCAGCAATAGGTCCAGAAGTAAAGGATTTTAGAGTAGGGGATAGGGTAGGGGTAGGAGCACAGTGTGCAGCATGTATGAAAGAAACTTGTAAAGCATGTAAAGTTAAAAGAGAGGCTCATTGCCCTAAGATTGCTGGAACTTACAACTCAAAGAGGTCTATTGATGGTTCCAAAACTTATGGTGGATATGCTGAAGCTGTAAGAGTTCAACAAGATTTTGTGTTTCATATACCAGAGAGTATACCATCGGACAAAGCTGCCCCTTTGTTATGTGCTGGGACTACTGTATTTACACCAATGTTGCGACATGGGTTTAAAAAAGGCGATAGAGTTGGAGTTATTGGAATTGGGGGATTAGGTCATTTAGCTATTCAATTCGCTAACAAATTAGGGTGTGAGGTGTATGCATTATCGCATTCTCATTCCAAAGAAGAAGATGCTAGAAAGATGGGAGCAGTACATTTTATTGCCTATAGTAACGAAGAGGAATCCAAGAAGATTAAAAACACATTAGATTTTCTTATAGTTACAAGTAATTCTAAAGATACTCAATGGAACCTATTTGCTAGTTGGATGGATTTTGATGGTAAAATTATTGTTTTAGCAGTACCAGAAGCGGACATTTCAATTAGTCCCTTTGCTTTAATTATGAGCAATGTGTCAGTCACTGGCTCATCTATCGGCTCCCCATGCGAAATTAAGAAAATGTTGGGGTTTGCAGCAGAACATAAAGTCTATCCATGGATTGAAAGTTACCCTATGGATAAATGTAATGAAGGTATACAGTTAGTACGTGATGGTAAAGTTAGGTATAGAGTGGTGCTTGAGAATTGAGTTTTAAATAAAGTTTTATGATTGATTTATTTATTTTAAATGCTGCTTTAATTTTTTAATGTATAAATATACAATTATGGTTTAAAGATAATCCAAATTATTAACATTGTATCCATCCACCTATTAGATGACATATAAACTCAAAGTAAGATAGTAATTTGAGTTCAAATGTTATATTGAATAATTATTTAGATAATTCATACATACTATTAGATAACAAAAGCCTACTATCAAAGAATATTTATACTAATGTATTAAATTGATTTTGAATTGGCATTCATTTTATAAATCATTATCACTTTTGATATATACCGCGTCACTTTTACTTTACCCATAATCATCTCCTACCTAGATGTTGATAAACATATCATTCAGACGTTTATACCTATTGAACTTGAAAGTATATTATTTTAAACCTTCAAAGAGCCAGAGGCTCCCAAGTGAGGTTTGTATTTATTCTAACAGCTTATTTACAGTATTAGTGTATTTCGCCTAGACCTTTTTAAATCCTGAGTTGCAGTAATTTATAGAAGGGGTAAAAAAATTCATAATGGCTTGCATTATATTTTTAAGTAAAGAATAATGATTTTTTTATATTATTTAAAAATAAATACCATTTATTTAAATTTAGATATTAAGTTGAGTTTAAAACGTAACTTAAAGTAGAGTATTTAGGAAGGACTAAAGTTGGAATTAATTATTAAGTATTAAAAATAAGATTTTGTCATTGATTTGTTTTATTTTTTATGGTATACTCGTCCCAAAAAACAAAAGCAAAATGAGACGTGTCAGACTCGAATGTACATTTTTCAAAGATCCAACACTATTAACTCGGTTAATTTCAGGCTTAATAGTACTGTTTTTTCTTTTTTTTGTTTAATCAAGAACACTTTAAAGCATTTAATAAAATACAATATTCTTAAAAGAGGTACATGTTTACTTAATAAAGTTAACATGTTCTTAACGTATTTAAAGGGGATCTGGAACAAACATTTATATGGATTAACGTAAGAATAACTCAAGTCGTAGCTATTACAGTAAATATAAAAAGAGTATTAAGAGAAAAAAGTGAACATTTCTTATTACTTCTCAATTTAATTAAATAATAATGGGTTTTACTTTCCTTAAAGCTGAACGGGATGGCAATACTATCAGATTAAAATATCCAAAGCGAGTAATAATTATCTCACTTATAGCTGCCGCTATTTTCGCAACCGTAATAGGGATTGTATTTGGCGTAGTGATCCCACAGCAGCATGAGAAAACACTTGAAAATTTCAGAAGAAAAAATGAAGCTAGTAAAGAATCGCGTGAGGAATATGAAAGTAAAGTAGCTAAAATGAATAGAGACAGGGAAGAAGCATGGAGAAAGGGGGACGAGGAGTTTGAAGCAAGAAAAGCTCAAATGGAGAATGATAATAAGCGAAGATTTGAGCAAGAGTTAAATAGGGTCAAAGATAGTCTCCCATTTGGTTTTGATAACATTCCTTCAAAACCCGATAATCCTAAATCAACCCCAATTGCCAATCCAGAACCCAAGAAAGAAGAACCTAAAAGAGAAACCCCAGTAATGAATATTGAAAATAGCTTTAAATGCGACTTTGATTGTTCAAGTGCACAAAGCAGATGTAAATTTGACTGTTTCCCAAATGATTGTAATGATCAATGCACTAAAGTTTATCAAGAATGTAAGTCCAAATGTTAATAATAAACAAATAAATAATTGAGCGGGTTTTATACTTTTTATACTTGCTCTTAATATTCCTATTCACTTTAAGTCATTATTATATACTTTTTATTTCAAAAAAAGAACTTTATTTAAAAACTACATGTCTATTATAATGCTGGTTAAATTAGCAAGAATCTTTTAAACATACTTAATCAGTATTTTAGTAACACTTTATCAATACAAAATATTAATAAAAATAAAAGTTCATTCATACTATCCTATATCAAAGAGTGTATTGATCAATTTTAAATAACTGAATGAGTTTTTAAAACAGATTTTACTCTGTATCTACCAAAGTCACTTGTTTTAGTAGTATATAATCTAAGAGAGTCAACCTTGCTTTTTTATTGTAAAATGATACGATTTCAAACATTAACTTTCTAGTAATTTGGAGTTGGTTTTTATTTTATTTTAATGTTGTGAATATTATAGTTTTATTTACTAAAAAGTACAAGTATGGAAGGTTTGGTGAGAAATTAAAGAAAACAAGATGCTTTAGACAAATTTTTATATATTGAATATAGTATAAGTTAAGGTTGATAAAAAGATTATTTAAAAATAGTTTTTAAATTCAAATGAGTAGAATTCAATTCAATTCAATAATAAAAAATTTATATATTAATTTTTTATGAGTAAAAAAAGCACAACTTAGAATTTAATTTAAAATAGCTAAAAGTTCATATTTACATTCAATATTTTTTATTTTTTATAAATATTCATATACAATTATTAGCTTAAAATAAACAGACTTTATTTTTTGAAATTATTATTTAATTGCTTATATTATCTTGAAATTAATAAGAAACAAATAGAAATATTATTGTTTTGAATTTAAGTAATAATTTTATTGAAACTTTTGAACACTATACTTGATTAGTTTTAGTTTTTTAATTTCAATTAAAGTATAAGTTAATTAAAATAAAAATTACTTTTGAACTTATTTTTATATATAAAAAGTTGAGACCTAAGGGGTTAATATTTTAACCAATAAAATAGCTCTAAATTAATCCAAAGATTCAATTGGTCTTGTTTTTAATGACTTCAGATTGATTATTGCTTTTATAAAAGAAAAAAAAAGAAAAAAATTATTTTAATTAATATTAAATAACTATTCTATTTGAATTTAAAAATTCATTAAAAAATTATTAATAATTAATTTTGAACTATTATTTATTATCTTTTAAAATAAATAAAAATAAATACAAAAATATTCCTTGATTTTGTACTAAAAGTCATATTAATAATTAATCATTTTTTATTTAATATTCTATCTAAAATCATCAATAATTTAATTTACACAAACTAAGAAACATTGAATTATTTAAATAACTAACAAAAAAAAGATTTTATTTTACTAAGAAATAGTTTATTCTTATTTCGTGTTATTCAATTATTGAAGATAATAATTTCAAAATTTTGTAATTTATTTTAAGCACTTTTTAATAGCCAAAATAAGTCATTTACACTGTATTAAAAAAAATAAGTGATTTGCAGAAACCTCAAAGTTAAGAATTAAATAAACCTAATTCAGAAGTTAATACAAAGTTATAGGTTCAATTGAAGTTATTAATAGTTTTTAGATAGATAGATAGATAGATAGATACTGAATTAATAATTTTAAATACACTTAAATTTTTGTTAGCTTTCTAATTTTTACCTTTCTTTAGTTAATATTCTATAAAACTAAGATTTATTAATTGAATTTGTTTTAGTCAATATTAATATAATAATTATTTTTATTTTTATTTCACCGCATTGACTATGATTAATGCTTGATATTAAGTTGTACAAGTTCAATGGTTGGGAGGTGAAGTTTTTAATAGTGTAAACAATTTCAACCCAAAACCCCTAAAATTTAATAAGGTGAAGGTCTAATATTCAAACTGGATTAATAACCAATTGGAGATGAGATATTGAAGTAAGGACCAATGAGATCCAAGATCCTATTTAATTTAGTATTGATATTAACAATTTACACAATCTTGATGATGAAGCTTTATTCTTTTATTCAATATTGAATTTTAGTTAAAAAAACAAAAATAAGAAATTCAAGTATATATAACTATATAAACTCATCATCAATCTACTAACATTGTTTATATATTTAGTCTTCAATAAAATCAAATTAAAAAAATGAAATTTGGTGAAAAATTATTAAATTCGTTATATGAACCATGGCGATTTTATTATATGGATTACAATGGTTTAAAAAGTTTATTAAAAACTTCAGAAAATGGAGAAAGTGTTGAGTTATCTGAATCTGAAGAACAAGCTTTTGTAGAGTTATTGGATAAAGAATTAGACAAAGTAAGTTTTCTTTATTTTATTTTTATTTTTATTTTATTATAATGAAAATATTAATAATTGATTTTATTTTTAGGTAGAATCTTTTCACAAGATCAAAACAGGTGAAATAAGTCGTCATGTTGAATTTTTACGTAAAGTAGTGGATGATATGGCGGAGGTGAAAGATACTAGTGATGAAAGTTATTTAGAAGCAGAACAAGAGATTAATCAAATTATTACTGAAGTTAATGAATTAGCTAAATTTACACGATTAAATTATTCTGGGTTTTTAAAAATTGTTAAAAAACATGATAAATATACCAGCTATAATTTAAAATCATTATTTTCAGTACGTATAAGTAAAAGAGATTTTTATAAACAAAATTATGACCGTTTATTAGTTCAATTATCTGCTCTTTATACCATTGTTAGAAATCGAGGTAAAGCTAGTAATGAAGTTTGGACTGCTGGTGGTACTCGAGATTTTGTTCGTAAAACCACAAAATATTGGGTTCATCCCGATAATGTATTAGAACTTAAATTATATATCTTAAAACATTTACCAGTATTAGTTTATAATGCATCTAGTGATACAGATTTAGCGGATCCAGCTATTACATCCATTTATTTTGATAACGAATCCTTTGATCTTTATCTTGGTCGATTAGAAAAACATGAAGGGGCAGAAGCTATTCGATTACGTTGGTATGGACCTACTACCAACCAAGAAATTTTTGTTGAAAGAAAAACACATCATGAAGATTGGACTGGTGAAAAATCGGTTAAACAAAGATTCCCAATTAAAGAAAAAAATGTAAATGCATATTTAAAAGGGGAATTTACAGTAGATAAAATGATAGATAAAATGAAACAAAGGAAAAATAAAAGTGATAAAGAAATTGAAGCATTTAAAAAGTTAGCTACTGAAGTTCAAGATCGAGTTTTGGAAAAAAAATTATCTCCTGCTATTCGTTCTTTTTATAATCGTACTGCTTTCCAATTACCAGGTGATGCTTGTGTACGTATTTCTTTAGATACAGAATTATCTTTAATTCGAGAAGATAACTTTGATAGTAAAATACGTAGTGGTAATAATTGGCGTCGAATGGATATTGGTACTGATTTCCCATTTTCACAATTAGATGAAAGTGATATTTGTCGATTCCCATATGCTATATTAGAAGTTAAATTACAAACTCAATTTGGTGCAGAACCACCAGAATGGGTTCAAAATTTAATTGATTCTCATTTAGTTGAAGCTGTGCCTAAATTTTCAAAATATATTCATGGAGTAGCTACTTTATGTGAAAATAAAGTTCAACTCTTACCCTTTTGGTTACCCCAGATGGATATTGATATTCGTAAAGAACCGACTAGTGATTGGATTCAATTTCAAGAACAAATGCATTTAAATAATAATAATAATAATAATAATAATAATAATAATAATAATAATAATCGATATGATAATAATAATAATAATAATAATAATAATAATAATAATAATAATCAAATATTAGAAGAAGAAATTAATAATAATCAAACAGTACCAGGACTTAAAAATATGGTGCAAAGAATTAATGAAGCTAATGATACCAATAATAACAATAATAATAATAAAAGTAAAAAAATACAATTACCAGTAAGAATAGAACCTAAAGTATTTTTTGCTAATGAACGTACTTTTTTATCATGGCTAAATTTTGGTGTTATTTTATCTTCATTAGCAATTGGATTATTTAATTTTGGAGATAAAATAGCACAATTAGCTGGTACTATTTTTACTCTTATTGCTATGGCTGTGATGATTTATGCAGTATTGATTTTTATTTGGAGAAGTAAAAGAATTCGTCAAAGTAGACAAGGACCTTTTGGTAATATTTTTAATTTGTATAAAAGTTTTAAGTGATTAATTTGTTTTTTTAATATTAGATGATCCTATTGGTCCATTGATTTTAGTCGTTAGTTTATTTGCAGCTATTGCTGTCAATTTTTATCTTAAAATTCAAGCTAAAAATGGTAATTTACCACCTATCTTTTATTAAATAGTTGAGAATTATAGGATTATTTGTTTTATTATCTTCTCATTATAATATACAAACTTTATTCAATTACTTATTATCAATTTGTTTGAATTAATGATGAATTATTATAATAATAAAATTGTATTTTTTTTATAATTATAAATTAAGTGGATGATATATTTTATTTATTGATTTATTTATTGATTTATTTATTGATTTATTTATTGATTTATTTATTTGCTTATTTATTTCTATTGAAACTTTGAATTATTAAAAATAATCAAATTTTAAAATTAAGGATTAAACATAATATTTTTAGGTTTTTAAAAGATTATAATATATTTATTTTTAATTATTATTTAATAATTAATAATAAATTTTATTCGAATTGTATAATGATTAAATAATACTTTAATTAACTAATAATCATGAAATAATAACAATAATACCATTTTAAAATTTTTTTTAATAAGAACCTAAAAGTAATCAAATTTTTATATTTATTTTGAATATTTAATAAAAGAATCTAAAAATAGTTTAATAAATTTTCTATTTTATAAATGGAACAATTCATTTGAAATAAAACTAACATATTGAGAAATTCATTGATATAATTGGACGATAAAAATAAATTTGCTCAGGGTAATTTAGTTATTAAAATTCTACCAATTTTTTCAAAAGATTTCATTTTTTATTTAAAAAAAAATAATATAATGAACATAATTAAAAAACCCATCTATTATTTTATACTTGTAATAATTTTATTAAATTTTATTAATTGTAAGTTATAATTTATCATTTACTATGTCATTAATTGATTTTTTGAATTTAGCTAACCTTATCAATAACACAAATCAATTACAACGACGACAGAATCAAGATGAAGGTAAAAAAGAAGGTGATGTAGGTAAAGGAGAACAAAAGAAACAAGAAGAACAAAAGAAACAAGAACAAAAAAAAGGAAATCAACAAGATCTTGATAAAAAACAAGAAAATGATAAAGATATTCAACAAAAAGAAGGAAATCAAAAAGAAGGAAATCAAAAAGATAAAGGAAATCAAAAAGATAAAGAAGATGATACAGATAATAAATTAGATAACAATAATACAGGCGATAAAAATGGTACACGAAGTATTCAAATATTAGAACCAATTATGGGTTCTTTACAAGCTTGTAATATCCCTATTGGTGGGGAACAACCATTTCGATGGAAGCTACCAAGTAATACATTAAAAACCAATAAAGTAATTATTGAAGCTGTATTAAATACTAATGGATTTATTGTTTCTTTTCCAATAACTAATAAAAATTTGAGCTTATCAGAAACTAAATTTAATTGGATTGTAGAAGAACATTTAATGAGTCGAGATAATAGTACTACATTGAAGCCAGATGATAATTATAGGATTTATATTCGGGACCCGGAAAATGATTTATTACAACCTAAAAGTAATCGATTATTACCTGCTATTGTCAGATGTAGTTTGTTTATTCCTATGGATGGTAAATACTTTTTTGTTATTGTTTGAATTGATGAGTTATTAATATAATTTGTTTGTTTTTTTTAGTTTCAGGAAAATATGTAGCATCGAATAATTTAATTAATATTAATAATGATGCTTTATTGATTTTTATGTTGACTTTTAGTTTATGGATATCAATAAATTAATTCAATTAAGTAAATATTTTATTTTTATTTTATTAAAGTGAATTAAATAAAATAATATTATATTAAATAAATCAAGGTTTGATAATTAATTAATTATAAAAATTACGAAATAAATTTCAAATAAATTACTAATATTTCATATTGATTTCAAGTAAGTTTTAAAAAGTTGAAATAATTAATATTTATTTAACTCATTTAATGAAGCTTTTATTTTAACTACTTATTTACTCTTACTAAATTAATTTATCTCTTTCTACAGATGTAAAATATTTTCCAAAATGTTATTATAATTTAAAATAAAAATAAAAATAAGAATAAAGTTTGAATGCTTATTATTATTAACTTAGTTAACTTAGTTAACTAAGAAGTATTCATAACTTATAGAAGCTTATCTATTACCTTCTAAAAATAAAGAACTGATTTTACTTAGCCTTATTGAGTTATAAATGCTAATTCATATAGCATAACTTTGAGATTCAATTTTAAAGTGTGTGACGCAAACCAAGAATATTTGAAAGATAAGAGAAAACAAAGAAATATCTATGAATTAGATAGATTGAATTATAACCACTTAATTTTGTATTTTCCACTCATTTCTTTTTTTCTATTTTTTTTATAAAGTTAAAATTTTATTAACTTAACCAAACATTTATTTCAAAGCTAAAAATATGTTAAACAAATTAACTGATTTTAAACTAAAAATCAAACCAATTAAAAGAAGAGTAATAATTAATATAAAATTGAAATATTACAAAAAAATAATGGACAAAATATTAACTTTTAATTTTTAGTATTTTCCTCTCTACTCCTCTCGTGAAGTTTATAAAGTCATTTGATCCATTTTAATCTTTTCTCATAATAATAAAATACTTAAAAGTTCTCAACTAATTCATAATTTTCTATATAAAAAATAAAAAATAATAAAATAATAAAATCTTAATATTTTCAGACTTATTTTCAGACTTATTTAAAGTTGTAGAAATTTCAGTCCACTTTAAACATTTATGTCATATTATTTTATTAACCAATCAAATATCAATTTTCATTTGAACCTTAATAAAATGACTAAAACTCTTTTATGACCTATTTAAGATTCATTTAGAAAATTTAAAGTTAAAAAGTAGTAAATAACATATATTAAACTTAAAAAATCAATTATACCAATAAAGTGATTCAAAAAGTTATCACTAGAAAAGTCAAAAAGAGTTGTAATGAACGGTATTTTTTACTTTTTAAATTATCTAAGTTCAATTTAAGTACACTAAAAAAAGAATTAATTGTTTGAATAAAAATCATGGCATTAATTAGCATAAATTGATAAACCCGAATCAAGCATTCAAATGAAATTAGATAGAACCTCTCAATTATAAAGAGGAATAATAGAATCTTAAGCAAAAGAAAGTGAATTAATGCCATCATAATAGTTTTTAATTTTTTAATTTTTCTTTTTAAATTTAATTATTTCTTCATATTATTTTGTAACTTTTTTATTCCTTTATTCCTTTATTATTTGTATATACAATCTTTAACAATTATAACAAATGGATTTATTATATATTTTTAATGATTTATTAACTGGAATCAGTTTATTTTGTGCTGCTTTAGTATTAATCTTTATCTTATTAATAAGATTATATGATAAAGATTTAGTAAATCGAATTTCATTGAAAATCTGTGCAGCAATATCAGTAGTAGATATCTTTCGAACGAGTTCTTTTTTCATTTATTTATATCATACATCGGATGATTTATTATGTAAATTGAATGCTATATTTTTAAATTATATAATTATTAGTCATATGTTATTAACTTTTTCAATTGCTTTAAACCTTCAATTAGTATTCATTCATAATTTACGATATAAATCAAAATGGCAATATTATTATTGGTTTTTAGGGTTTTTAGTTCCATTTATTATTACTTTTATTATGGTGATTATTGATGTTTTTGGTAAAGATGAAGTAGCTAATGCTTGTTTTTATAAAAATGTATATCCAGTTACAATCTATTCTGGTCTCACTTTATATGCTGGTTTTTTATTTTGGAATTTATTAGGTTGTTTGTATTGTTTTACTATTTCTCTATTTATCATTTATCATTTAAAAAGAAAAACAAAACAATTAATTCAATTAAATCAACAACAAAATTCAAATCATTCTTCTGATTCTAATTTCTCCGCTCATCAACAATCTAAATTAATTGTCAATCAATCGACTATTTCTTTATTAATAAGAAGAATGTAAGTATTTTATTCTTTTATTTGATTTATATTTTAAAATAAAACTAATTTATTTTTAATAGTTGTATTTATTGTATGATACCTATGATAACTCAATCTGGTTGTATTGTTGGTTTAATCTATGAACAAATTCATGGGGAAATACCTCATTCCTTTTTTGTATGGGATACTATAGCTACACGTAAATTTCAATTAATATATATTATAATTATATTAAAATATTAATTTTTAACTTTTAGATTTATCAGGTATCTTAAATTTAATGGGTTTTTTATTTGATCCTGCATTTAAAAATTCCTTATTACATATACGTTATCAATTATATCAAAAATATAAAAATCAAACATTAAATCAAAGTATCGAGAAAAGACAAAGTAATAATGCGTTTGAAATTATGGCATTGAAAGAATCTAAATGTAAAGAAAGAATTATTGATAAAATCTTTGTTTTTTTATTATTACGTGGGGATTTTAAAATTTGTCCAAATAATAGGAATTCAAATCATTCTCATAATCATAATAATCAAGTTCAACAAATTTTAAATGATATAAGAAGAGATGTTCATATTAATAATAGTAATGAAGATATTAATGAAATTGAAGAGGAAAATAGTATTCAACCAATTAATTGTAATTTGGATAAAACTAAAGAAAAAAGTCAGTATTTTAATTTAGTTAAGGGTTTATAATATCATATTGTTGCCTCAATTTTCAATTTTTTTTTCCATATCTTCTTTTCTTTTTTTAAATAAAATAGTGAGATCCTAAAAAGGTTGAAAATTTAATATTTAAAAACAAAATATATCTCTACTCCTTGAATTTTAAAACTACAAAAAGTTACATAATATCAGTGGTAAAATGATACTTTTGTACTACTGCTTTTTTTATTTTGTTTTATATAATAAGTTTTAAAGTTATTAATAAGATGAATCACCTTTAACATACCTAATAAAAATTAACACGTTTATCTAAAATAAACTTTTTGATAAGTTTATAATATCTTTCTTTTAAAAAAGGTACTACAGTTTATCTTTATTAAGATCCTCTTTTTCCACTTTACTTTACTAATAATTTATTACCTAAAAAGATCAGTTCTAAACTTTCAATAATATTATAAATATAGGTTCATATAACATTTGCTCCATTAATTTTCATAATCAAATTTCAACTTATTCAACTTAAACTCTATTATTGATGATCATCCAACTTAATTTTACTCTATAAATTTACTATGTGCTCTTTAACGCTATATTTATGGTTTTACATCTTATATATTTTTCTTTTTATTACTTTTACTTTAATTAGTTGCTTTTTCATTAGCTTTTATTTCCTTATTAGACATCTTCTTTAATAAAAATCTTGTATTATTTCTTTTATATTATAAAATTTACACAAAAGCTTTACCTTCACTCAATTTAATTTATATTAAATTCATCACTCCTCTTCAAGCTTATTGTTCTTTCATTTCATTTTTTTAAATCTATCAAAGATACGAAAGGGTTGGTCCCTTTCTCTAAACTCATTGTAAAATTTCTTAGGATGATAAAATTTATAAAATTCGGTGGAGTCTATAATATAAAATTTTACTTTAGTTAATAGAGCACAAGTGCTTATCTTTTTTAAGAGAAAAAAGTATACAAAGTTAGATATAAAGATATTATTTAATAAACTGTACAAGATATAGTAATAGCAATAAAATTTATGAATTTTATTCAGTTAAATTCAACTTTGACTAATATATATCAAGTTATATATATATATATATAATACAATTTATTTTATATTTATAATATTAACAACAAATGGATTATTGTTTGGATCTCAATCTAGTAAATATTTCAAAACTTTTGAAAATTTTTAGCTAATATTAATATATAAAAAGTCACATTCATAGGAGAAATAGCCTTACAAATAATTAGATTAGAATGATCACTACAGCAAATATTAGGGTGCCAATCAACATATGGATAAAGTGGGATAATATCTAGATAACACACTTTATTTGTTATTGCTTTAAATGTGTTCAATAAACCAGTTCTAGCTAATAATAAAGGGTCGATTACATACCTTAAATATAAGTTTGAATTTTGTTATTAATTTTTTATAATCTTCAATATAATCTTCAATATAATCTTCATCTAAAATTAAGTTTAGTATTTTTATGATCGCCAATAGTTAACAATATGTCTCCAACTTTTTGAATTGCTTCTTTTATAATGAAATTATTATTAAATAATAACTTTTGAAAGATTAGTTTAATTGTCACATTAGAGTGTACTTCTATAGTTTTTATTTCAACTTTGTAATTGATATTGCCCAATATTTCATCTGACCTGACTAAATCTAACATTGTTAAATTGTTAAATAGTGTTGCTACTACTTTATATTTTGATTGAATTAGTAAATTTCTCAAACAAAAAAATACATCCCCATATGAAGAGTAAACTCTACAATTAACCACTTTTTCTATGACTCCAATCACCATTTAAAACTTTATCAGAGCACTGAACAAGGGTAAGTAAAATAAATTATTTTTTGAAATTATTTTTTAATTAAAGTTAAGGACAAAAACTTAATGCTTATAAATTTTTATCTCTATTGATAATTATTGTATTATTTCTTATATCTGTACCTTTTTATCCACTGCATTTTACGATTTATTCAATTTATCCTAATTCTTTCATTATCACTATACTATTTATCATTTCTTACTATATAATCTATTAAAGATTTATCATAATATAATTAATCGCCATAAGTAGATTATATATGGAGGTGTTTTTTTTTACTTCATTACTTTTTCCACCTTTTAAGCGCTATTTGAGTGGAAAGATTGTTAGTAGAATTCTTAAATACAGAAATACATCCCCATATAAAAGATATATATATTTTCATTTATTTAAGTTATAAAGATATAGTGCTTTAGTTTGATTACAATATAATTTCAAAGTTATAATAACGATTAAATAACATAATAATAATAATAATAATAATAATAATAATAATAATAATAATAATAATAATAATAATAAATAATAATAATATTAATAATAATAACAATAATGTTTATTTAAAATTTAATTGTTAAGTACAACTCTATATCTAACTTTACCGTTACGTACTAGCTGCACACCTTCATTACATTTATCCATAGGATAATTTTCAATCCAAGGGTAAACCTTATGTTTAGCAGCAAAATCTAGCATTTTACGAATTTCACAAGGGGATCCAATAGAAGAACCGCCGATGAAAATATTTTTCATAATCAATGTAAATGGTTTAAGTGTAATATTGGATTCTGGTACTGCTAATGATATAATTCTACCATCAATATCCATCCAATTGGCAAATTGATCCCATTGAGAGTCGCTAGCATTGCTTGTAACAATGAGGTAATTGAGTGTATCGTTAATTTTATTAGATTCTTCTTGATTACTATAACCAATAAAATGTTTCGCTCCCATCTTTTTAGCATCTTCTTCTTTAGAACGAGAATGGGATAAAGCGTATACTTCACATCCTATAGCATTAGCAAATTGAATAGCTAAATGGCCTAATCCACCAATTCCAATAACCCCAACTTTATCGCCTGGTTTAAACCCATTTTGAAGCATTGGAGTAAACACAGTAGCACCAGCGCACAACAATGGAGCGGCATAATCGGAGGGAATGCTTTCTGGAATAAGGAAGCAAAAATCTTCCTGAACATGAATTGCTTCTGCATAACCACCATAGGTTTTAGCATTATCAATTGGTCTTTTTGAATTATATGTTTGTCCCATTTCTTTACAATACACCTCTCTTTGACGCCTACAAGCAAAGCAATCTTCTCTCATACATGCAGAGCATTGGGCCCCTACCCCAACTCTATCTCCTATTTTAAGTTTTTGTACTCTATCACCTACTGCAACAATTTCACCTACAATTTCATGCCCAGCAATCACTGGATAATCCGTTGGTCCCCATCCGCTATCCATAGTATGGATATCTGAACCACAGATACCACAATGACTTATCTTGATTTCTACATCATTAGGTTAAAGTGGAGCAGCATCATAAGTAAATTTAACTAATTTTTCATCTTTCCCATGGCAGGCATAACCATTGATTTTACTGTATTTTGCTGTACTTGGCATTTTTGTTTTTTACAACGTTTTGTTGTTTATTTTTTTATTTATACTTGGTTACTGTTATGTTTAAATATTGTTTGTCATTTGGTTGTATCATTCATATTGGGTACAGTTATGCGTTTCAAGTAAACCTATCATGAATAATACAGCATAATACTTGGAAATTATAGAGATCTATTAAATTATTTAAGACTTCATTTTGTAGTTTGTCTTGCTTTGGTACTTGGTATTTTTCTATTTTAATTCCTCCACTTGTATAACTTCCTTTAATTCTTTATTCTATATTTCATAGAATGTTAACTGAAAAATTTAACAAGTTATTTGAATATTTTTAATATCTATAATGAAGATAAACAAAATTTTAAAGTTGTAGTTAAAATTATAATAATTCTTGTTACAAGTTTTAGTATCATTTACTTTTGCTTTCGATTATTATTAAATATATTGGTGGTCTTTTATTAAATTGTCCAGTCTTTTTATTAGAAGCTTGACTAAAAAAAGGAGGGGTATAACTAGAAAAATATGGTAATTCAAAAATTAGTATTAGTTTGGTCTATTACAGTTGCTGCAGCTTTTTTACGACCTATTTAACAGCATATTTAAGAAAAAAAGTTGTGTAAAATTTGGCAAAGATATATGAAATAGGATATAAAAAATCGGTTATATGAATAGTTGATTATAAAAATTACCACTAAAAAAAGTTGCAAAAGAGTTACAACAGCTCTATCTTTCTCTTTGATTTTAATCCATGTGCTTGACTTGAATATGTGTCAAAATTCACTATTTTGTTAGAAGTTTACTGAATTGTGTAGCATAAAAATCATAGTTTATTAATTTTGTTTCATTTATTATTATGGTTTTTTGTAAAATGTTTTAATGAATGCATAATTAATAGTAATATATGGCTTTTATAATAATAGAACGACTTTGGTAGTATATAGTTTTATCTCGTGTTTTATAAGGTTATTATTTTTGGAATTTTTAATTTATGCAAATTTAAATATTATCAAATAATAGCCTTAATAAGGATAATGTTTTTTATAATACCAAATATCGTTTTCAATCTTTAAAAGCTGCAAAGTTTAATTGTACATTGATAACCAAAAAGACTGGAATAAGTTTTATAGAGTTGGACTGATGTAATTCTGACTTTGTGTAGAGCTTGGCTTTCCATTTAAAATTATAATGCTGGAATGTTTTTATTAAAGCTCAACTACAGTTGATTTGGATTAAGTGTGCATTACGTAACATTACTTTTTTGTAATTTGCACTTGGATGATTGTGTAAAAGAAAAAAAGTGAAGTTGCTGGCTACAACAGTAGTATATATTTTGAGTTTTCTCAATTAAAGTTGCTTGTCTAAAAAAGGTAAATTGTTACTATTGGGATTACAGTATAGGTCGGTAGTTTTATGCTGGGTATTAGTTCATATAATTTGATCGTTTCATAATTTAAATGCTGCTACGTAACTAATAAAACCATAACAGTCTAGTGACATTTAGTTTATGAATCAATATTTAGCATAAAATCCCAAGCTGTATTTTCACATCATGCTTATTTCAAAAAAATTGAACAAATCAAAATTTTCAATAATTATTCAAAGTAAACAGACTGAAAATTTGTAAGAAAAATCATTATAATCTTATCCATAACTGCTTTAATTTATGCCATAATATGGAGGTGCTTTTTTTGGCTTCATCACTTTCCATCTTTTAAGCGTTAGTTGAACGGAAAACTTGTTAGTGAAATTCTTAACCACAAAAATACATCCCCATATTGCACTTTGTTTACTTTCCTTTGAATGATTATTGAAAAAGGTCAGTTAAGTTTATTCAAGTTTTTCTTGAAATAAGTGTGATGTATTAAAGCTACTATATATACTCCTATCATTCTATATTTGCCCAAAGAATTTCTAGAATTTATAAACTTACTATTGGTACTAAATAGCCAAAATATGTTTATTATTATAACTTGATCTAGATATTTAGCATCCAGTGTTAGATATACAGACTGATTTGCTATCATAGTTTATTAAATACTTCCGATTTACTAAATTTCAAACATTGTATAAATGCTATAATAAAGAAATAAGTATTTATTATACTAAATAAAGATAGATTGTTTTTACTAGAACAGGTTGTAGTTAGATGTTTTTTGTTGTTTTTAATTCGTAGCGGATTTTTTCAGTATCAAATTAAGGATTTTAAGAAAAACTACACTCATTAAATTTATATTAAAAAATTCACTACAAATTAAAAACAACAAAGGACCTCTAACTGCAGCTTGCATTAGAACTGACAATTGATACTTAAAATTAATGGTCTATTTTATTTATGCTTAATATATTTTTATACTTTATAAGCATAATATGCAACCATTTCCTCACTCGAACTCACTATTTTTCATACTATTTTAAAGGGATAAGATCTCGAAGTATTTTATTTCTGATAATAAATTCCAAAGGAATATAAAAACAGAGGAGAGAGGATGGCTTTCAAAATTAAAACGCGTATGAGCCAGGTATTCAAATTTGATTTTACTTTCTTTTAATTTGAAGAGGTTATGAAGTTTATCATTCACTTTGTATTATTTGATAATACAGTTAGTAGTATTATAAATAGTGGTATAACCAGGGGCATAAATAATATATTTTAAAAAAATCAAATCAATTCGTGAAATAACATAAGGGGTGTTTTTTTGATTTCATCACTTTTTCCATCTTTTAAGCGCTATTTAAGTGGAAAAATTGATAGTAAAATTCTTAAACAAAAAAATACATCCTCATAATTAATAATTGACTATTTGAATTAAACTTTTAGTATTCTGATATTCACATAAATGCACCAGAATTATGACAATATTCTTTTCCGCTTTATAATTTAAGATTAAAATAGAAGAATATTTTAACTATTCATATATCATAGGTACTTTCATTGTACTTTAAAAACTAGCTAAAAAACGTAAATATTTTATTTTATATATCGAATGCTTTATCTTTATCATTTATCTTTTTCACTTACCAGATTTTTTTTAAAGCTAGTTTATAATGATTTAATAATAAAGGGGCTCCTTACAATAAGTTTCAAGTGAATAAATCTGCCTCAAATACTGTATTATATCCTCTGTTATTATTTGCAAATATATTTAAAATTGCTATATTTATATCAACTAATATTACTAGATAAATAAGTTATAATATTTAATTGATATTGACTAAATAATAGATTGAAAAATGAAATCGAAATTTAACTATTTATGCTTTGATGAAATATCTATTGTTTAATATATGGGGATGTTTTTTTTGGTTTTATTACTTTTTCCATTTTTTAAGCACTATTTGAGTGGAAAGATTGTTAATAAAATTCTTAAACGAAAAAATACATCCCCATATGCTTTTAATATTTTTGTTGAACTTGAGTAGGTAATTTTTTTTAAAAACATTAGTTTTATCTTTAAATAAAAAAAGATATGCCCATATACTGATTTGGTGCGTTTTTGATATTATTGTTGCTTTGTAGTAAAGTTTTGTTAATGATTTTTCCACTCAATCAGAATCAATAAATGAAAAAAGAATTGATATCAAAAAAACATCTCCATGTTGAAATGTCTCCTTTCTTCGGTACTGTTTACTTTTCAGCATAAAAGTCAACCATATTGAATGGTTAGATCTAAGCAAAAGAACGCTAATGTAACTTTAGATAATAATGAAATTAGCATTAAAAGGCACTTTAAGCTATTGAAAGTACCAATATGCTTTTAAAAAATTTAAAAATCAGCTCGAAATGAAATTCAACTTTCCTAATATAGTTGTTACAACTTAATACTTCCACTTGTTTAACTAATACAGTAGCTATATGCATAAATTAAAGTAGTCTCGCCACTATTTTATTAAATCTCGGTTCAATTTAAATTAGATAGTGGCTAAACTCGGCATTTGTTCTTAACTGATGTATACACGAAATATTATATTTAAAGGGGTTTACGGTTGTTGTGTTATATTTTTTTATATACTTTGTTTTTAAATAATTTAAGTGCATATTAGCATTTATTTTAGCTATGATTTTCAATGAAAAGATTAAGCCTCAAAAAAAGCCATGAGATGAGTGATAACCGATCATCTATATTTTATTGGTTTTTTTCTAATAGAACGACGAATCAAATAAAGAAAAATGAGGGGATCTTTGTTCTCTAAGTTAAGCTAGAAATATTTCATGCTAGTTTCAATTATTACTAAATCTCTATATTTGTAATAAAGAATCAAAATTGCTTCAACAAATGAACTATATTTAGTGAGTTTAGAATAAAAAAGTTAGAAGTGGATGAAAGAATAAGGGTGGTTTCGATAAATGTATGTGATATACAAGCATATGTCTCAGTAGATAAACTATATATAAGAATACTAAACCTGTCTCTTCTTTATTTAATTAATTTTTTATTAAAAAGTAAACCAACTAAAATGGATCCAATTTTAGTTGATTTAGAAGCAGCCGAAAATCACCTAAAGTTAACCAACGATATCTTCGCTGTATTTTCTATTTCATCAGCTGTAACTGTATTAGTTATATTATCTTTTATAAGTACTACTTTATATATATATATTAAAATAAGTTTCTAATCTTATGCAGGTCTATATGATAGCAAATTAGTTAATCGAGTCTCATTAAAATTATGTTCAGCTATAGCAGTAGTTGATATATTTCGTACAATATCGTTTACATTTTATATCTACATAAAAGAAGAAGGGCTATTTTGTAAGATCAATGGAGGATTTATCAATTTTATAATCTTATGCCATATGTTATTAAGTGTAGGAATTGCTTTAAACTTACAATTACTATTTTTAAATCGAAAAATATACAAAGATTGGTGGCAATGGTTCTATTGGTTCTTAGGCTTTGGAGTACCAGCTATATTAACATTGATAGTGGGGGCTCTAGGTAGCTTTGGTTTAGATCCTGTATCCGGAGTTTGTTTTTTTAAAACTATTCATACTACCGATGTATTACCACATGTTTACTTATGGATTGGTTTCATGTTCCCCACTATCTTTGGCTGTACTTATTGTTTATCTGTTGCTGTGTTAACTATATTAAGTTTAAAAGATAGTAAAAGCTTACTGTTTCGATTAAAAATGAAATCGAATAGTCGCAGCAACCCAGACAAGTTAAATTCTTCAACATCTGAAGATGATGGTGTTAATGCCAAATCAACAAAGTTAACTATCAACGAGGATACCCTATCCTTATTAATAAGAAGGATTACTATTTACTGTGTAATACCAACGGTCACTCAATTTGGCTGTACTTTAGCTATATTTTATGGTGAAGTTCATGGAGAAATACCATTTTGGATGTATTATCTTGATGTTGTAGCCACTCATTTATCAGGGATATTAAGTTTAGTTGGATTTTTATATGACCCAGCATTGAAAAACTCGTTAAACTTTATCAAATTAGATTTATTAAACTATAAAGTGAACAGTGCTTCGTACGACAACGAATTCAATTTTAACACACATCATCATCCTTGGATCTGTGTTATATTCCGCAAAATATTATTAAGAAGTTCGAACAATACATCCAATACTCTCAGTTACAGTAATAATACACCAATTCAAAACATTATAGTTGATGTCAAAGAGATTACAGATAATGAGAAATTTCCAAATAATGATAACAATATAAATATGAAAGATTTAAGCCAGAGAAGCCAGCATACCATTGATAGCTATGATACCAACAATACTGGCGCTAATTTGGTCAAAGCTGATAGTAATGATACTAACAAAAACAGTAAAGCTAAGCGTAAAGATAAAAGTTATTTCCGTGCAGTTGCTGGGTTGTAGGCTTAAAGTTCAATCTACTTTACATATCAATTTTACTCGATTGGAACTATTTAACTAATTTAAATAAAATAAAAAAACCTAATAAGCTTACTTTTGTATCCCTTTTTATATATCATATGTGAGACATTAAATGACTTGTATTAATAACATTTAATAGATAAAGAATATTTTACCAACAATTTGCGATGAGCGGATTACTTATGTAAAAAAGTTAATCTTTGATTAGAACTTATAGTATTTCCAGAAAATTTAGCGTAGCTGTTTATTTTTCTAGCAAAGGCTTTGTTTTAAACAAGCGTAACATTATTTTTTAAAAATTTTAGAGGAGTTAGATCCCATGAGGTTTGTTACTAGAGGTGAGTAAAAGTATACAAAAAACTGAATGGTAAGTAGAATAGGTGATAGCAGAGGAAGGGATATGGAAGAGAAGTATTTTGGAAAAACTGGGAAATTGACCAATTCGATTTTCACCTGCTTTAGAATTAAGTAGGATTAATTTCACAGATTCAAATTCTGATTTGTACAACGCTACCTGAGAGTGGAAGTGTGTAGAGATAACAAAATAATAAATAGTGATGTTTTTTTTGGTTTCATACCTTTTTCTATTTTTTAAGCACATTCAAGTGGAAAGATTGTTAATAAAATTCTTGAACAAAAAAATACATCCTCAAATTATTTTGATCTGTTAATAAAATTATAAAAACTATCAATTTTTAACTTATTTTAATTTTTCTGATAAAACAAGCGTAAATTTCAATAGGCATAAATAATAGTCATATAATTTACTGTTATAATATTTTTAACTTTCTAACACTTAAGCCAATATCTATTAAAAATTTTATTCTTACAAAATGGGTTATAAATAAATATTATCTTAATTGTCTTATTATAAAATAAAACGTGAATTTAAGTTTTTTATTTATATTTTTTATTTAGTATTTGGGGATGTATTTTTGTGTTTAAGAATTTTATTAACAATCTTTCCACCCAATTAGTGCTTAAAAAATGGAAAAAGGTATGAAACCAAAAAACATCACCATTTATTTTAAATTTTATCAAATCAATAAAATATAACTTTTAGTGAATGTTTTAAATAAACTGAGTTTATACAAAATAATCCTAAAATTCAATTTTTTTATAATATCAAAAATTAGCTATATTATCTAAATAAAGCTAAATATAAAAATTTTAATATTGTTTATTTTATTTATTAAAATAATATAACTGAGTCGGTAATTTGAAATTTAGCTTTCAAAGCCTAGCTACAGCTGTTACAACTCTATTGCAACTTAATTGACTATTAATTCAAGAATATGGGGATGTATTTTTTTGTTTAAGAATTTTACTAACAATCTTTCCACTCAAATAGCGCTTAAAAAATGGAAAAAATAATGAAACCAAAAAAAACACCCCCATATAATTTTGCTAAAATCAGGTTATGATCTGAAGATTAACATTAAAAAAACGAAACAGCAAATAAATGACTCTAAAAATTACTGCAGATTAGGTTGCAATGGGGTTGGAGGAGCTGGATTATTGTTCTTGGCGTTGTCTGGATTATCTATACGGCTTCCAATAAGTTTTATTAAAAAATGGTTCCATTCCATCTATAGTATTGAGAATAGATAAGGAACATCGGGAACAATCTTTGAAGAATTCACATATATCCAACGCCATACTAAACTCTAACAAGAGTAAGTATGGTGATTTTCAGACGTTAAACCGGGAGAAAGTGAATTAGTTCATGAACTTTCAGTTTAACTTCGACTGGTGTTCCACTTTTCGCCCCCTATTTCCTTCACTATTTTATAAACTTGTTTTAAATAAGTAGACCTTCCGTATGGAAAGTAATCAAAAAGAATATTTATTTATCTCAAAGTTTAAAATTATAAATAAAACCAGGCTGATCTTCTCTATTATACTGACAATTAACCTTTCTTGATCAAAAAGCCTTTATTTTCCAACTACATCCTAAAAAAATGTTTCGGATTTTTAATCTGGATCATATCAGTTGGAAGTCTGATTTCTCGATTTTCCCCCTTGAATTTTTTTATTTAAATGGGTTATTGTTTTTTTCATAAAAAACATATTAAACCCAAAGGAAATATGATTGTTTTAAACATAATTATTATTATTAATTATCAAAGTTAATAGCTTTATTTATTAACGTGCTATCAGAAAAGAATAGCTTTGTTATTAGAAACTATTATTATCTTTTTATCTTTTTAAAGCTTTATTGATAATTAGATCGTTATCGGAACTTCTACTAAGCCCTAATACGAGGTTGATAAGTATATAAATATGTTAAGTTATCACTTTTATTTCAAGAAGAAAAGGGATATCTTATCAAAATTAAGAGCCGAGTTGTAGTATAAGATAAGTTTAATCAATTTAATAACAATTAAGCTCATAAACTCAATTTAGTGAATTTTTTGCATAAAGAATAATTTTTAATCTTGGAATTAAAACAACTGCGAATAACACTTATTAAATTTTGTGGTTTATTGATAATAGAAATTAATTTAATGAGATTGCAATTTTTCATTGAATATATTTAAATTGGTGCTATAAATAAAACCATACTATTTTAGTTTATTGTTACTATTATTAAACTGAAATATAATATTTCAAAAAAGCAACGATGTTGATAGGTGGAATAGGCTATAAAAACAAATAAATAAATAATAGCAAATTGATAATAGATAAATAGATAATAATGATAATATTGATTATTGTTGTAACCCATTTATTTTAATATTACTTAAACTCTATTTTTAACAAATTATCTAAATGGATGATATCATATTCGAAAGCAGCTTTAAATTTCAACCTACAAAATTATGGCTTATTTTATTGGAAGATAAGAAACTTTGGGGAAGGAGGATAGCTATTAGGCTCAAACTAAAGTTTTATTAAGAAAATAGATATCAACTCAGCCCCTGAAAAAAGATAAAAAATAACGATTAGTAATAAGTAGAATAATAAAGTATATAAGTAGTGATAAATCAAATAAGAGTATAACTAAATTTTTATTTCAATCAAAAATAAATAAGTAAATTGATAATGCAGTTAGAGATAGACGCCAACTCTCAATTGTTGCCTAGATATAGTGCTTTACCTATAGCTGGAGATGTAAGCTTAAGTCCAAGTGGATATATTCTAAGTAAAAAGATACAGGATGGAAGTTACGTGGTATTAAACATAAGGAATCAATATTTTCATACTATATATACACTCAACTTTATGAGTGGGGAACCAATCATCTTAATAGACCATAATAGTTTCGAAAGTATGGAACTGAAATATCAAACAAAACTTTATAAAAAAATTATCCGATTAAAGTTAAACAAAGGGTCGAATGAAGAGATGGAAGTGAGTATAAGGCTGCCAAATATGTTCAAATCAAATTGCAAAATTCGATTTTTGAATCATGATGCTACTTATTATTGGACACCGAGGTCCATCTCAAGGTGGTATTTGACTGCAAAGGGAAGTGAAAATTGGTTAGCTACGTATCAAGATGATAAAAAATGTCAAACATTTGGTAAAATTGAATTACTGGAAAGTATTCCTAATTATCATCATGCTTTGTTAGCCAGTATTATGGCTTTAGTTCGATTTAAATCTATTTAATAATATTTATATAAACAAATAAAAATACATGTATAATTTAAATAGTATATTAGCTTCAGTTTTATTTCATTATTGACATTAGACTTGAGTATATAAAAAAGTAATTATGAAATTATTGGTTTAACTTTGATTAAACATTATAAAATTTTAATAAAACTATTATAATTAAATTTCTTTAAAATAGTAAAATCAACAATTAAGCCCAAATTTAATAAAGATTTTAAAATGCCCAAAATAAAAATAAACCAAATTTAGAAGTCGCTAAATCCACTATTTTACAAGTTTATTCTAACTTGAAATTTACCAAGCTAAAGCACCGATTATTTATTAATTTTACTTGATTTTATGTTTTAAGTTACTATATTTACAACAAATAACAACAGTTGCCCCTATTTAAACTCAAAATTTCGCTTACTTCGATACTATCAGTAGAATGATGTCATTATTGTTATGAAATAATTTTATATTTTAGGTATTTTAAATATTAAAAAAGATATCAACCTATAAAGGGGAGATAGTAAAGCTAAACCATTATTAGATCTTGCTCTCTACCTTCTTTCAGTTAGTCCTTTCCTCTAAAATTAATGATTTCAGCAACCCACCTGATAAGCTCGCGCTTTCATGAATATAAATAAAAGGACTATTTGTTATTGATTTATACTAGCAATAGTAATCGTTTGATTTAGATTTTTTTAAAAATCTAGTTTTATTTTCGATGTGATAGTGTATATTTTGAAAGTGATTGGCCAAATTTATATTTAATTTAATGAGCTTAATCTTACAATTAATGAAAATCCAAGTGATAAACAGTAAGTAAAAATAAAGATTTAATAATGTTATAAATAAACTGTAGATCAGTTAAAATGAAAGGAGATAAAAAGTATAAATAATACTAAAATATTAATTAAAAAGAAAGTTTATTTTAAAGTTATTGGCATTAAGTTTTGAAAAATTAAAATATGGAAGATTGTTATAAAATTGTCGTATTAGGTGATGGTGGTGTTGGTAAGGTAAAATTTTAACCATTATTTATAAAGTTGCTAATATTAATCTTTAACTTCAATTAAACTTAGACCTCACTTACTATTCAGGTATATCAACATATATTTTATGAAAAATTAATACTTATTTTTAATTATACTCATAAATACGATAGCTTTGCTTAAATCATTTCGTTGGTAAGCTAATACAAGCTTATAAAGTGATAATAACTAATAATAATATTTATTAATTTTATATATCATCATTCATTAATTAGATGTAAATTTGCTTTAATCGTTATTTAATTAAAAATTAAACAAAAATTAATAGACTTATGATCCTACTATCGAAGATTCGTATAGAAAACAAATTGAACTAGATGGAGAGCCATGTATATTAGAAATTCTTGATACTGCTGGGCAGGAGGAATACACCGCATTAAGAGATCAATGGATTAGGTTATACAATAACTACTGAATAAATAAATAATTACTGATAATTGAATAGGGATGGGGAAGGATTTGTATTAGTGTATTCAGTAACGATTCGTACCTCTTTTGAGCGTCTAGAAAAATTCCGTGATCAAGTTACGAGGGTTAAGGATACAGATGACGTACCTATAGTTATAGTAGGGAATAAATGTGATTGCGAGGATTTGAGAGAAGTTCCCAAAGAAGAAGGGTCAGAAAATGCAGAAAGATTGGGATGTAAATTTATTGAAGCTTCTGCAAAAACTTCTTTAAATGTGGAAGAACCCTTTTATGAAGTAGCTAGGATGCTTAGAGCCAGAGCTCGTGGAGAAACACTCGAAGATGAAGTACCAGTAAAAAAGAAGGGCAAATGTTTAGTATTGTAATTCATGTTTCTATAGTATATGGTCATTTATTATACATTTATTTAAAATAAAAATAAAATAATTGTTTATAAGAGCGAATTTTTTTTAAATATTGATAGTTAGCTTATTGAAGTTTAGAAAGATAACATTATATGGGGATGTATTTTTGTGTTAAGAATTTTACTATCAATTTTTCCACTTAAATAGCGCTTAAAAAATGGAAAAAGTGATGAAGCCAAAAAAAAACACCCCCATATGGTGGTGTGTTTTTGTTTGAGAATTTTACTAACAATCTTTCCGCTCAAATAGCGCTTAAAAAATGGAAAAAGTAATGAAACCAAAAAAAACATCCCCATATTTTCAAGTTTAATTTAAAATGAAAAAAGTTTTTGATTTCTAATTATTAAATATAACAGTATATTATATAGCTGTTAGCAAATATTGCCTATTATTATTACAAAATCCAAATATTTTATTTTATTTTATTTTATTTTATTTAATATTGAAATTATTTAAGATCCTTTTTAACGCCTTTAATGGCGGTTTTCAATAAGCAACTATAAAAAAATATTTATTATGATTGATTTAAAGGGTTATTTAAACAAAACACACTAAGCTAATATTGAAATATTATCTTTTGGACATCCTAACTAAATTATAACATAAAACAGGTTTTAAATTTAAAAAAGGCATTCTTTTTGTTAGGACTTCATTTTGTATCACCAATAAAGCCACCAATTAAACTAATGTTTTTTAGTGAGTTAATCCAGTAGTCATTTAAACTTCCAATTGATAAGTTTAAAATTTAGTTTTTCTTAAAATTACAAAGCATGCTGCTAAACTATTTTTTAATATTATATAGTCTATTATTCATCATAGCCGAGACACAGGTAATTATAAAGAGTAATAATTTAGAAACGTGTTAATTTGATTTTTAAAGTTAGAAACATCAACTAATTCGGGTTGGACCATTAGTTTGTATTTGACAGAAATTAAAAAACAATATGCAAGTATTAAACTAGATAAACAAACAAATCAAGATAATAATAAGGAGAAATATTTCACAAGCGTTCAATACAATGAGGAGTTTAATAGGGATTCTGAAATAGATAATGACATCCCAATTGAAGTTGTTGCACAATCAACACAAGCTAATTATACCTTAGGCTTTAATGTTTTAAAAGTAATAAATTTATTGATTTTATCTTATTTTTATTTATTTATTAGTGCCAATCACCTTGTAGTTTTGATTTCGTTATTTACTTAAATAATGAAGGTAAGTGATAGGAGCTATTTTAAATAATGTTATGCTTATTTTTTTAGGTTATCCACAATCTTTTAACTTTGATCGAATCAGCTCGAATTTTGTACAGGATCAAAATAAAGTAATAGCTTATCTACTTATTATGTTTTAGTAAATTAAATTTTAGAACCAAGACTTACCACTATCAATTTCACGTTCAGAAGTAAAATTCATACCATTGGGTCCAAGGTAAGTTTAGCTAATATATAAACATAGCTGAGGTTAATTATTTGTTTTTATAAGCCCAATTCTATTCAATGACTATTATGACGAATTTTTAGCGAGTAAAAAGAAGGAAGAGGGTAGTTCGTTTATAATGAAATATTGGTATATTATTATACCCGCTTTCTTAATCATGTCCGCGATTGGCGGTGGGGAAGAAAGCGCGGGCGAAAAGAAAGATTGATTGGGTTGGACTCATATCATTATAAATAAATATGAGAGACTATCAAAGTACAGTGGGGTCTTGAAAAGTATTTTTTCTTATTTTTTGTGTACTCAAATTTACTTCTAGTTCAACTATTATTTACATTATCATTTACACTCTTTGTTTAAATTGCTTGAATGCCTTGATTTTTTAAGTTTTCTTATAGCAGCTTGAGTGATATTAAATAAAAACGTTATCTCACGCAATATGATAAATCCCGACTTCTAATCTGTTTATTGAGTATATTATAGTTACGTTGGGTAAACGTTAAAAAATGATAAAGACAAGAGATTGATGGGTTAGTTCTTTAATAAAACATTCCTTTAAATTGCACAATAATTTTCGCTTAAAAAGTAAGTAGACATCTTATTTTTAAAACTAACTTTCTTTTAATTGTAGGAATTACTAACTAAATAAATTAACTTTAAAATGGAATGTTAAATGTTAAATATCAACTTACTAATAGTTTAAACTAAAGCAGAATCAAAATTAAGGTTTTTGATTAATATTTTGTCGATTCTACCTTAACTCTAACATTAATATTAAGGCTGACTCTAGTGCCAACTCTAATGCAACCGTAGCACTAAAACCAGTCTAGGTGTTAGTGCTTAGCTATTTTTTTTAGTAATCTTTAGCTCATAGTACAGTTCTTCTATATATAAAATTAGCTTAAAATATAACAATTTATATATTAGCATGACTTACCTTTCCACTATTGTTATTAATTTTTAATTTGCAACTAACGAACAGTTATATTAAGTTGGCATTGATTACAATTAAAGACCCTAATAATATAACTCGTTACAGAAAATTTTAATAGAAAAAACTATAATTATAGTAAATTTAATGGAACTAGCATAGACTTTGCATGAACTTTGATTTGATTTTTTTGTCAGGAAATTGACCAGCTTTGGAATCACTTAGGCTATGCAATTTAGTTAGAATATTAGTAATTTCAATAGTATAACGTTTTTAATAAAGTAATATACGAAGCATTACGGAGACATTGCAGAATTTTGATATAAGTTTTTACTTTCTATATTTACCTCTGTTATAGCTATAGTTGTATAAAAGCTAGGGTAAGGGTACTCTTATTTTATACTATAATAAGGCTTTACCTACAATGAAAATGTATCGCTTTTTGAAGATTTTAAAACATTTACAAGTTCAGATGCTTTTTGTTTAATTGATCTATAGTGAATGTACATAAATGCAATTTCCTGTTTATCGTAACTATCTGGTTTTAATTTATTTTTATAGTATGTATACCAAGAAATAACTAAATAAGCCTTAGTATAATTAATACCACTGGAGAGTAACTAAAAAAATAATGCTTACTTTTAAAATCCTTGGAAGGGCGGCAAAGCACCCAAGAGGTTTATTTACAGATTAAAGAAAAAATAGAAAAAAGTGGTAACTAGGATGGAATGGATAGTAAAAGTAAGACGGATAATAATTAAATGGGGGTGTTTTTTTTGATTTCATCACTTTTTCGATTTTTCAAGCGCTATTTGAGCGAAAGATTGTTAGTAAAATTCTTGAACAAAAAAGTACATCCCTGTATTAAAATATACGAAAGACATCCAGCTGGGAGCTGCTTTATCTAATAAGCATTTATTTTTAAAACGTTGATCATTTAACAAAAAATCTGAAGCAAAAGTAAATCCTGAATAGCATTATTGAAAATCTCAGTTTATATAAACTATTAGGTCGTTCGAAATGTTCCAGTACAACTTCATGTGTATAAAAAATCGTCAATTTTTGGTTGCAATAGTGAATTTTTAACAGTAAAGTGAAAGTATTTTAGGGCAAATCCTTCAATGGTGCTGCAATCAATAATTAACCTATTTTTTGATATAGATGAATTTGTACTGTAGCACTTTGAATGACCTTATATAAAAATTGTTTAATGTTTCCTTTTGTTGTTTTATTATGAAAGAGTAAACGCGCTTTTTTTACAGATGTACAAAGTTGTAATAATAATTTAAATAGCTATTTTACTAAAAGAAGAAAAAAAGAAAAAGTTAAATAATTTTGGTATCATATATATATATATATATATTATTTTGCATTTGTAACATTCACAGCAAATGGATCGTTATCTGGATCCCAATCTGGTAAATATTCTAAGACCTTTGAGAATTTTTTAGCCTCATCAATATTTTTAGCTAAAGCTAATATATAAAAAGCCGCATCTATACCAGCGGTAACTCCAGATGAAGTAATAAACTGACGATGATGGACCCAACGAGCATTCGGTTCCCATTGAACATCCGGATAAAGTGGTGTTATCTTTGGATAGAGTAGTTTATTTGTTGTCGCTTTAAACCCATTTATTAAGCCAGTTTTAGCCAATACAAAGGATCCAGTACATACTGTAAACGTAACTTTGGATTTCGCTATCAACTTTTTATAATTTTCGATAAACTCTGGGTATGCAATTAATTTTTCAGTGCCTTTATGACCTCCAGGCATTATTATTATATCCCAGTCTTTTTGAATTGCTTGTTTTATACTCAAATTATTGTTAAATGATAGTGTTTGAAAGATTGGTTTGATCGTTGAATTAGAGTGTACTCCTATTGTTTCAATTTCAAACTTATCGTTTGCGTCCCCTAACACCTCAAGTGGTCCAACTAAATCTAGCATCACAAAGTCATCAAACAATATTGCACCTACCTTATATTTCGGTTGACTTGGGAAATAAGGATCAATTATATCTATAATCGAAGTATTATTATACATAGAGAATATATTTTACTCATATTTACTTTTTGAATGACTCCAATCACCATTTGAAGTTTCGTCAGAGCAATGTACGATGCATAATAAAGTAAAGAAAATTTTTAATAAATGAATCATTTTTAAATAAAATAAAATGAAACAAAAACTTAACATTTATAGTTTTATATTTTCTAATTGATTACTAATCATTTTATTTTTTCTTGCATCTACACCCCCTTATTCACTCGTACTTTCCCGATTTGTTCCATTTACTCTATTTATTCTATTTGTTCTATTTATTCCATTTATCCCAACCCTTCCATTGCTATTTCATTGTTAGATCATTTCTTACCGTATAATCTATTAAAAATTAATTAAAAAATACATACTTACTAAATAAGTAAATTATAATTGACTTTTGATTATTTAAATTAGCTTGATAAAATGAACCATTTGGATTTATAACTGCTTTCAGAGATTGCTTTTAAATTTAAACTATATAGCTTTGTTATGAATAAAATTGAAAGCTGGTAAAAAATGACAGCTTGGGTAATATAATGATTTATAGTGTTAGTATCAGTGTTAGTATCAGCATTTTATTGAATTGATGTATTCATTATTTATTAAAAGTTAGGTACACGCATGGTTCAACTAGATCGAATAATCTAAAATTTATAAACTGAATAGTTATACAAATAGTAATAAAATGATCGCGACATTGAGAATGGAAGTGTTTACATCGACTGTAAAAGCATTGTTATATATAGTTAAGAATTAAGTACTTATATAAAAAATACAACATCAATCATAAGTAAATACATTATAATCAATATTTCCTATAATACTTTACTCATCAATAATAATAAAAAAATATAAATGATGTTTGATATAATGTTTAGTTTTAACCCAGTGACTTGGTTTAGGTTAACAAATATATAAAGAATGCATAGGTACTATCTATCAATTAAGTTTACTTAAAAAGTTAAAATATGGCTTAAATAAAATTGTAATAATAAGAATAATAATTTATTAAAGTTTAATTGTTAAGTACAACTCTGTATCTAACTTTGCCATCGCGTACTAATTGTATAGCTTCATTACATTTATCCATAGGATATTTTTCAATCCAAGGATAAACTTTATGCTTTGCTGCAAAGCTCAACATTTTTCGGATTTGATCAGGAGAGCCAATAATGGATCCCCCAATACCAAGATTTTTTTGTAATAAAGTATCAGGATGAAGAGTAATATTTGCTTCTGGATCTGCCAATAAGATGATTCTACCATCAAAATCCATCCAATTAGCAAAGGCATTCCATTGAGTATCTTTAGCATTACTGGTTACAATAAGATAGTTCAATGTATTTTTAATCTTAGCAGATTCCCCTTCATTGCCGTGGGCAATGAAATGCTTTGCTCCCATCTTTTTAGCGTCTTCTTCTTTAGAATGCGAATGTGATAAGGCATATACTTCACATCCCAAAGCATTAGCAAATTGAATAGCTAAATGGCCTAAACCCCCAATTCCAAGTACACCAACTTTATCACCTGCTTTAAACCCTTGCTGAATCATAGGAGTATATACAGTAGCACCAGCACATAACAAAGAAGCTGCATAATCCGAAGGAATACTTTCTGGTATATGAAATACAAAATCTTGTTGAACTCTAATAGCTTCTGCGTAACCACCATAAGTTTTTGAACCATCAATAAACCTTCTAGAACCATAAGTCAATCCCATTTTTACACAATGGGTTTGGCGCTGACGTTTACAAGCATAGCAATCCTCACTCATACAGGCGCAACATTGAGCTCCTACCCCTACCCTATCTCCTAACTTAAAGTCTTTTACCTCTGGACCTAATGCTGTTATTTCTCCTACAATTTCATGACCTACAATGGTAGGGTAATCGGTTGGTCCCCATCCGCTATCTAAAGTATGGATATCTGAACCGCAAACACCACAGTGAGATATTTTAATCTCAATGTCATTGGGCTGAAGAGGAGCTGGGTCATATGTAAATTTGACTAATTTTTCACCAATTCCATGGCATGCGTAACCACTGATTTTATTGAATTTAGTACTCATTTTTAGTTTCTAAATATTGCTGTTGCTTCGTTTTACCTTATATACTTTTGTACGCATCTTTTTGAAATGATGTGATAACAGTACTCTTCGCTTTTGGAGTTGTTTAAGCTATAACTTAATCATTTTTAGCCTTATGGTTACTTTATTAAAACTAAACGCATAATTATAGAAATCATAGCTTAGTAATCTAAATAGAGTTTAAACTCGATTTAATTATTAGTTAGTCTATTACTGTTACTTTATCATTTTCTTCCGCTTCTATAGCATTTACAACTTTAGCGAATTACTATTTTTAAAAATCTATTACAATTCTTATAAATTTACAAGATAAATAAAATAGTAAGTACATGATATTAAGTCATATTATGTGAATTAAAAATGCGAAAATCTTTACATCAAATAATTATCTCCTGATCTAATTGTTTATGATTAGATTTTAATTTAAATCTATAATCTATAGTTTTACTTGAGCCTTATTTAATAGAATAATAGTCATCACAGATTAACACTCAAAAACATCCTACTACTATTACAATAGTAAAATTATGAGCTTAGATTTATTTAAATGAATTCAACATTTATCTAAATTAGTATTTTTATAATTATAGATCGTTTATATTATTAAAATCATTCAAAGAAATGTTATAAATAGTAAATCATAGATAAATATATGGGGATGTTCTTTTGTGTTTAAGAATCTTACTAAGAATTTTTCCGCTCAAATAGCGCTTAAAAAATGGAAAAAGTGATGAAGCCAAAAAAAAAACCCTCATATAGTGTAAATAATATAGGCTTAATATTATAAGTATTTCATAACTTATTTTTAATAAGAATAAAATTAATACCATTTTAAAACTTTTGTTCAGGAAATAAAGGCTTAAACCCAACTTGTTCTATCTATTTATTAGAAGTATATTTATTAACTATAAGTTTTAATTTTTTTATCCTATAACTTATTTAATTTTAATAAAAAAACCAAAAGAATTCACATGTAAATTATAATAAAAATAGTTATAAATAAAATAACGAGTTTATTTAAAGACCTGAAATTTAAAAGCAAATCTTTGGGCAATAATAAAAAGTTAAAAACTAATAAGAGTGGGGTACCATTTGCTTGTAGCAAATTAGAAGGATAATATATAAAATGTTTTGTAAATAGGATTGAAAGCACTAGCTTTTGTTCCAAAATGGAAAAAAGCTACTAATATAAAATCGACTTCCAAATTTAAAAAACTTATCATTTTCATTATCAAAATAAATAGTATTTTCCTTATCATTCCTATTATTAGAGCTTCATTGAAAAATCTTTCTGGTATAAATTTATTTGCATCTTTAAAATTATCATCATCTCGATGAATGTAAAATAAATCTAAGTTAATGTTATAACCTTCAGAAATATGAAAACCATTAACTTTAAACTCTTTTTTATTAATTCTAGCTGGTAGCCTGTGTATAAGAGGATATAACCTTACGGCTTCTTTAATAATAGCCAATAAATACTTCATTTCTTTAACTTGTTCATCAGTAAGGAGTTGGATTTTGTCAACGTTTTGCAATTGTTATATTCTTTTAATCTCGTTACTTTGATAACTTCTTTACATGCTTTTTCCTGAATATCTGGATTTCGAGCTAGAAAATGTAAAGTTACTGATAATATAAAAGATGTGGTGTCATGCTCAACTAGTATATATATCATTCTATTGTCTCTTATTTCCTTATCATTAAATGAAATCTCATTATTTAAATTAGCTTTTATCATTAAAGTTAAAAAATCATCATCGCTATCATAATTATCCATACTATTATTCTTTATGATTGTATTCCTTTTTCTAATTAGAATTTGATTAAAATAGGTTTCAATTAAAGTTAAATTTTCATACGAAGTCTCTCTAAATGGATCCTAGGTATTATCAAAGAGTGCAAATATTAAATAAAAGGAGTAAAATGAATCATTAATGACTTGGTTGTATGCTTCTATAAAATATACTGTTTGATTTTCAACTGAATTAAAATTGATGCTCATAATACCTTTACCTAAAGAATACATAATTATCTTTTGCATATACCTATAAACATCAACTGAGGTATTCGTATATTGATTAAAATATTCTATCTTTTTTACAAAATTTAAAATGATAAGGTGTAATAAAATAGAGCTAAACTTTTTTTTAGGTACTCGTTGTCTAATTTTGTAATATTTTTTCCAGGCGGTACCATTAGAATAGACTACATTTTTACTTATGAACTTTGAAAATAAAATATTTAGAAAATTATCTATGTGTATTTCTTTAAGGAAGTTACTAGTATCAGTTAATATCATCCTTACTGTTTTTGGGGAATTGATTATGACCTCCCATGCCCCATAATTAAACACAGTTATTAGTTTATATTTATTTAAATCTTTTTTTATCAATTTTTCATGCTTCACATCCCTAGGCTCACTTAAAAACATATGAGGATGTATTTTTGTATTTAAGAATTTTACTAACAAATTTTCCACTCAAATAGCGCTTAAAAATGGAAAAAGTGATGAAGCCAAAAAAAAAACCCCCATATGTTTCAAACATTCGTAGGTTGATTTTGATAGCAAATGACTTAACTTAGCGGGCTTCTTTAGTATAAAAAAGTAGATGAATGAAAATAAACCAAACAAATCGAATGATATTAGATTTAAGAACGTGTTGAGTTTTTTTGTATTGTAAATTCCCGTCTCTCTTTTTTTAAAATATTAGTATGGATTTAAAATTGTTCAACTATTAATCTCTTTTTTATACTATTTTTATTGTATATATTATTACTGTTTTATCATTAAAGCTAATTTCAATTTTATGGATCCATATTTAGCTTATAAGTAGATGTTTTTTTTGGCTTCATCGCTTTTTCCATTTTTTAAGCACTATTTGAGCGGAAAGATTGTTAGCAAAATTCCTAAACAAAAAAATACATCCCCATAATAATCTATCATTTTGGTTATCTGTAATTTTTGTGTTCATAATCCCAATTGATAGATTTATAGTATATAAATTAAATTACTATACCAAAATGATAAAATAGTTTATTGATTACTATATAAATTAACTTTGCTATCGTTATTATTTTTAGTTTTGTCCAATTTCATATTGCTATTCGATCTTTAACTATAAGCTTTGCCTAACTATCAATTTAAATCAGATACCACAAATGAGGTCTTATATATTTTTATAAAAGGTTTAATATTATGATGTCTTAACTATACTTTAATACATCCATTATTATAGAATAATTGATATAAAGTATGTAAAAATCATTTATTATATTTATCTTATTTTCCTTTTATATTATTGAGTAAATCAAAGTTTGGTTCTACTTGTATATAACTTTAATGGATAGTGAATTATAAAACAAGTTTTAGTATACTTAAGAATAAAAAGCTGAGAGCTTTTAAGCAGATAATACACATTATTTAACTTTATTTATTAGTTTAGATACCATATATAAACAAAATTTTACAAAGCTAAAAGATGTGAAAGTTGGTACTCAGTGGTAGGAGTTAAAAGTAGTTCTTGGTTGATTAACTTGCCTTGAGTCGAACGGTCTTAGTTTATGTAACTAAGATAGACTTAAATGAATAAGAATAATACGTAATAAGTTACGAACTATATAAAACAAATAGAATAGAAAATACTATTGTAAAATCTATGTAAGATGTTGTCAGAAAGACTTAGTGGCTTTATCAATGGTATGATGTCAGGGATTAATTCAGTTAAAAAGCCTCGAGTTATCATGTTGAGGAATCTCTTTTATACTCCAACAAGTATGGATATCAGAACGAGAGGATATTATTCTTTGCAATTTGAAGTTAGAAATTCTCGCAGCAAATCAAAATAGGGGACTCTGGATTGATTGTACCACATGGATCACGGTCAAATTGATTACAAGACTACAACTAGTTTTGTAACCAAATTAAATGATTATTATCTTATAATTAATCCGAGAGCTGATAAACCAATATTTCACAATGGAAAAACATACGGGAATGTATTTTTTTGTTTAATTCTACTAACACATCTTCTGCTCAAATAGCGCTTAAAAAATGGAAAAAGTAATGAAACCAAAAAAACATCCTCATATATGATTTTTAAAAAGTATGAAAGACAAAGATATAAAAATAATGATAGAAGTGTAAAGTATTAAAAAGTATCTACATTTTATTAAATGTAATAATAAACTACACTGTTATCTAGTATCTGATAGATAAAAAAAAGTAATATAATTTCAATTAAAATTATAGAGTCTATAGAAAATAGAAAAATTAAAAGATCAACCCCAACTTATCCTATAAAAATAACTGAAAATTTAAACTTTTAATATTTATTAAACAAGTAATTTATTAAATAATAAAAATTAATCACTAAATGTTAATATTACTTAAGCTATTAATAGCTAAGTTAATAAATAATTAAAGAGCAAATAATTGTAATAATAAATAAAAGGTATTCTTAGATTGTTTGAATTATATAAAAATGGTCAATTATAGTTTTGAAGCTAATTACTCCCTCCTATACAGCTATTTATTAATTTAATAACATATCAATAATATAATTTTAACATTAAAATAATTTATTTATTTGATAGCAAATCTGCAATATTGGCTATAAAGCAGTCAACGATAAATATTTCTCAATGAGGTTTTATAAGAATATGCGTTTATTTACATACTACAATTTTGATCAATATCAATATATAAGCTATATTAGTAAAAGCCCTGCTAATCTGGGAATTTGTACTAAATTTAATAGAAATTCTGCCAACTTATGATATAAATTATAATAATATAATGTAAAATTGTGTTGGGTACTTTTGGTCTTTAATAAAGAATTTATTTTTACAGAATTTTAAGCAAAGTTTTTAATATTTGAAATATTTAAAAATTGGATAAAAGAATGAAACCAATTTGGACATCTCCACATCAAATTTAAAACATTTTATATAAAAGTATTGAAATCCAGGTAAAAATAATCGTTTGATTATTATGGTTTGTAGCCCTATTATTCTGATCTGCTCTGAAATGCTGTATTTGACATTTATCAAAAATGAATTATATTGAAAGTTCAAATAAATTGATTAAATGATCAAATATTTACACAGCAGTCAGATAAACCAAGACTAATATACCTACTCTAATACCATAAGGATGAAGCAATTAAAACTCATATAGACATAGTATGTTATATATTCAATGATATGAAATATTTAGAAATGATCATAAACCTAAACTTACTTTAATAAATCATAAAGCTTCTGATAACAACCTTTTATTTCATAATAATAATATGAGAGAAAGCACAACTATCTATTCGATATGGGATTGGAGTTTAAATAAGTATGTTAACTTACATTAAGTATTATCTAAGTTATATTTTTTATACTAGTTTGATTATAATTTGCTTAGAAAGCTCAAATATGACTTAGATAAAAGAGTAGTAATAAGTATAATAGTTTATTTAGCATTTAATTATTGAGCACCACTCTATATCTAACTTTACCATCGCGTACAAGTTGTATACCTTCATTGCATTTATCCATAGGATAATTTTCGATCCAAGGATAAACTTTATGCTTTGCTGCAAAATCCAACATCTGACGAATTTCATTTGGAGATCCAATAAGCGAACCACTAAGGCCAATATTTTTCTTTACCAAAGTAAATGGACTCAATGTAATATTAGATTCTGGTACTGCTAATAATATGATTTTACCATCAATGTCCATCCAATTAGCAAAGCGGTCCCATTGTGCATCATCTCCATTACTAGTAACAACAAGATAATTTAATGTATTTTTAACTTTACTTAATTCTTCCTCATTACTATAAGCAACAAAATGTTTAGCCCCCATCTTTTTAGCGTCTTCTTCTTTAGAATGCGAATGTGATAAGGCATATACTTCACATCCCAAAGCATTAGCAAATTGAATAGCTAAATGGCCTAAACCCCCAATTCCAAGTACACCAACTTTATCACCTGCTTTAAACCCTTGCTGAATCATAGGAGTATATACAGTAGCACCAGCACATAATAGAGGTGCAGCTTTATCCGAAGGAATACTTTCTGGTATATGAAATACAAAATCTTGTTGAACTCTAATAGCTTCTGCGTAACCACCATAAGTTTTTGAATCGTCTATTGATCTCTTTGAATTGTAGGTTTCTCCCATTTCCTCACAATGTGCTTCTCTTTGGCGTTTACAAGCATAACAATCTTCATTTATACAAGAGGAACATTGAGCTCCTACTCCTACACGATCTCCTATTTTAAATCCTTTCACCTCTGGTCCTAAAGATACTATTTCGCCTACAATTTCGTGACCCACGATTACTGGATAATTGGCTGGACCCCATCCACTATCCATTACATGAATATCAGTACCACAGATACCACAATGGGTTATCTTAATTTCAATATCGTTGGGTTGAAGTGGAGCTGGATTATAGGTATATTTTACTAATTTTTCATCTTTTCTATGGCAAGCATAGCCATTGATTTCAGTGTATTTCGCTATGTTGGACATTTTTTTATAAGATTTTGTTGTTTATTTTTTGATTATTTATACTATTTGGTTATTGTTATGTTATAGGTCGGTAATTTTATGCATTAGTAATCGTGTTGGCTTCTTAAATTATTTAATAAGCCTTGCTTTATGCTTTTTGTATTGTCACCAAAAACTAATTTTTTTCGGTCTTTTGTTTCCCTTAGCTTAAATTTAGTCAAATATTTGAGGATGCCTGAATTGGTTTCGGAATTTACTTAAATCAATCCAATTTCAAGTTTTAAACTAAATTTGTAAACCTTTAACACGTGATTAGTTAAATTTTTTTGTTTAACTTAAGACTTATTTTAATTGTTTCATTCTTTTTGAATGATTAATTTCTTCAATTACATGTTTTGTATTAATTTTATTAAATGTTTAAAATAATTCTATTAAATGTTTAATAGATATATAATTTATATATATAGTTGGTTCACTTTATTTTTTATTAAAATAAAAACAAAATGCAAGCTTTTATGATGCCTTCAAAGTTTGTAAAAGAATCTACGTTTAAATTACTTTTGTAATACAACAAAATCCAATTTAAAGACACCAAATATCATTTTGTTCAAGTCAACACAAAATCTTCATAAAGCTATTGGCCTCGATTTGATGCCAATTATCATTTGGAAAAAGAAATTTAAAATAGTAATCTTTGAACGATTATCAACAAAATTAAAACAACTTTCACAGATAAATTAAGTAAATTTAAACACATCAAGGAACTCAATTTCGACAAATTCTTGAATTAAATAAACATTAGTAAGTTTTTGTTGCTATGCAAGGTTGCTATTTCAAATCTTTCTTTCCAAATGAGTATTAGTATCACCTCAAGAATAATGACTTTACAAAGACTTTATATAACTACGTTTAATATAAAACTCATCCTATCTTTAATTAAAAGTTTTTGTTTGAAAATAAAATGAGCGTCTAAATTGGAATTGATATTTAAAGACGAAATGATTTTATATCAAACACAGTTCAGTTATACTAAAGCTAGTTTTTTATTAAATTCTGAACTGAGGAATATTGAATATCAGAGAAAAGTTGAAGTTTAATTTCAACTCATCTAACTACTAACTTCAATATATAAAAATAAGTTATTTTTAGATAAATAATAAATAACAAAGTGTATTAAAAATAAAGTTGAACTTTTTTATAAGCCACTAATTTTATTTACAATTTTAATAATCAGTAATTAATTCTTTTTTATTTTATCAAAGGTAATAACTTCAGGAGCCTCTAAATTAATATTGTATTTAATTTGAAATATAGCATTAGAAGTAGTTAATGCATTGAAATTAGTTAATTAATGATTGTATAGTTATAAATAAAATAAAATAAAATAAACAAGAATAATAAATCAAATATATCATTTTTTATTACTTTTTATACACTTTTATTACATTTGAGTGACTTCATTTTATAATAAAAAAGTTTTTAAAAGTTTTAATTGATCTGTCTATAATCATCTTAATCAACCTAAATCAAATAACTCTTTGTTAATGTACAAACTTAAACTTCATTTTATTAACTTACTCCAATTGATAAATTCTTGGCAATAAATAAAAAAATTAATTAGTGGATCTTGATGAGCTCACCCCTATTTCCACGAATAAAAAGCATAAAATATTGAATTTCTTTAGTATCGCTTTGATTAGTTTCATAAATAAATTGAAAGAAAAAAGAAATTAGATATTAAATAATTTAAATAAATTATATAATTATAGTAAAAAAACAATTAAAATATTAACATCAACTCAATGACTAGATTAACTTTCAATTTCAATCATTCTTTGGAGTAACAGATTGTAATGATGATTTTACTAATTTTAGAAATGAGTAGTTAACTTTTTAAATATTCAAATTTAATAAAGACACCGTTTTTAACCGTTATAAAAAATTATAAATAAGTGTGAACTGACTCTAAAATTTCGTTTCAGAAACTTTAGGAAAAAAACATCAAACCTGAAATAACTTTAATAAGCTGGTTCCCTTACTAAATTTTATCCGTTCCTTATATTTTCCTTTACATTTAATCTTTTACTTTTTATTTCTTGTTATTTTTATAATTCAATATCAACATCATGCACCTAAACTCACTGCAATCTCTATTATTTTTATATCTGTTAGCCCATATAACCTCAGTGACTTTAATAGATGATGATGGGGACATTATATCACCCAATATTCAAGCTATTGAAGATTTATTAATGAATATAAAGCCAACAATTGAACCAACAAAAACAATATATATAAGTTACCCATCACCAACCCAAACTCAAAACAATCGAGTTTTAAAACAAGAAGAAGATGCACTTGTAATTACTTCAAAAGCTACAATATCAAGTAAAACTTCAACTAATACAACTAAAGTGGAGGGTAGTAAAGGACATAGTCATAATAAAGATGGAAATAAAGAATCTGAAAATAGTGAAGAAGCTGAGAATATACGCTCCAAAGATCCAATTGGTGCATCAACTATGTTTGTAGTTGGCTTAATTACTACATCATTAAATTTTGTGGCTTGTGGTTATTTATTATATTTAGTTAATAAATTAAGAAAGCGAGTAGGCTTCCATTCTAGTTTAAGAATATTAACTTATTCAGTACTTAATGATATACTAGTGGGTGGATTCTTTACGTTTTCAATTGTTTATTCTACTTTATTCGATACTCTAGTTTCTGGAAATTCATGTCAATTTATTGGATTTATTATTAATACTTTAGAAGCAACAGATATGTTATTAATTGGGTTTATTGCTATTTCAACTGCTTTAAAAGCAACTAAAGGCTATGAATTAAAAACAGGGAAATATGATTGGTTCCTTTTATTTATTATTATTGGTTTTCCACTCATTGCTACTACTATATTAGCTCAATTCCATGCATTTGGACCAGAAGAGTTTTGGTGTTTAATTGATGATGAAACATTAGCAGGGAAGATAAGTACAATAGCATTATTATTTTTGTATTTAGTAATAGCTATTTTAATATTGGGAGGTTATATATTAGTACGTACTCATAAACATGATTATCATAATAATAAGAATCATTCGGCAGAAACATTAAGTACATTGGAAAGTGAAATGCTAAAAGATTCAAGTTTAAATAAGAAATTTTATCATCAAATTTATCGTAAATCAATAATGACTTTAGATTATGCTGAAATTAAATTAGAAACTCATTTATTAATTCATTTTTTTCAATATACTCCACCAACAATTCATTTACTTTTAATGTTATTTGATTATAGAGAAAGCTGGGTATTTACATTAGCTATTTTATCAACTAATTTAAGTGGAGTATTTCAACTTATTGCTTATCTTCATCATCAAAAAAAGAAAAAATTACAATTTAAAGAATTACATAAAAATACATTAAAAAAATTAAAGTCTTCTGAAAGACATGGTATTTTAACTAAGTTTGAACTGACTGAATCAGTTTCTCCAAAAGGTGATAATGTTAAATTAAGAAATGCCTCTCATTTTGAACCTTCTCCAATTAAAGATGGATCCCACTCAACTATTAGCTTTGCTTTACCTAATTTAAAGTATGAAGATAACGCTTCATTGTATTCAAATCAAACTTTATTGTCCATGATTTCTCCTCCTAAAAGTAGTTACGATAAAAAAGACTTAAAATGAGAAGATAATGAATTGGAATAATAAGCAACATCTTATTGTTATTCGTATTTTTGCAATCGCTTTTTAATAAATTTATTTATTTATTTTTATTATTTATTATTATTTATTATTATAAATTATAGAATACCTGATGATGAAATAAACTATTTCCATAATTTTACAAAATAATAAAAAAGTGAAATTGACAGTGAAAATATTAGTATAATTATTTTATTTTTTACAATGAAAAATAAAGACAAATGCAAATAATTTCAATTTAATACTATTTGGGGGTATATTTTTTTGTTTAAGAATTTTACTAACAATCTTTCTGCTCAAATAGCGCTTAAAAAATGGAAAAAACAATGAAGCCAAAAAAGCACCCTCATATAATCCTTTTGTCAAAATATCTCTAACCTCTGCCAAATTTTTAAAAAAAGCATATTTATGTTTTTATTTTATGCAATAAAAATTTAATAGTTAAGTTTGGTATTCTAACACTAAAATCCAAGTTTTTATTTAAGCATAAAAATCGAGGCTTATAGTTTAAAAATAATAAATCAACTAAATTATTATGAAATACTCTCTTTTATTTATTTATTTACATATTTATAATCCATCATGACGTTTATTTATTTATTATTGCTACTATTGTTATTTATTGTAATAACTTGCCAATCGATAATAGAATCCTCTTCAATACTATACAATCAAAATATAATAACAATAGCAGCCAATTCATCTACCGACATTAACACCAACACTAACACTAACAATGGTCAATCCGTCTATAGTTATAATTTAACTCAACCTCATTTATTAACAAACAAAACATTAACTAAAATTAACAATTTGCCCTTATCATCAACAACATACACTAAATTATTTATCGTTTGTCAACAAGATCAATCTACTATCTACGTATATCAACAACCTAAATTACAATATCTACTTCCAGTCAACACAACAATGTCCAGTTTTTATATATTGAATCCAGCCAATTCAACCTTACTTCCCAGTCCAGGAATTAATAATAATAGCCCAACACAACGAAGTGGTAGTAGTATAATAATAACCAAAGATAATCAATTATATTTATTTGGTGGTTATATTAAACATCCCAATTATTCTCAATTATTATTAACAAGACAATTTTATCATTTTAATTTTACTAGCAATCAATGGATAGATTTGACTTATACAACAGATGAAGCAAAAATACCTCCATCTGCCTATCATACAGCTACATTAATAGAAGATCGATATATGGTTATACTGGGAGGCTCTATTAATTTATTAAATGAAGATGGAAGAATATTATATAATAACAATATAACAAATGAATTAAATAAACCCTTTAATTTAATTTATTTATTTGATATTCAATTATTGACTTGGAAAAAAATTATTATTAATAACGCCCCTACGGAAGCTAGAATTGGTCATACAACTACTTATTTTAAAAACAAAAAACAACTCATTATTTACGGTGGATTAAGTAATTGTAATAGTACTTTACAGTTAACTTCCGATTTATATTTACTCAATTTAACTTCCTGGCAAATGGAATCTCATCCAATCCTCAATTATGATAATACTCTATCTAATTTAAAATTAGCTTTTCATTCCGCTTTATTAATCCAAAATAATTATTTTTTATTCTTTGGTCAAAGAGATAGCAATCAACATTATATAAAAGATTTTTATGTTATTAATACAGATAATTGGCAACATACTACTACTATTAATAGTACATTACCAATAAAATCTTCTCATATGAGAACTGGTGTTACTCAATCAAACAACAATAATGATAATACAAAAGAATTATTATCTTCTAAAGATAAGCTAGTCTTAGCTATAGTAATGGGAATTATAGGTGGTATATTACTCTCGGGTTTACTACTTCTCATCTTCAATTATTATAAAAAAAATCGAATCACTTCCCCCAACTTAGGTCAAATAAGTTTCCTTCAATTACCACCTGATTCCAATTCTTCATTCCCTAATCTACAATTCAATCATTCCCAGTCCAATTTATGGGATTTAGACTCTCAATACGCTTATTCTACTTATTTAAATCATACTTTACTTAATTTTAATACTTTGGGGTTTAAAGGAGAGAGTTGGCAAAGGGAAGAGGAAAGGGAAAATACATTAGTTAATGGTAGAAGATGGTCATTAGATGAAGTGAATATTTTTAGGTTAAAAAGATGTAGTGAAATTATAACGGAAAGATATGAAGAAATTAGTTTAATGGATGAATTGGATGAGACGAAGGTAATGGGACAGGAGAAGTAGAATTTCAAGTTCTGCGGTTTTTGTGGTTTTAATTTGCTATAATTTATTTCTGTTTTGTTTTTTGGTTTTGATGAAATAAAAAAAGTTGAAAATTTTTAGAATTTTTTGGGCAAGGAAACTATCAACTGCTTTTTTTACTATTATTACTGTACAATAAGTAAAGTAAATTATATCTATTATATAAATGAATACAAATAACACTAAGAATAAGAGGTTTATTTATTAAACAAAAAATAGTAAATACTGATATTCTAATTGAAAAAATGCAGCACTTATAAAAAGTCAATAATAACTTATTCATCAAAAAATGAATTTTCAGTTAAACACAAAAAATCACGTAAACTAGCAAATTTTGTTTAAAATAAAATACCCCAACTTTCGCATTTAAAAACCTAACTTTCTTATATTTTTTATATTTTAACTTCAATTTAGATAAACGATGCCCTCCAGTAACAATCCAGTAGATAATAATGACAATGAATCTGATGCTTTATTAAACCCACCACCTTATGATCCTACACCATCAACAAATATAAGCTACGGTGCCACTCTTAACAGCAGCAAACCACGTTTAAGTAGCTATTTAGAATCTGGTTCTTACCGCTCTAATCGATCCAGTGGAGTATTAAGTGGACGTAGGGGAAGTCAACATAGTATCTCATCCGATATATTAAAGCCTACCATCTATGATAGTATCAATCAACATCTAGGTCAAAATCCAACCGTAATTCCATCCTACTCGGGATACACAAGTTCCGAGATTGGACTTGGAATCAATAATATTATTGATATTGCAGAAAGCGCACCATTCATGGATATTGAACCGTCAGATATAACTTTTAAAAGGGTAGTTAATGAGTCTTATTTATTATCTAAATTAGCTATACCAATTGTTATCAGTTATGTTTTACAAAATATCATTCCATTAGCTTCAGTTTATTCGTTAGGTCATTTGGTAAGCTTTTATTATTATCATATGTTGTTTTTTATATGTTTTTTTATATAAAAGGGTCCTACAGAATTAGCTGCCTCCGCATTGAGTAATATGTTTGCTTCTGTTACTGGTTGGTCTGTAGCAATGGGTATGGCTACAGCTTTAGATACATTATGTTCTCAAGCTTTTACAGGGGCAAGAAACTTACATATAGTAGGTATCTATTTACAAAGAGGAATATTAATCTCATTAACTCTCCTCATTCCCGTATCCTTCTTATGGTTATATGCAGAGAATATATTATTATTATTAAAACAAGATCCAGAGTTAGCTTATTATTGTGGTCGATATTTAAAGATCCTATTATTAGGAGCACCCCCATATATTGTTTTTGAATGTTTAAAGAAATTCTTGCAAGCTCAAGATATTATGACAGCTGCTACTTATATTCTCTTCTCTGTTATTCCAATCAATGTAGTATTAAATTTTTTATTAGTGTTTTATGAACCAACTAGATTAGGTTTTGATGGTGCACCTTTAACTGTTGCATTAACTAATTGGTGTATGATGATCTTTGCTATTATTTATATAAGATTATTTAAAGGTTATCAAGCATGGGGTGGATGGACAAAAGAAAGTTTAGATGGTTGGTATGAATTTTTAAAATTAGGAATTCCTGGAATTATTATGGTATGTGCTGAATGGTGGGCATTTGAGGTTATGGGGTTAGCAGCTTCCTATTTAGGAAAAGCACCCCTCGCAGCACATGCAGTCTCATTAACTACATGTAATTTATTTTATATGGTACCTTTAGGATTAAGTATAGCAGCTTCCAATCGAATGGGTAATCTTCTTGGAGATGCAACTAGTAATCGAGCTAAGTTATGTGGTTTAGCAGCTTTATTATTAGCATTACTATTTTCCATGATTAATTCTACTATCTTAGTTGTTTTCAGAGATTTCTGGGGTTATTTATTTACGGATGATGAATCAGTAGCTTTATTAGCTAAATCTATACTTCCAATTGCTGCTTTATTTCAAGTGTTTGATGGGTTAAGTGGTGTATCTGGTGGTTTATTAAGAGGACAAGGAAGACAAAAATTGGGTGCAATTGTTAATGTTATTGCTTATTATGGTTTATCATTACCCATTGGATTTTATTTAGCTTTTGGTTTAGATTGGGGTGTTTATGGTTTATGGTGGGGATTAGCTATTGCTTTATTTTTATGTGCTTTAACTTTAGTATCTGCTATTTTATATACTGATTGGGAAGAGGAGGTTTTTAATTGTCAAGAAAGATTAAGGCAAGAGGAAATGGACAGAATGAATGGACCAGAAATTGTTTAGATAATGGAACGATTTTATTCTATATTATATGTTCGATTTTGTATTTCGATGTTTAAGGAAGTGTGCGGACAATAATGATTGCTTTTTTTAGTAAATAAATAAAGGTTAGGTTGATGAATTTAGTTTAAGGAATAGTTTTTTAGTATTAGTTTATTAATATGTTATTAAATAAAAGGTATACATTTTTACTAGAATATTACTTTATCAATATTAGATTAAATCATTTTGTTTTTTAAATTCATTTAACTATTACTCCGTTCATATACCTGATTAAGAATCAATTAGTTTTTAAAAAATAACAATGTATTGTATTCTTTATAATTGATAATAATAGATAAATAGTTAATAGATCAAAGTATAAATCAATATATGGGGGTGTTTTTTTTGGTTTCATTATTATACTTTTCAATATTATTTTATAACTGTTTATATTCTGAAATGTGTGATGTCTATTTCAGTTTTATTTGTTTGTTTGTCCACTTTTTACATAGTAAAAAATTAAATAATTTACAAAATTCTTCAAAACGCCCACATTAATCTCAGTTCTATTTAGTTTAATAACCAAAAAGATAATATTAAAACAATAAAATAAAATAAATGTAAGCTAAATAAACTCGAAGTAAATGCTTAAACTCTTTTAATAAAGATTCACCATTCCTGAATTGTTTTTTTATAATATTGGTTTCTATTAGATAAAATTTAAATAATCGAAATAAAACTCATATTTCAGTAGTAAATCATAATGAATCTAGCACTATTATCTCATTACCGACATGTATTAATAATGCATTAATAATACGCTAATAATATATCTAAAGTCATTTCAATTATTCAAATAAACCGCTTTTTATTCATCCAATATATATAATAACTTCAACCATCTATCAAAACTTAATAATAAAAAATAACATAATTATTCTTATTATAGATAAAAATGCGATAAAGCATGGGCTCATATTATATAAAAGTTTAACTTACTTTTAATTATTATATTATTCTTTAAACCCATAGTTTTTATTATTTTTGTTAATAAAATATTTACTTAAATTATAAAATATTGCTTTAATTAATGTTATAGTCTACTATGAATATGAATAAAGGCCTAGTTTAAAATACAAAAACTAACTTGGAAGTTAACGAGTTCAAACCAAAAAAATAAACCCACTTGAGAGTTGGTTCCTTTAGCGCATTTACACTAGTCATCCCTTTCAACTTAGCTTTCCCTATTCTTTAAGTGCACATTTTCTTTTATTATTAATAATAATCTAAAGTGACAACCATTTGTCTTAAACACCTGTTTTTAAATAAAAATTTACTCCAACTTTTAATAAACTAAATCCTTTAATAATATCTTAATACCCCATACATTATTCATTTAAGCACCACTTAGCATACTATTCTTTAGAATTATAACAAGCATATTCTTATTCTTACCCTTATAATAATGACAGTTTACTACAAAATTCAATTTTTTATAATTTTATCAAGGTTTTTTAATTAACTTAAGATAGAGTGATAACATAATCTTTATCACCATTTAAAATACCACCATCAATCATTAATATATTATTCTTTAAATTTGTAATAAAAACCTTCTTAATTTCAATTATAAAAGAGTAATAATAATATCAATGAATTGACTATATGGGGGTGTTTTTGGTTTCATTATTTTTTTCATTTTTTAAGCGCTATTTCAACGGAAAGATTGTTAGTAAAATTCTTAAACACAAAAATACATCCTCATATATTATTTAATTTAGTTTAGTTTACTTAAGTTTTTTCTATTTTCTAAAAAGACTTTATTTTTTATCCGTTTTTCATTCTTAATCGAATTTACTAGTTTTAGTAAATAGTAGATTAAATATTTTGATTTATTCTTAAATTATAAATAGGGGAACTAGCTCAGATGGTAGAGCGCTCGCTTAGCATGCGAGAGGCACCGGGATCGATGCCCGGGTTCTCCATTTAATTAATCCGTATACTTTTAAATTTCAATTTGTTACACATCTATTTACTACAGCTTCTTTTTTTAGTTTCAAATTACTATTTTTATTAACATTATCAAATCTTTTAATATGAGATTGTTTTTATTAAAGGATATCAAAACTGTTAATAAATTAAAAAGTCTAAAATATTTTAATGGCATTTGTAATATCCTTTATTGCATTTATTTTTTCAGTGATAAAATCACTTAGTCCTATATTAATCTTTTAAAAATTTTAAGTATAAATTAAAAGCTATCGAATTGTCAATTCTGTTCAAGCATCTTCCTTCTTAATAGTTTTTAATTAAATATGATAATCACCATCCTGAGCGCATAATTTTAAAACTCAATCCAACTTTTATCTAAAGTATGAGTTATAATTAATAGTTATATCCTATCCGCGCACTACCATTATATAAAGTCTTATTTTCTTTAAAGTATAAATAATATAATAATAATTACAATTAGTTTACTAACTTCATTTATCCAACTAATCTAGATAATTTACATTTTTTTATTTTTCCAAGGGTTTAAATGTTGATTTAATTCTAAAGGTGCAGCGAGAACCCTTTTAATTTGAATAAATATAAAATAAAAGAATTATAACAATAATTAGTTGACTATACTTTATCATTCTGTCTCATCTATTCAATTTAGTTAGTTTACATTAAACTTCTGTTTTTTATAAGGGTCTTTATTATTTTATTAAGTTTTCGTTTATTATTATTTTGTCAATTTACTAGTTTTGGTAAGAATTAAACATGGAGTTTTTGTGTGTATTTTTTTAATAGGTTGGAAATCGGAAGTTAATTGAAGAGTCAAATATTGAATTGGAGAGTTAAGGTAGTTTAGTAAATAAAGCTGAAGTGAGTTTATTATAGTTTAAGTTGTTTTGAGCCTGAGGCTGATGTGATTGTATTAATGATAGTATTTGATTTTTTTACATAATAATAATAATAACTTTTAGTTAAAAAATAAAGTATAATTAAAATATTTCGCCATTTTGTGGTTTATTTGGTTATCAAGAAAATTCAAGAATAAAATAATAAATCAAAATTGTAAACTTTACTACCAAAATTTAAAGAAAGCAAATAGATAGCTTCTTGTAATCTAATGAATTTATTTCTACTACTCCCTATCTGTTAACCCTCCGTTTCTTACTCCCATTTTATTTTTCCCATTCTCAATAATACAAACACACTTGAGGATTAATTGCACTATAAAGCTTTAAAAAAATGGATGAAAAATATAAAATTGAGATAGTTTATAATTTTCTAACATCTTCTTTAAGCTATCAGGAACAATTGAAAATTAGCTTACTTAAATTCATTTAACTGATTGAAAGTTAATAATCTCCATAATAAACCTTATTTGATTAACTAAATAATTGACAATTAACAATATATCGAATCCATCATCTTCATTGGCTGAATTTAATAACAAACACCAAAACCCAAAGAATACAATCTCTAATTTAAAAAATTCAAATATCTCAATTTTTATTCGTACCATGGCACATTTGACAGTCTTAAATTACGGGTAATCTAAATCAACCACAACAATATGAAAATATTATAAATACTAATCAAATTGATTTAAATTTCCTACTTGATTTCAATAATGTCTGAAGGAAGCATTCCATCAACAAAACTCTTTGATACCAATCAAAAGTTACAAAATTACCATACAATTCATAATGGATCTTCGGATACTTTAGTCAACTTAGCTCAAGTAGAATCCCCCCAATCTATTATAAAAAATGATAAACTACAAGAAATAGATTTTATTACTACTCCCGTATGGAACGATTATAAATCCGAAATGTACTATTTATTTACTACTGGCTTACCTGTTATTATAGCTATGTTTTTGTCCTATGCTATGCCATTAGCTAATATATTTTCTATTGGTCATTTGGTAAATTTATATTTCATTCTAATATTTATTGGAACTAATTAGCATTTCTTCTTTAGGGTACTAAACAACTTGGTGCTGCTGCTTTAAGTAATATGTTTGCAGCAATTACCGGTTGGTCTTTATCCATTGGTATGGCCACTGCTTTAGATACTCTTTGTTCCCAAGCTTTTACTGGTAGCAATAACCCTCATGCAGTAGGATTACATTTACAAAGAGGGGTCCTAGTCTCTTTAACAATGTTTATACCCATCAGCTTTGTTTGGTTAAATTCTGAAAAATTAATGTTGTTTATTGGACAAGATCCAGAGTTATCGGAGCTCTGTGGGGCTTATATGAAGCATTTATTGTTTGGGGCACCTGCTTTTATGACATTTGAGTGTTTAAAGAGATATTTTCAAGCACAGAGTAAGCTTATTTTATAGTATATCTTATTTAATGGTAGTTAATTTTTATTTATAGAAATCATGCGTGCTCAAACCGATATTACCATAGCTGTATTACCTATTAATTTAATTTTGATATATTTTTTAGTTATGAATGACTCTACCTCCCTTGGTTTTAAAGGTGCACCAATAGCTTCATCAATTACTTATTGGCTATGTTTAACCTTTGGCATCTTATATTCAAAACACATCAATGGTTCTCAATGTTGGGGTGGATTCTCTAAACAAGCTTTAACTGGATGGGGGCCATATATTAAATTAGGCATACCTGGGATCTTACAATTATGCAGTGAATGGTGGGCCTTTGAAATTATGTCTTTAGCAGCTTCTTATTTAGGTACCAATGAATTAGCTGCTCAATCTATTGTATTATCTATTACTAACACCGTATGGTCAGTACCAGTAGGTATGTCAATTGCTGCTAGCAATCGAATTGGCAATCTATTGGGAGCATCAATGCCTATCAAATCCAAACATACTAGTCGTTGTGCTTTGATTTTAGCTTTAGTCATGCCTTTTTTTAATTCGACGTTCTTATTGTTGTTTTCAAAAAAATTAAGTGAATTGTTTACGGATGATCAAAAAGTAATTGAAATTGTTCAAACCATTATTCCTGTTGCTGCTTTATATCAAATTTTTGATAGTGTTTTTACAGTATCGAATGGTATCTTAAGAGGTCAAGGTAAACAATCTATTGGAGCTATTGTGAATGTTATTGCTTTTTATATAATTGCTATACCTTTGGGATTATATGTGACTTTTCAATGGAATTTTGGAGTCTTGGGACTTTGGTTTGGTACTTGTTTAGCTTTGTTAATTACGTCTTCGACATTGGGTTATATTATTTTGATATGCGATTGGGAGTTAGAAGTTAATAATTGTAAAAATAGATTAAAAGAATCGAAAGTTTCTCTTTAGATCGTCGGATGTTATCAAAAGTTGACGGTCATTGAATTTGTTAGAATTAAAAATAAAAGTTTGATTTATTAAATTTGACATATGAGGGTGTTTTTTTTGGCTTCATTACTTTTTCCATCTTTTAAGCGCTATTTGAGTGGAAAAATTGTTAGCAAAATTCTTAAACACAAGAATACATCCCTATATACTTTTATTAAGTTTTTTATTTACTATTTGTTTAGTTTATAAGAGTATAAAAATAATGATACTTTTATAGTGCTAAGCATCATTAAATAAACTCAGCCCTGTTATTAACTATCAAATTTGTTATATAATACAATAATATATCAATCTTTTCAAACAAAGTCTTGTTATATTTTGTAAATGTTTAATCAATTTTAAGGTATTTCATAAAACTATAAAGATACGCAAATCTGAATTCGATTTTTTTTAAAATAACTTTATTTTTCAAATGAAACAACTTAATCTTTTAACAATTTATTAGGGAATATAACAAATCTCATCGTTAATAAAATAATTGAAAATTATGACGTTAATAATTTTAGACAATATAAAAACAATGTTATTTATCAAAATGATATTCAATAACTTCAACTATAATTATTCACTTCGCATCAGTATCTTACTTTAACATCCAACTAAACTAAACTAAACTACTAACTACTATTTTATAATGAAATAACTTAAGCTATAAAAATATAAAAATATAAAAATATAAAAACAGTAGCCCTGTAAATCTTATAAAAAATCATCTTCATTTCAAATAATTGAAAAATTATCAATTTAAACAACAATTCTTTTAGAAACCAACAACGTATCCATCACATTCAATTTTTGCACCCAATTATCGCAACCTATTCAACTTCAAACATCAGCTTTTGCAAATCCAAAAAACCTTAATTTCAGTTTAACAGTAATCATTTCTCTAATACTCAGCATGCCATTTAACAATTCCAAATTAAAATTTGGTCTCAATATCAAAAACAAACCAAAACCAGCCTTGGCCAAACCAGTTGAAAATTTATTATATGAAGAAGAAGAGACTACACCTTTAGAAGAAAAACAAAAAGCGAATCAAGAGATTAAACGAGCTCAAGTGAAAGTGGGAAATTCAAAAAAATTAGTTGAACAAGTCAAAGAAACATTGGATGTGGATCCAACAGCATATGAATATGATGAGGTTTATGATCAAATGAAAGATAATGAAAAAAAATATTTAGATTTGATGAAGGGAGCGGACGACAATAAAGTAAGTTTTTTTATATTTAGTTTAGTTTTTAAAAAGGAATGGATTGATTGATTGATTGACTTCAATTAGCCAAAATACATCCAAGGTTTGTTAAAAACCGCAGAATTAAGGAAGAGAGATAGATTAAGAGCGGAAGGTCGATTAGTTGAAAAAGAAAAAGAAAGGGAAAGTGAACTTTATAAAGGAAAAGAAGAGTTTGTTACAGCTGCGTAAGTTTATCATATCCTTTTGATTATACATGTTTGCTAATTAAATAATTAGCTATAAACAACAACAAGAGGAGCTCAAGAGGTTGGAAAAAGAAGATAATGTTGAAGGTGAAATTTTAATTTTTGCTATTTATGCAAGTATTGTTTAACTAATTCAATTATAAATCTAGATGATCAAAGTAAAGGTGGTGATATGTTTCAATTTTATGAGAATTTATTATCTGCCAAAAGTCGACAAATAGAAGCCGGGATTATTACTAAAGAGATTAAAAAAGAAATAAAGTCAACGACAACAAATCAATCAACAAAAGAAGATTTATTAACCAAAGCCTTAAAAGAAGGTAAAAAAATAGAAATCAATACCGATAATGAAGTCATTGATAAAAGACAATTATTATCCGCTGGTTTAAATATAGTTAAAAAAGATGTTAAAAGAGATGATTCTATTCCTTATTATGATGAATTTATAATGAGAAAAAAGAAAGCAGAAGAAGAAAAAAGATTGTTGGCTAAAAAAGCTCAAGCTAATAGAATGAAGAAATTGTTAACGACTCAATTCGAAGAAAGTAAGATGTTAGAAGTAAAGAAAGGGGACGAGAAATTTGATAAATTGAAAGATACACTTAAAAGAAAGAATGATGATGGGGCTGTGTTGGATGCAAAAGCTAGGTATTTATTGAGAAAGAAACAGAATCAGGAAAAGACAGAATAATACTATATTACAGGTGAATGGAAATTGATTGATTTTAGTAGATATAGCTTGATGATATCTTATTAAGTATTAATAAAATTAAAGCTTTTTGATTAAGTCCTGAAAATTGTTTTAATGAGAGTTTATTGATTGTTATGATCATTATGAGTTAATATAATAATAAACCTTTAAAATTATTTTTTTATTTATAAATTGATAATATATAGGGGTTATGAAAAGTTTTGAGAAAGTATTAGTAACTCGCCATAAACACCTTTAAATGTCTTGAAATTTTCGTGGCTAACAAACTTTATAAGATCTTTCATATATTAAATTTTCAGATCCCTATCTCTTTTTCAACAATAATATGGGGATGTATTTTTGTGTTTAAGAATTTTACTACAATCTTTCCACTCAAATAGCGCTTAAAAAATGGAAAAAGTAATGAAACCAAAAAAAACACCCCGTATGATTAATTAGATTTCAAAAAGCTTAAAGTTAAATCTTTTTATTTAATTTAAAAAACTTATTTGTTAATTCTTTTTTTTTAAAATAAATAATTTTTTTAATTATGTGTTTGATAAATATATAATATAAACATTGTAATTTATTTATATTAATTTTAACAGTTATTTATAATAAAATAACTCAGAGTTTATGACATTTTGTAATAATAATAATAATAATAAGATGTATTTTTAAAATTTACTATTAATAATAAATTTAATCAAGCGATGTATAAAATTAGTGTTTTAAAAAGAACAGGAAACAGAGAACAGGAAACAGAGAACAGGAACTAAAAATAAATAAGTAGCATTATTATCAATTATAGCCTTAATATGGGGATGTATTTTTTTGATAAATGTAAAAGTTTTAGATTTAACATAAATAAAAATTAATATAATGATTGTGAAAGTTGGTACTCAGTGGTAGGAGTTAAAAGCAGTTCTTGCTTGATTAACTTGCCTTCAGTCAAAAGGTCTTAGTTTATGTAACTAAGATAGACTTAACTTAATAGAAATAGTATGTAGTAAGCTACGAATTATGTAAAACAAATAGAATAGAAGATACTACTGTAAAATCTACGTAAGATGTTATCACAAAGACTTAGTGGCTTTATTAATAGTACGATATATTAGGGAGTAATTCAGTTAAAAAGCCTCGAGTTATCATATTGAAGGATCTCTTTTATACTCCAACAAGTATGGATATCAGGGCGAGAGGATAATATTGTTTGCAATATGGGGATATTTTTTTGGTTTCATTACTTTTTCTATCTTTTAAGCGCTATTTAAGTGGAAAAATTGTTAGTAAAATTCTTAAACATAAAAGTATATCCCCATATAAAGTTAGAAATTCTCGCAACAAATCAAAATAAGGGACTCTATATTGATTATACCACATGGATCACGGTCAAATTGATTACAAGACCACCACTAGCTTTGTAAACAAGTTAAAGGATTATTATGTTATAATTAATCCGAGAACTGATAAAGCAATATTTCACAAGGATATCCAAACTGGTTTTGTTTTTTTAAAGTATAAAATTTCCAAAAATTAAATAAAACTTTGCTTAAAATTCTGTAAAAATAGATTCTTTATTAAAAAGCAAAAGTATTTAACACCAGTTTTTAGATTATTTTATTATAATTTACATTGTAAGTTAGCAGAATATTTACTAAATTTAATACAAATTCCCAGATTACCAAGGCTTTTACTAATATAGTCTGTATATTGATATTAATCGGAGTTGTAATATGTAAGTAAATATATATTCCTATAAAACTTCATTAAGAAATATTTATCATTGACTGCTTTATAGCCAATATTGCATATTTGCTATCAAGTAGATAAATTATTTTAATGTTAAAATTATATTATTGATATGTTATTAAGTTAATAAATAGCTATATAGGAGGGAGTAATTAGCTTTAAAACTATAATTAACCATTTTATATAATTCAAACAATATGAGAATACCATTTATTTATTATTACAATTATTTGCCCCTTAATTATTTATTAACTTAGCTATTAATAGCTTAAGTAATATTAACATTTAGTAATTAATTTTTATTATTTAATAAATTACTTGTTTAACAAATATCAAAAGTTTTAAATTTTTCATTACTTTTATAAAATAACTTGGGGTTAATTTTTTGATTCTTTATAAACTTATAGCTTTAATTAAAATTGTATAATTTTTTTTAATTTATCAGATACTGGATAGTAATGTAGTTTATTATCATGTTCAATAAAGTGTAAATATTTTTTAATACCTTGTATTTCTATTATTATTTTTCTACCTTTGTTTTTTTCATACTTTTTAAAATTACATCTCGGGATGTATTTTTTTGTCTAACAATTTTACTAACAATTTCTCTGCTCAAATAGTGCTTAAAAAATAGAAAAAGTGATGAACCAAAAAAAACATCCCCATATAAATAAAATATAAAAACAGAAACAAGACCAGCCCTAATAAATTTAAATCATTGTAATAAAAAAGCTATATGGGGATCTTTTTTTTGGTTCCATTATTTTTTCCATTTTTTAAGCACTATTTGAGCAGAAAGGTTGTTAGTAAAATTCTTAAACAAAAAAATACATCCCCATATCAGTATTAAAGTTTAGCGTTTTATATTTAAAAATAATAAAATAATAAGTGAAGTTTATTTTAATTATTTATCTAAAATATTAAATTATAATCCGGTATATACAGGAGATTCTTTGAAAAGTTTATGAAAATTAATATATAGGTAAATGCAGAAAACTACTACTTTAAAGTTAAATCTTAAGAGTTTCTGTATTATATATTTAAAAAAATTACAAAATAAATAGTAGTTCTGTGAAAGTTGATACTTAGTGGTCGAAGTTAAAAGCTACTCTTGCTTAATTGACTTGCCTTGAGTCGAACGGTCTTAGTTTATATAACTAAGATAGACTTAACTTAATAGAAATAGTATGTAGTAAGCTACGAATTATGTAAAACAAATAGAATAGAAGATACTACTGTAAAATCTATGTAAGATGTTGTCAGAAAGACTTAGTGACTTTATTAACGATACGTTATCAGGGAATAATCCAATTAAAAAAGCCTTTAGTTATCATATTGAAGAATCTCTTTTATACTCCAATAAGTATGGATATTAAAAGGAGATAATATTGTTTGCAATATGAAGTTAGAAATTCTCGCAGCAAATCAAAATAAGGGACTCGGACTTGATTGTGTTTGAACTTGAGAATACAACAACTTAAGTGATTGTTGTGTTATAATCAATCCGAGAGCTAAATAAAGCAATATTTCACAGGTCAAACACTAATCTTAAATTTTTTACTGAGCATCATAGAAAAAGCATAATTGATAGGCATTTTAAAATTTAAGATTTTTATTTATAAACATAATAAAAAAACAGGTGAGGATATTTTTTTTGGTTCATCACTTTTTCTATTTTTTAAGCACTATTTGAGCAGAGAAATTGTTAGTAAAATTGTTAGACAAAAAAATACATCCCGAGATGTAATTTTAAAAAGTATGAAAAAAACAAAGGTAGAAAAATAATAATAGAAATACAAGGTATTAAAAAATATTTACACTTTATTGAACATGATAATAAACTACATTACTATCCAGTATCTGATAAATTAAAAAAAATTATACAATTTTAATTAAAGCTATAAGTTTATAAAAAATCAAAAAATTAACCCCAAGTTATTTTATAAAAGTAATGAAAAATTTAAAACTTTTGATATTTGTTAAACAAGTAATTTATTAAATAATAAAAATTAATTACTAAATGTTAATATTACTTAAGCTATTAATAGCTAAGTTAATAAATAATTATATAGCTTAAATAAAACTTGTAATACTTTTAAGTTTTGAAAAAAACACCCCCATATATTAATAACAAGCTGTTTATAATATAAATAAAAGCTAAAAACATTTACATTTACATTTACATTTAAGTAATATCTTTTATAAACTCATTTTTATTAAATAGTTAATTTAGACTAATGAAAATAACAACTAACTAATCTATAAAGCTAAATAAAGCTATAATTGCTTATCAATATTTAATTTATAAAATAATTAAATTAAAATCAATTTTTAGCATAAAATTAATAATTAATAAGCCTAAAAACTGTTGCGAGATTTAATTAATAATAGTTCAATAGTAAGTTTAATTAACTAATTTTTATTTTAAAAAACTAAAAACAGCTAATTTAGAAACAAAAAAAACAGGTTTTTTAATATAACTTTATCTAAATAAATCAAAATAAAATAAATATATGGGGATGTATTTTTATGTTTAAGAATTTTACTAACAATCTTTCCGCTGAGATAGCGCTTAAAAAATGGAAAAAATGATGAAGCCAAAAAAAACACCCTCATATGTATATTATTTTCTATTTTTTTATCATGATCTAATATAATAATTTAGTAGATATTTATTAAAGACTATGGGGATGTATTTTTATGTTTAAGAATTTTACTAACAATTTCTCCACTTAAATAGCGCTTAAAAGATGGAAAGAATAATGAAACCAAAAGAAACATCCTCATATGTAAATAAAAATTAAATTTGTTTTAAACAATATTATACTATTTACTTATAAAGTTATTTCTAATTTTGATATTTTATTTAGTTGAAAAAAAAAATTTATATGAAAATCAAAAATAAATTATTTTAGTTGAAATGGATACTTGTGAAAGTTAATACTTAGTGGTCGAAGTTAAAAGCTACTCTTGCTTAATTAACTTGCCTTGAGTCGAACGGTCTTAGTTTATATAACTAAGATAGACTTAACTTAATAAGAATAATATACAATAGGCTATACGAAAGCCGGTACTCAGTAGTAGAGGTTAAAAGCTACTCTTGCTTAATTGACTTGCCTTGAGTCGAAGGGTCTTAGTTTATGTAACTAAGATAGACTTAACTTAATAGAAATAGTACGTAATAAGCTACGAATTATGTAAACAAATACAATGGAAGATACTACCGTAAAATCTATATAAGATGTTGTCAGAAAGACTTAGTGACTTTATTAACGATACGTTATCAGGGAGTAATCCAATTAAAAAAGCCTCGAGTTATCATATTGAAGAATCTCTTTTATATACCAATAAGTATGGATATCAAAACGAGAGGATAATATTGTTTGCAATATGAAGTTAGAAATTCTCGCAGCAAATCAAAATAAGGGACTCGGACTTGATTGTGTTTGAACTTGAGAACACAACAACTAAGTGATTGTTGTGTTATAATCAATTCGAGAGCTAATAAAACAATATTTCACATACTGATCTAGTTATAAAAAAACATAAAAAATCTAATATAAACATAACAGCTTTAGTATATAAAAACCAAGTAAAGTTATTTTTTTATTAAACATGTTATATTTTTTTAAAGTATTTATTTATTATTAAATTATTATAAGAATTTTTATATAAAAAAAATATTTGATTAAATAAGTATTATAACTAAATTTGCTTTATTTTGCGATTGATAATATATATAAAATAAACAAACTAGGATGTCTGCTATATAACATGATAAATAATAAGCTTTTAACAATGCTATAAATAAAATACTCGTAAGTTAAAATAGTGGAATGAAAAGATCTATTTTAAAAGCTTGTATTATTATATGCTAATTTTTTTAAAATTTTTAATAAAAGATTATTTACTTTTTTTAATTATATTGTTAGTTTTTAAATAATAAAAAGTTGAAATAAAAAGTCTAATGACCATTAATTTAGCTAATCTTAAAAAAAACTAAACCAATGGAATTGATAAAAAGCGTTATTTTATACAACAATATTTTAAGCATGGTTTATATTAATTAATGATATTCTAATTAGTTCATTTATAGTATAATTTAATATTCTGAGTATACCTTAAAGATTTTAATTTATCTGAATAAATGTAGTTGTTACAGTATTATAGTACAAACTTATTTTAAATATAAAATTTGTTATTTTTAAAATTGCTATATGGGGATGTATTTTTGTGTTTAAGAATTTTACTAACAATCTTTCCGCTCAAATAGCGCTTAAGAAATGGAAAAAATAATGAAGCCAAAAAAGACACCCCCATATGGTGATGTCCGAATTGGTTTCAGAATTTAATTAGAAATTAATCTAAATTAAGTTTTTAAATTTGTAAGTCTTTAATCCATGATTAGCTAAATTTAAAAAGCTTAAAATTAAATATAAAATTTAACTTAAAAGACTTATTTTATTTTATTCATTTATTTTATTCATTTATTTTATTTTTTTAATTATATGTTTGTGAAAGTTGGTACTCAGTGATTGGAGTTAAAAGCAGTTCTAGCTTAATTAACTGGCCGTAAGCCAAAAGGCCCTACTTTATGTAACTAAGATAGACTTAAATTAATAGGAATAGTGCGCAATAAGCTACGAACTATATAAAATAAATAGAATAGAAGATACTACTGTAAAATCTATGTAGAATCTTCTATGTAAAATACTATAAGACTTAGTGGCTTTATTAAAAGTACGATATTAGAGAACAATTCAGTTAAAAAGCCTCGAGCTATTTTATGTTGAAGGATCTCTTTTATACTCCAACTAGTTTTGTAAACAAGTTAAGTGGTTATTATGCGATAATCAATCATAGAGCTGATGAAACAATATTTCACAGTGTTGATATAAAAATTATGCTAAAGTTTTAATATTTTATATATAAAAAAAATTACCTATTACTGACTTTTGCCTAGCTTTTTAAAAAAAATTCAAACATTAAAACTATATTAAATATAATTATATGGGGGTGTCCGAATTGTTTTCATTTTTTTATCCAATTTTTAAATATTTATATTTTAAAAACTTTGCTTAAAATTCTATAAAAATAAATTCTTTATTAAAAGCCAAAAGTACCCGACACCACAGTTTTAAATTATTTTGTTATAATTTATATTGTCAATTAGCGGAATTTTTATTAAATTTAATATAAATCTCTGAATTAGCAAGTCTTTTACCAATATAGCCTATATAGTGATAGTAATTAAAGTTGTAATATGTAATACGTAAATAAATATTTATTATTAACTGCTTTATAGCCAACACTATAGATTTACTATCAAATAAATAAATTATTTTAATATTATAATTACATTATCAATATATCGCTAAGTTAATAAATAGCTGCATGGGAGGGAGTGGTTAGCTCCAAAACTATAATTAACCATCCCTATGTAATACAAGCAGTATAATAATAGTTTTTACTTATTATTACAACTACTTGCTCTTTGACTATTTATTAACTTAGCTATCAATAATTTAAGTAATATCAACATTTAATAATTGATTTCTATCATCTAATAAGCTACTTACTTGCTTACTAAATATTGAAACTTTTAAATTTTCAGTTATTTTTGTAAGATAAGCTGGGGTTGACCTTTTAATTTTTCTATCCTCTATAGACTCTATAACTTTAATTGTAATTATATCGCTTTTTTTTGATCTATCAGATACTGGATAACAGTGTAGTTTTTTATCACGTTTAATAAAATGTAAATACTTTTTAATACCTTTTATTTTTATTATTTTTTTTGTATCTTTGTTTCTTTCATACTTTTTAAAAATTATATTTATTTTCAAATAACTTTTTTCTAACTGTATACTGGGCACATATATTACATAAATCTGTTTTTCTTGCTGGATTTTTAAAATCATTTGGTATATATTTGAAAAATGTTGACCTAGCTACTGCTTTATCTTTTAAATCATTAAAATACTTACTGTATATCATTCTTCTACTTTTATTTAATATATATATATTATCTGACGAATATTTATCATTATTTTTTTTATTGAATCTTGATGAAATAGTTGAATTATCAAGTAAATATTGTATAATAATCTCGATTTGCTCATCTTTAATTTTTTTTGTATTTTTGATAGTAGGTCGTAACGTTGGTATTTTATTATTATTAGTTATTTTTGAATAATCATATTGATTTTTACTTATATTAAATCCAAAACTTTTACATTCATCAAAAGAATATACTGAAGCTATAGTCGATAATAATGCTACTTGTTGGTTTTTATTTCCTGTTTCCCTTAAAGTACTAATTTTATACATTGCTTGATTAAGTTTGTTATTATTAATAGTAAAATTTAATAATATTTCTTTTCTTTTTTTTGTTTTATTATAAAATTCCATAAACTCTGGGTTATTGTGAATAGTTGTTAAAATTGATGTAAATGAATTACAATGTTTATATAATGTGCTTCTCCCTATCGCATTAAGGTTTTTAGCAATTATACTTTGAAGTTTAGTTATAAAAGCTTGCATTTTGTTTTTATTTTAATAAAAAATAAAGCCAAATAATTATATAATTATTGTGAAAGTTGGTACTTAGTGGTAGGAGTTAAAAGCAGTTCTTGCTTGATTAACTTGCCTTGAGTCGAAAGGTCTTAGTTTATATAACTAAGATAGATTTAAATAAATAAGAATAATACGTAATAAGTTACGAACTATGTAAAACAAATAGAATAGAAGATACTACTGTAAAATCTATGTAAGATGTTGTCAGAAAGACTTAGTGGCTTTATTAATAGTGCGATATCAGGGAGTAATTCAGTTAAAAAGCCTCGAGTTATCATATTGAAGAATCTCTTTTATACTCCAATAAGTATGGATATTAAAAGGAGATAATATTGTTTGCAATATGAAGTTAGAAATTCTCGCAGCAAATCAAAATAAGGGACTCTGGTTTGATTGTGTTTGAACTTGAGAACACAACAACTTAAGTGATCGATTATGTTATAATCAATCTGAGAGCTAAATAAAGCAATATTTCACATTATATATTATATATCTATTGAACATTTAATAAAAAGTACAAAACACTGTGAAATATTGTTTCATCAGCTCTATGATTGATTATCGCATAATAACCACTTAACTTGTTTACAAAACTAGTTGGAGTATAAAAGAGATCCTTCAACATAAAATAGCTCGAGGCTTTTTAACTGAATTGTTCTCTAATATCGTACTTTTAATAAAGCCACTAAGTCTTATAGTATTTTACATAGAAGATTCTACATAGATTTTACAGTAGTATCTTCTATTCTATTTATTTTATATAGTTCGTAGCTTATTGCGCACTATTCCTATTAATTTAAGTCTATCTTAGTTACATAAAGTAGGGCCTTTTGGCTTACGGCCAGTTAATTAAGCTAGAACTGCTTTTAACTCCAATCACTGAGTACCAACTTTCACAAACATATAATTAAAAAAATAAAATAAATGAATAAAATAAATGAATAAAATAAAATAAGTCTTTTAAGTTAAATTTTATATTTAATTTTAAGCTTTTTAAATTTAGCTAATCATGGATTAAAGACTTACAAATTTAAAAACTTAATTTAGATTAATTTCTAATTAAATTCTGAAACCAATTCGGACAATCCCTAATGGTTATTAAAGTGATTCTGGCATAAAATAAATCCAAACTTGTTACAATGTCTCACTTTTTATTACAACAAAACCTTGAAGTTTATTTCTTTTAAGCATAAATTAAAGAGATAAGTTTAACTGGCATAAAAAAGTAATTTTAAAAATCAAGTTTTCAAAATAACACCAAAATCATTCAAATTAGATCAATTTAAATAAAACTATGAAAGTTTATTTTTCATCAGTTAAATTTATAATTCAACTAAATTTAATCCTTGAGATAGTATTTTGATAGCTTATAGACTTTATTTTTCATATCAAAACTAATATCAAAATTTAAATTCACAATAGCAAGCAATAAAAACAATAGACCATAAATTTAAAGACCATACTTTAAAGTTAAGTTTTGAAAAAGCAATATTGAGAGGATTTATAGTTTTATCAATCCAACATTAGTAGAATAGGTATAAAGGTTTTAAAACCAGACAAATATATCGTATTTATAAAAGTAAACTAAACGATGTATAAATATTTATCTAATAGTTAGCCCCTTTACCACAAATAAATTTAAAACAAGTCATAAATAAATACATTTTTAAAGTAATTTGAATCTAAATCTTATCTAAAATAAAATTTTAATTGCTATAAACAATTTTACTAAGCCAAGCCATTTACTATAACAAAAAAGTCTTTAATTTTAATGTTTTTCTAATTAGAAAAAAGCAATTATACGCATACCAAAAGAAATCCCATTTAGTAAATATGCACCAAAATAACAATAGAGAAGTATAAAAAGCTTTATACAGACAGACACACAATTGTTTTAATGCATGAAAATTATATAAAACATTTTTTCTTTTATTATTTAAAATAAATATTTTATAAGTGCTTACGTTTTATTACTATCATTTTTATTAACTGTCTTTTTTAATGTTAATTTGTTATTTTATTTCATTTTGTTTTATTTTATCCTATAAAATAGTCTTATTTATTAATAACTATAGTACAATTTACTAGTTATAAATTACATATATTGAATCACATTATTGATTTTAAAACTTTACATAGATTTAATTATATATGACACCAGTATCTTTATGTTTAATAAAACAATTATTATGAAGGTCCTTGTGTTTATTATCTTATATAGTTTATCTTAGTTAATTTTTTTTTCCTAGTTTTTAATTGAAAAAAAATACAAATTATATTACCCCTATTATAAAAAATTTCAAGTAGTTTTTTAATAATATCTTATTAATATTTTTTTACCTTAGTTTTGGCAAAACTTTGAAAATATCAATTTAGTGTATAGTTATCAACATTTTAGCTAAGTTAATTTAGATAAATATGATAATTTAATTTGCTTTGTTTTATAATCAATGATGCCGAAAAGAAACGGGGGTAAACCGGGGTGTTTTTTCTATACAACATAAGCGGTTTTTTTAGTAACATTACAAACTAAGTATCTATAAGCTAAAAGATGGCAAATGGAGAAATTTATCCTATAAAAGCTTGCATTATTTTATACCTTAGTTTTCTTAAAATTTTAACTATAAAATACCATTTTTATTTACTCTTTTAAACTGTTTTATTGGTTTTAGGATAATAAAGGGTAGAAGTGGGAGTGTCTAATAAACATCAAACTAGCTAGTTTAAAAGCATTAAATCAATAAAATTAGTAGTGTTATTTATTGATATTATTTAGAGACTTTTATATTTACAACATATATATAAAAAAGCCTAGTTTAGAACCACTCTAACTTTAATCTATTTTTCTCAAATAATTGATAGCTACAATAATGTATTTATTTCTTTTGACTAAAAAAATTTAAGCTTTAGGTATCATCAATTGACATTAACAATAATGTGGATGTATTTTTTTGTTCAAGAATTTTTACTGACAACCTTTTCCGCTCAAATAACGCCTAAAAAATGGAAAAATAATGAAACCAAAAAAAACATCATATGTTTTCATAATGATATGAGTTTTTTAGAAAGCAGAATATTTGCAGATGATTTTGTAATTGTTAATATATGAGATAATCTCAATAAAAATTTAATATACAAAATCGTAATTACTTTTAATATATTTATAAAAAGTATTATCTTGGACAATAGTGTCCTATGCGTATTTAGCAAGCCATCGAATCAATTCATGTTGTGATACACTACTTATCTTTATTACCTAAAAAGTTATAATGATTATTGTTAATAGAGGAGCACAGCAGATGAATTTTAGATAGTCTATTATAGAGGAGGGCATTAGCATTTTTGTAATTTTTACCAGGTTTATAAATAGATGTCAAGATTGTATGGATTTTATAACTGAGGCTTATTTTCTGGATTAGTTTTATAAGAGTATAACCCATTTTAAGAAAATATAATATACAATCACTATAAACTATAAGGTAAGTTTTATGCATATAAAACGTAAACATTTTAATAGTAGTATAGTTCCTTGTATTTTAATAAAGTTATAGATATTTAAGTAATAGGATATTTATAGTTATTTTTAATTGAAACTTTACTTATAGCAATTAAAGTAGCGTCTATCTATATATGCCAAAAATAGTTTATTAAAATTGGAAAATAGCAATACAAAGGTCAAAGGCTGTTTTAGTAGTTTATTGCAAGGTTTTCAAATACTTTTTAATGTTCTGTTTTTTATATAAATTTGGCTCCCTCTTTTTAAGTAGTTGTTTGAATAATGGAGAAAGCAATGTTAAAGTTTTTGATAAATTTTTGGTAGTAATTTATCAATTTTAAAAAATTTATATCTCAAAAACTCAAAAAACGCTAGCCTTAGAAGAAAAAATACTTAATACTTAAGTCATAAAATAACTAATAGCTATATTTTATAAAGAAATTCAGTCAAAAAAGAAATTATAACTTATTTTTTAGAACTTATGACTGAAAAAATTAACATCGATTGAATTTATTAAGTATTGATAAATAAGCACTTAAATTAGTAATTATACATATATTAGCAGTTTCAAAAATATCCGAGCAATTCGTATCTAGTTTAAATAAAGTTAGAGTCCCACTGTTAACTATAATATAGATGTATTTTTTGTTAATGATTCTATTTATTTGTATAAATAGAGTTAATAGAATTTACTCTATTATTTAAATTTTGGTATTAACTAACAATATCTTTAAAACTAAAAAGCTAATGCTTATACACTTTTGGTAAAGATAAAGAGTTTGTTCAATGCAATTTAGGAATACTAATGTTAATTGACCATTAGTCATGGTATTGTCTAATTTTATTTAAGTCTCAAATAACCAAATAATATAAAATTTAGCGATTTTATTTATTATTTCAGAATCAGGAGCATTAGAATTATTATTAAATTAAGTGGCAGCAGGAGAGATGGGTCATAAACTTTAAAGCTTTGATAACAAGGGTGCTTTTTTAAAAGTGTATCATTATTGTCTAATTAGTAATGTTAAAATAAGTTTTAATGGTCAAACTCAGAAAAGGTGTTAATCTCATAATTTAAGAAGTTATCATTATGATAAAAGTCGGAAGTAATTTCTAAAATTTGTAAAAAAGATATTCTGATTTTCCCTCTACATAAAAGTTTTATCACTTTTGTCAGAGTTATCAAACTTTCTAATGTTATTTATACTAATACATTCTACTTAAGGTGGGTAGGTCAATTTGCTTATCAATATTAAAAAGCTTATTCATAAATATTTTTATAGCAGAATTTAAGAATATTATTTTCAAGCTTAGGTTCAAGATATTTAGCAACCATGTAACTGCTGTATTTTTATCACGTTTTAATATCCAGAAAAATTTTAGATTTTTACAAAATAAATAATGTTATTAAATAATAGCAAAAGCAGTAAAAAAAGATGTTTGTTATTATTTAGATTTTTGTCAATATAATTGGTATAGTATTTTGCTTTTTTAACCTTGCTTTTTAGGTTGCAAAAGTAAAGTTCAAGGATTTTAATCATCTGGGGTATATATACTGTAAATATTGTAATACGGACCTATAAAAAAGCTAGCAATAAAAATAAGCAAATTTCCCTAAAAAGCTAGATATAAGTTAAGTTAGTATAGGCAGTAGTTCTTTATAAAACACTAAAGGCATTAAAAGTAGTGCAATTCTTAATATTTTTGATAAAACTTTTAAGCTTATTTTTATTATCTTAACCTTTAAGAAAATGCAGCTTTTTTAGCTTTCAGGCTTGACTTAAGAAGAGGATCAAAATGGTTAATAAAAATAGAATAGTCTTTAAAATATTTCAGTTATTCATGAATAATCTAGTAAGGTAGGTAGGTTCGTGGAACTAAAAAAGCAACTCATTATTAAATAATTATCACATCAAACATTGAAAACAAAATTTACAAGTCTGATTGTTGTTAGCATTAAGAGATGGGCTTTAAAGAGCGCTTTAAGGAATACAATATTATAATAGTAATAATTTGATAAAGCTAACCTTATATTAGATTTGAATAAATTGTTAATTAGTATATATATTGGTATTGTTGTTAGAACTATTTATGGGATTTTGGTATAAATAACCATTATTATATATATTTATTATTAAAATTATGAAATAACCCCCCATTTTAATTATAAAACATCCTTATGAAAAAGTTAGCTAAGTGCATTAGATTTAAAAGGATGTAAATTCGATAAAAACTGTTTGTAACATAATATTAAAAAATCTAAAATTAGGATCAGTATAAAATATAGTGCAAAACGGGGTTAGCTATTAAATAGATTACCAAAACTAATTTTAGGATAAGCAGGCATATTATATGGCCCAATAAGTTATATATTAGCATCAGTAGACAGGTTTTTCTAATGATATATATTATAAGTAAATATCATTTTACAAATAAGTAGACTAAACATGAATTAACTTTGATGCAATTGTTTTTTTCAGTTTTGAAAGTAAAAATCTGGTAAATATATTATAAAATTTAAATTTAACAATAAACTCAGTATTTGATATATCATACTGTTGTTACCAAAATTGTACATAATACATCTGTATGGTTTATAATAATTAAACATGCTAATATAAAAAGCTGAAGTACCAATCTTTTTTTGTAGTCATCATATGTATGAAGGCTCAATTAGATTTGAAGCTATTTTAGATTAAAGATTAAAAAAATCTAAAAATTAAATGCTACATTTTTTTCTAGTTTAATATTAATTACAGCTTGTTTGTTTTAATCTATTTTAACTTATTATTAAAAGTAATTTAAATAGTTAACTGTAACAGATTACTAGATAATTTAGTCACTGTAAGCAGCTAAAGACCTTGCTTTGATATATGGGGATGTATTTTTGTGTTTAAGAATTTTACTAACAATTTTTCTGCTCAAAATAGTAGCGCTTAAAAGATGATAAAGTGATAAAGCCAAAAAAACATCCTGATATGTATTATACTATTATCATAAAAGGTAAGGGGATGTTTACTTGTTTAATACAAGTTAAACGATTATTGATATTTTTGTAATATACAAATAATAGAAAGTCGAATCCACTAAAAACAATTTTAGCTTTATTATTAAAATTTTGGATTTTCTCATTTAACAACTTCATTAACTTCTAAAAAATAGTTAGCCTTATCTAAAAAATTATTACTTTTAGAATAAAAAGTGGTATTATGCTTATAAAACTCAGGTTTAAAGTTTCCAACTTCTTTAACCAAGCTTTTGTGTACTTTGTAGCTGATAGTATTATTATTTTTAAATAAGTTTAATGAGTTAATTAACTCAGGATTGCATATATTAAGCAAAAGTGTGTTTAATAGTGTTTTAAAAAATCTGAAGTAAAGCAGTTAAACCATAGTGCTACACGAAGATATAGTTAATTTCTTTAACAGATTTAATAAGTTGTTCACAAAAGACTTTTTATTAAATACTGTTTAGGCATAGGATATATAAGTATTATCTGATAATTTATATTAAAATTAATCAAGCTGCTATTAATATTGTTTTTAGTACTGCTTAAAAGCAAAAATGTTGTTATTAAAAATATCTATGAGTAGTATTAAAAGTATATATGCTTTTTATATTAAATTTTAATAAACCAGGCTAATTTAAAGCTATAATGGTCTGGTTTAATTACGATAATAAGACGATGTATTTTTGTGTTTAAAGAATTTTTACTAACAATTCGCAAAATGAAAGACAAAACTGATATTTTTTACAAAAAATAATTAAGTGAAGTGGGTTAAAGTAGTAAGTTTAAAGATTTGATTATACTGGGGGTGTATTTTTTTGTTTAAGAATTTTACTAACAATCTTTCCGCTCAAATAGTGCTTAAAAAATGGAAAAAACAAATGAAACCAAAAAAAACACCCCCCTTTTATATATACGGGTGCTTTTTTTGGCTTCATTATTTTTTCCATTTTTTTAAGCGTTATTTGAGCGCGGAAAGATTATTTAGTAAAATATCCTTAGATAAAAATACATCCCCACATAAAAAAGTATGAGGGTACTACTACTGGGGTATAATAGTTATAAAATCTTTTTTAATTATAAGCATTAAATATAAAATTTAGTGCTCAAGAAAAAAGGTTATATAAAAGTCTTTTAGTCAACTATTTAGTATTAAACTATTATGAAATTTTATATAAAAATTTGCAAAAATAATAAAAAGTGCTTTAAAGTCTGGTTGTTTTATATTAGTTATAAAAAGCTGAAAGTTAGAAAGAAAGTTTGTAATAATTTATTGAAAAAATATATAAAATATTAAAAAAGTTATTTAATAAAATTTAAACTTATATTAATAAGCAGTAAGTAAAGGAAAATAATAATCGTATTAAAATACTACCCAATATAGCTAAAAATATATATATGGTATTTAAGATTTAGTTACATAATAACATTTTATATTTTATATAGTGACGATTATTACTTGCACCATTCATTATAACCTTAAGTAAAGCCGATAATCAGCAAGTTTTTTTTGTTTTGTGAAAGAAATATTGCTTTATTTAGCTCTCAGATTGATTATAACATAATCGATCACTTAAGTTGTTGTGTTCTCAAGTTCAAACACAATCAAACCAGAGTCCCTTATTTTGATTTGCTGCGAGAATTTCTAACTTCATATTGCAAACAATATTATCTCCTTTTAATATCCATACTTATTGGAGTATAAAAGAGATTCTTCAATATGATAACTCGAGGCTTTTTAACTGAATTACTCCCTGATATCGCACTATTAATAAAGCCACTAAGTCTTTCTGACAACATCTTACATAGATTTTACAGTAGTATCTTCTATTCTATTTGTTTTACATAGTTCGTAACTTATTACGTATTATTCTTATTTATTTAAATCTATCTTAGTTATATAAACTAAGACCTTTCGACTCAAGGCAAGTTAATCAAGCAAGAACTGCTTTTAACTCCTACCACTAAGTACCAATTTTCACAGTTTAGACGGTTAATTTATGTAGTTAGTATCATTTTATTTAAAATATTTTTAATTAAGATATGAGAGGTTGTTTTTTTTGATTTCATTGCTTTTTCTATCTTTTAAGCGCTATTTGAGCGGAAAGATTGTTAGTAAAATACTTAAAAAAAATACATCCCCATATGGGGGGTGTCTGAATTAGTTTCATTTTTTATCCAATTTTTAAATTATTTTTATTATAATTTATATTGTCAATTAGCGGAATTTTTATTAAATTTAATATAAATCTCTGAATTAGCAAGTCTTTTACCAATATAGCCTATATAGTGATAGTAATTAAAGTTGTAATATGTAATACGTAAATAAATATTTATTATTAACTGCTTTATAGCCAACACTATAGATTTACTATCAAATAAATAAATTATTTTAATATTATAATTACATTATCAATATATCGCTAAGTTAATAAATAGCTGCATGGGAGGGAGTGGTTAGCTCCAAAACTATAATTAACCATCCCTATGTAATACAAGCAGTATAATAATAGTTTTTACTTATTATTACAACTACTTGCTCTTTGACTATTTATTAACTTAGCTATCAATAATTTAAGTAATATCAACATTTAATAATTGATTTCTATCATCTAATAAGCTACTTACTTGCTTACTAAATATTGAAACTTTTAAATTTTCAGTTATTTTTGTAAGATAAGCTGGGGTTGACCTTTTAATTTTTCTATCCTCTATAGACTCTATAACTTTAATTGTAATTATATCGCTTTTTTTTGATCTATCAGATACTGGATAACAGTGTAGTTTTTTATCACGTTTAATAAAATGTAAATACTTTTTAATACCTTTTATTTTTATTATTTTTTTTGTATCTTTGTTTCTTTCATACTTTTTAAAAATTATATTTATTTTCAAATAACTTTTTTCTAACTGTATACTGGGCACATATATTACATAAATCTGTTTTTCTTGCTGGATTTTTAAAATCATTTGGTATATATTTGAAAAATGTTGACCTAGCTACTGCTTTATCTTTTAAATCATTAAAATACTTACTGTATATCATTCTTCTACTTTTATTTAATATATATATATTATCTGACGAATATTTATCATTATTTTTTTTATTGAATCTTGATGAAATAGTTGAATTATCAAGTAAATATTGTATAATAATCTCGATTTGCTCATCTTTAATTTTTTTTGTATTTTTGATAGTAGGTCGTAACGTTGGTATTTTATTATTATTAGTTATTTTTGAATAATCATATTGATTTTTACTTATATTAAATCCAAAACTTTTACATTCATCAAAAGAATATACTGAAGCTATAGTCGATAATAATGCTACTTGTTGGTTTTTATTTCCTGTTTCCCTTAAAGTACTAATTTTATACATTGCTTGATTAAGTTTGTTATTATTAATAGTAAAATTTAATAATATTTCTTTTCTTTTTTTTGTTTTATTATAAAATTCCATAAACTCTGGGTTATTGTGAATAGTTGTTAAAATTGATGTAAATGAATTACAATGTTTATATAATGTGCTTCTCCCTACCGTATTAAAGTCTTTAGAAATTCCATTTCGAAGTTTAGTTATAAAAGCTTGCATTTTGTTTTTGTTTTAACAAAAAATAAAGTTAAATAACTATATAATTATATATTATATAGCTATTGAATATTTAATAAAAAATACAAAACACTGTGAAATATCGTTTCATCATCTCTGTGATTGATTATCGCATAATAATCACTTAACTTGTTTACAAAACTAGTTGAGTGTAAAATAGATTCTTCAACATAATAGCTCAAGGCTTTTTAATTAAATTGTTCCCTAATATTTTACTTTTAATAAAGCCACTAAATCTTTCTGATAATATCTTATGTAGATTTTATAGTAATATCCTGTATTCTATTTATTTTACATAGCTCGTAGCTTATTGCGTATTACTCCTATTGATTTAAGTCTATCTTAGCTATATAAACTAAGGCCTTTTGACTTACGGCCAGTTAACTAAGCTAGAACTGCCTCTAACTCTAATTACTGAGTACTAACTTTCACAAACATATAATCAAAAAAATAAAATAAAATAAAATAAATAAAATAAGTCTTTAAGTTAAATTTTTATATTTAGTTTTAAGCTTTTTAAATTTAGCTGATCATACATTAAAGACTCACAAATTTAAAAACTTAAAATTTGGATTAATTTCTAGTTAAATTCTGAAACCAATTCGGACACCCCCATATTATTGTTAAACATTTTAAACTTGAGTCTGAAAAAAGTATTTGTAATAATAAGCACTTTAACATTAATAAGAAAAGTAGTTATTTTAAATATAATAATATTAAAAAATCTAATAATTCTGATAATAAATTAAAAAACTTTTAACTAGAAGGAAATAAACTTTTTTTATATTAATTTAAAAATTATTTCTGATTTTTATTATAATAGTAACTTAAATTATAAAATTAATACTTTTAAGTTTGATTTAATCTTTATTTTAATATTATTAACCAGATAATGTAATAAATTTTAAAAAAAAGATTTTATTATCAAAGTCTTAAAACCAAACTATATTTGAAAACTTATTTATTTATTTAAAATTTTAATAATAATCTTTTTGGTTAAATAGCATTTGGGTGTGTTTTTTTTGGTTTCATTATTTTTTCCATTTTTTAAACGCTATTTGAGCGGAAAGATTGTTGGTAAAATTCTTAAATAAAAAAATACATCCCCATTTAAAAAAAGGAAAAAGTGATGAAGCCAAAAAAACACTCCCATATCTATTTGCTTCCTGTCGCTATTTAATTTATTGATAATATTAATATTTTTAATTTTAAAATAATAAACAAAATTATTAAACTTTATATTATTTAGTTATTTAACTTGTTTGAATTATTTTTAATTTAAAAAAATTGTATAACACCTATTATAATTAGTTTTTATTTTATTAATAATATAAAACTAGCTTCTACTTTTAAAAATGTTATTGATAAATATCAAAACAAAAAATAAATATTATTCTTAAACCCTAAATACCAGAGCAAATTTTAATAATTATAGCCATATAAAGATAATTATTAATAAAAAATACATTTATATTATATTATATTAATAATAATATCTTAATTAACTTTATTTTCAATTGCTTTATAAAACGTTTGTTATTTAAATTAGTTATAAATTGCTTAAATACTTTTAAAACTGGGCTTTTTATAAAATATAAATATTAATTATTTTATAATTTTAAATATTTTAAAAGCATTGGATTAAGCTGTTTTTTATAAAAAATAAGCATGTGGGGGTTTTTTTTTTGGGTTCATCACTTTTTCCATCTTTTAAGCGTTATTTGAGCGGAAAAATTATAAGTAAAATTCTCAAAAAAAATACATCCATGTGTCAATAATGTAATTTTAGCACTCAAATAACGCTTAAAAGATGGAAAAAGTGATGAAGCCAAAAAAAACACCCCCAATTTATTTATTTGATAGCAAATTTATGATATTGGCTATAAAGCAGTTAATAGTGTGAAAGTTGATACTTAGTGGTCGAAGTTAAAAGCTATTCTTGCTTAATTAACTTGCTTTGAGTCGAAGGGTCTTAGTTTATGTAACTAAGATAGACTTAAATTAATAGAAATAGTACGTAATAAGCTACGAATTATGTAAACAAATACAATGGAAGATACTACTGTAAAATCTATATAAGATGTTGTCTGAAAGACTTAGTGACTTTATTAACGATACGTTATCAGGGAGTAATCCAATTAAAAAAGCCTCGAGTTATCATGTTGAAGAATCTCTTTTATACTCCAACAGGTATGGATATCAAAACGAGAAGATAATATTCTTTGCAATATGGGGATGTATTTTTTTGTTTAAGAATTTTACCAACAATCTTTCCGCTCAAGTAGCGCTTAAAAAATGGAAAAAATAATGAAACCAAAAAACATCCTCATATGAAGTTAGAAATTCTCGCAGCAAATCAAAATAAAGGACACTCTGAATTGATTGTGTTTGAACTTGAGAACATAACAACTTAAGTGATTGTTGTGTTATAATCAATCCGAGAGCTAAATAAAGCAATGTTTCACAATAGTAAATATTTTCTGATGAAGTTTTATATACTACAATTTTGATTAATATTGATATATAGGTTATATTAGTAAAAGCCTTGCTGATCCGGGAATTCGTATTAAATTTGATAAAAATTCTGTTAATTTACAATATAACTTATAATAAAATAACTCAAAACTATGTTAGGTACTTTTGTTTTTTAATAAAGAATTTATTTTTATAGAATTTTAAGCAAAGTTTTTAAAATATAAATATTCAAAATTAGATAAAAAAATAAAACTAATTTAAACGTCTTTATCTTTATATAATGCTATATCTATAAAGCTCAGGTTTAAGGTTTTTATATATTTGTAATTAATAATATTACTAAGTTTTTAATTAAACTTAATAAATTAATTAAACTAGGATTATATATGGGGGTGTTTTTTTTGGTTTCATCACTTTTTCCATTTTTCAAAGCGCTACTTGAGCGGAAAAAAATTGTTAGTAAAATTCTTAAACATAAAAATATATCCCCATATATAAAAATAATATCAAAAGTATATACACTTTTTATAATAAATTTTAATATATTAAATTAGTTTAAAACTTTGATATCTGGTTTAATTATAGTAATAACTTAATGTTTTTATTGTTGTTGCTTATATTATATTTAAAAATATTCAAGTAAAGTAAATATTAGTCTAAGAATTTAATTGCATAATAAAAGCTATAAAAAAATGCCATATGGGGATGTATTTTTTTATTTGAGAGTTTTACTAACAATCTTTCTGCTCAAATAGTGCTTAAAAAATGGAAAAAATAACGAAACCAAAAAAAACACCCCCATATAATAAATAAATTATATCAAAAAGTTTTTTTATACTTTGCATTAAGTGCTATATATATATAAAATATAATAACTACCAAATATAAATACTGAAATATAAAAAGTAAATTTTTTTACAGTAGATTCAAATAAAAGAACTTTGAATCAATTATATATAACTTTATAAATATGTTTAATTTTGGTGGTGAAATTACCAAATCAAGCCAGATTTATCTTATAAAGTATAATTAAAGTTAAAGTTAAAAATGTAATACTAATTGTTAAACTAAAAAACTGACTTGATGTTTTACTTTAAATTAGATGGTTTTTAAAATACACAAGTATTTTTTTTATTAATTGTCCATTTTTACTACTTTTTTAAAGTTTTGAAATTAATTGACTAATGCAACTATTTAAACTTGGATGTGTGCTGACTAACTATCCCTTTTATAACAAAAGTTTAAACATCAAGCTGCAAATTAGCATAATAATACAAATAGTTATTTATAAAAGTTAATACTAGGCAGCGCATGTTTGAGCTTAGACAGCTGGATTAGCTAATTAATTCTAAATTTTAGAAAAGTAGTAAAGAAAGATAATTGATCAAAAACATTCTCATGTTATATTTCTCCCTATCATCTAAATGTTTAATCACATTTTATTGTACATAATGTCCAACTGTTGCTTGAAGCGATCTCCAATAGATTTGTGCTTAAGTTTTTGTGAAGCTGTCAATAAGCCATTATCTGCAGTCCATTCAATATCAGTTATAAGTATATCAGGAACGAGTTCAGTTCCAGTAAAGTCATCCTTTTTAGCTTCTTGTATTAATGATTTGCATACTTCTTTTTTGGTTAATTCATTTACACTTGCATCGCTTGAATTGTGAATATCAGGGTGGTTGTTGCTACTTTAGAAATATTTAATAGCACCTATATTAGATTGAACGAGGGGAGCGATTTTAGGTTTTAGTGAATTGGCACATATGTAAATATTTTGAACATACGAAGTATTACGATAAATACTTCGTAAACATTCCAAAGCAATATATGGGGGTGTTTTTTTTGGTTTCGTTATTTTTCCATTTTTAAGCGCTATTTGAGCGGAAAGATTGTTAGTAAAATTTTTAAACAAAAAAATACATCCCCATATTTTCTATTTGATAATTTCACGAAGCTTTTTTTACAATCAATGATAGAAATGGTATAATCATTATTTAATTGTACAATATCTCCTGTTTTAAACCATTCATTTTCAGTAAAGGCATCTTTCGTTACTGCTTCATTGTTACAATAACCTTGCGCAACGGATCTACCATAGAACTAAAATTCACTTTGTGGTAATTTATTATTGTAATAATAACCTGCTTCTGGAACATCAAGCAATTTAAATATTGTAAGGGGATATTTGTCTAGCTGCATCCGCGACCTTACAATCTGTAGTATTAGCATATACTAAACCGCATACTTCAGTAAGGCATAATCTTGAAATAAAGCACATACGGGGTTACTGAAAAACTCTCCAGCTTCATCAGAAATAGTAGAACCATCAGTTACAGCAACTCTTGATTTATCTCAATTTGTTTCTTGATTTTATTAAATACAAGTTTATCGAACAAAAATGTAGACAAGTCAACTTTTGAAAGGTATTTCTTAGCTTTCATTGAAACATCAAATACACTTTGTGCTATCGATCCTGCTTTGCTAATTTTATTTAACACACCTTTACGAATTGAACTATAGATTTGTAGTACACCAACCATAAGATTTGGGCGTGCTTCACACAAATCACCTCAATAATTTCTTATAGAGGGATCATTGAGAGTCCTTGGAGAACCACAAGAGATTTTAATACCACGTTAAAGACAATAGCAATTGGGACTAAAAGCTAAAATATGTGCTAATGGTAAAAAAGATACATAAGTCTCTTGTAAAAGAGTAACAATAAGATCAACTAATTTGGAAACGCCAGCAGCTATGAAATTAGTTAGTAAGCATAATCGTAAAAATTGGCATAATACTCGTTAACTGGAATAGCGTTTTCATGGGTTAATACAACGCCCTTTGGGTCACCTGTGATACCACTTGTATACATAACTAAAGCAATATCATCTGGGGTTGGATTACTTTTACCTAGTTCAATCATTTCTTCAAAGGAGCAAAATTGAATTTGATTATTATGGCAAAGAATTGTTTGTATTTGCTTTTCATCAGTCTTTCCATCACAAATTATGTTTTTAAGGGTTGGTACGTCTTTTAAAACAGAGGGAATAACTTTAAGCTGATCAGCTCCTGCAAATACTGTTGTGATAGCACATTCGTTAAGTCCATGTTTAAGCCCTTCAGTACCTAGTGTATCATAAATAGTGACCAAAGTAATGTTCTGCAAATAGCCAGCATTAACCATGGAAGTTCAGTAAGAGTTGGTTGGCGTAAATAAAGCTAAACGCTTGTCACCACCTAAACCTAAATGTTTGAGCCCAGGACCAATATCATTGATATTTTTTACTAATCGGTTGTACATGAGCCATTTGTAAGGCGAAAATTGATAAAGCTTCCAGATTTACTTATCTTTTACGATCTTACTGTCCACTTTCCTTTCAATTCCTTTGATTTTTTCAATAATACTAGGCACAGATCTTGATCCTATAGCTTCATTATCACCATATTTTTTGGCAGCATTGACCAAGTTTTCATAAATAGTTGTTGCACCACTATCCGGGATGGCCAATAAACCAACAGTTTGTTTAATTAAATAACTAGAATAAACTGGCATAAGCTGGAGAATGACCCTTTTCATTAGATTCGCTTGCAATATAAGATGTTAAGTAAGTGGGAGCCATTGTTTAATATGGGATGTATTTTTTTGTTTAAGAATTTTACTAACAATCTTTCCGCTCAAATAGCGCTTAAAAATGGAAAAATAACGAAACCAAAAAAAACACTCCCATATATTAATTTATTTTAAAAAAATAAGTATAGTTTTTAAGTCAATTTATACTTTTTTATATAACATGGATTTAACAGAGAAATCAAAAATTCTATTGTTTTATTGTTTTAAAGAGTTGAAAAATGACATTGTTTTGGAAAAAGCATATGTGAATGTCTTTTTTATTTAAGATTCAGCTAATAAATTATCAACTTTTGTATAAAAATTGACAAATAAATGAAACTAAAAAGACGACCACACATTTTAACAGGTATTTCTAAACTACCCAAGATTCCAGGCTTCTAAATTTTCAAGTTTAAAGTATTAAAAATTTAGAAGCCTGGAGCCTCAGGTAGTGCAGTTAGTTAGCTTGTAATTTGTTAAATTATTTTTATTGAAGTGAAATGAAATTTCTTCTGTATTGATTTGGTTACATAGTCAAATTTAAGGCTCGTCATTGAAGCTTTAATTGGCTTTTTATCTTTTATGACTCACATTTTTAAATCATAGTTTATCTCAAAATTTTCTTAAAAAAATGGCTCACTATTTGTACACTAGAAAATATTTTTTCGATTTTAATAAAATTGAATAAATAATAACTATATTATTAAAAATTTTATTTTTCAATATTTAAAATGATATAAAATAAAGCCAATGTTTGCTATAGAATTATTAGACAAACATTATTCAAAGTTAAGTATAGTATTACTAAATCAGTCTATAAGTAAGTTTACCTTTTTTTAAAATAATTTTTATAACATCATGCAGACTTATTAAAGCTTCAATCAGCTATAAAGGTGTTATAAAAATCATATTATATTAATCAAATAGTGGAATTGTACCCATTTTTTCGTACTTGATTATATTGTCAATTCCTAATATACATTAAAAATGTAACGCGCAGTAAAAAAAGGTAAGTAGAATAAAAAATATTAAGATTGATTGCTGCGCTATTTAAAAGAATCCAAATAACTACAAAATTTGATTATCAATAAAATAACTATTTATTTAAATAACCAATGACCACTGGTTATAGAATTCTATTAACTGAATATCGTGCTTGCGCAGTAAACTTTGATTGAAATGAGTTAAGTTCTTTCTGATTAGTTAAAATATATAATGTGAACAAATACGGTGAAAGGCATAACAGGTATAATATTTAAAGGGTTGAAAAGTATATAAAGGATAAGAATGAAGATTTAAAAATAAAAAATAAAAACAATGGCCAAAACCAAACAACAATCAAATAATATCAACTCAAACAAACTTTTATTCGATGGAATTTTTATTTTATTCACTGAGACTGCTATTGTTGAAGGTGAAAAGTTACAAATAGTTGACAAAATTCAAAAGTTAGGTGGTAGTGTTTTAACACGTTATTTAAAAAAGGTAATTAAAATAATAAACTAAACCAAACTTTTAATATTTTTAGCTAAACTATATCATTGCAACTGAAGAAGATAAAAAAGATATGCCTAAGAAATTAGCTCAAGCAGTGGGATGGAAAGATACTTTTATTGTCAGTTTAAAGTTTGTTGAAAAGTGTATTGAGGAAGATAAGATTGTTTCGCATGATGACTATTTAATACTATCTGATGACACAACAAAGTCAATAAAAAGAGCACTAAGTGATACAGAAGATGATGATAAAGCATCTAAAATCAATAAAGTTGCTATGCTTGATCAAAGTATTGCAAAGAAAGTAAATGTTTTATATTGATATCTGAATCTAAAATTAATATCTAAAATTAAGGCTGTAGATGAACTTTGTTCAATTCGATCTGAAGTTTCAGTGTATTTAGAAAACAATATATTATTTGATGCTATGTTAAATCAAACTAATCTTGGACAAAATAACAATAAATTCTTTGTCCTTCAACTACTTGTTGATACTAAAAATAATTATTATGTTTGGGCTAGATGGGGTAGAGTCGGAGTAAATGGACAAACTTCTTTGGACAAGTTTAATCAAAACCTTGATCAAGCAATTAGCAAGTTTACTTCTAAATTCTCTGCAAAAAGTGGTAATAGATGGCAGGTACTTCCTTATACTCATAGAACTGGTAAGTATTTTGTGATGGAAAGAGATTATGAAGATGATAATGATGACAATGACAAGAGTGTGGATGGAATCGTAAAGCCAAAGGACGAAGGTTCAGATGAAAAGCCAGTAGCTGAATCAAAGTTAGAACCAAGGGTATATGAATTAGTTAAAAGAATGTTTGATGTTAAAATGATGAATGATTCAATGTCTCAATTTTCTTATGATACTAAGAAAATGCCCCTTGGGAAATTAACAAAAGATCATATAAAAAAGAGTATGCAAGTTTTGAAAGATATCGCTGAAGAGTTGACAAATTCGTTGAATAAGTAATTAATATTAAACAAAGTAAATTATTAATTAATTTTATTTAGATACTCTAAACTTGAAGAACTAAGTTCTTTGTTTTATACAATTATACCTCATGCTTATGGTATGAGAAGACCACCTATTATTGCAACAAAAGAATTATTAAAAAATAAGCTTGAGCTAGTAGAATCATTAGCTGAAATACAAATAGCCAATAGTTTAATGAAAAAAGTTGATGAAATCGATACCAGTGTTAATCCTATTGATTCAAGGTATAAAGCATTAAATAATAATATTAAACCACTTGATAAAAAAGGAAAAGAATTTGAACTTATTAAAGAATATGTTAAAAATACACATGGTAGTACTCATAGTTGGTATGATTTGGAGGTAAATTGTTTTTTGATTCTTTAAATAACTTATTAATTTTTTATAGGTTCAAGATGCTTTTGAATTAATACGTAATGGAGAAGATGAAAGCTTTAAGAAATTTGAATCATTACATAATAGAAAATTATTATGGCATGGGTCTAGAATGACTAATTTTGTTGGTATTCTATCTCAGGGGCTTAGAATTGCACCTCCTGAAGCCCCAGTTACAGGGTATATGTTTGGAAAGGGCGTTTATTTTGCTGATATTGTATCAAAGGTAATTATTGTTCAACAATTTATAAAATGATTCTTAAAAAACATAGAGTGCCAACTATTGTTGTTCTAATATATCAAATAATGAAGGATTAATGTTATTATGTGAAGTTGCACTAGGAGATGAATTCAAATTAAAAGGCTCAGATTATCATGCTGGAGAAAATTCTAAAAACAATAAAGCACATTGTACAAAAGGATTAGGTCGATTATACCCAGATCCAAAAGATGATCTTATACTGGAAAATAAAACAGTAGTACCAAAAGGTGCACCTATCTCTTCGGATGATGATAGTCTTTGTTTACAATACAACGAGTACATTGTTTATGATATTGACCAAATCAAAATGAAGTAAGTTTAATGTATAATAAATTTTTAAAACTAATCATTGTATTATAGATATCTTATTAAGCTTAAATTTAACAACAAATAAATATTAGTACTCATATAGTTATCTATACCTTTAACTACTATAATACATATTGTAATTATTAAAAGTGATATTATTTAAAGAATGAAATAAAACGTTTTTACAAGATTTTATCTTTAGACCATAAAGCCTTAAAAAGTAGACTTTTAATTCGAAACATTAGTTTTGAAAACAAGTATATATTTTTTTAGAGTTCCATGTCTATATCAGTGTTCGTTGAGAAAATTCTATGAATTTAAATAAGAAAAGAGAGAACGTTAAACACAATAGTAATGTCTGAACCAAATAAAGGTCTATTTCTTAACCAGAGTTTGTATTGCCCAAAAAGAGCCCAATTCTCATTTCAAACTACTGCCCTAAAACAACCAACTGTAGCATATTGGACTATTCTACAATTAAAAAACCGCTATTGATTAAACACTAGGCTTTTTAAGATCAACATGAAAAAGAAGGTTATGAACAAAAGCGTTTCCTAAGCTTACTTAATTTTAGGCATGTGTATCTTCCCTTACTTCTTATACTAATTTCCTTTTTGTATCATGTATTATACAAATCCTAATTGATTAGTAAATCATTTAAACCTTTTTGGAGCTTCAAGAATTTTAGAAAAAATTATAATATCAAAGATAAAAGATTTCAAATTTAATACTTATCGAAATATTTATGATGATCTTGGTTTTAATTAAAGCTCATTTATAGTACAAGAATAATATATATTTATCAAAAGTACAGAAATTTAATAATTCGTTCTATAAAACTCAGCAGCCAATTTGCTTATAATAAATAATATTAAGCTGTAACATCAACCAAATAACGAGAAAAAGTAGAACATTACATGAACATCTTAATATACATCTAATAACATTAGTTGAGACAATTGTGTCATATATTTAAGGGTTTTATTTTAGATACTTAGGATCACAAAAGAGATCTTTGGCTTAATAAGACTCATTAACTCAGTTCTGAATAGACAACAAATACTATCAGTACCATCCTTGTTTTTTTAATAAGAGCAGGTGTTTACCTTCAAATCATTCTATTCCCTTGTAATAACTGTTTATGTTAATAGATTGATTCTTATGTAATAGCTGATTGTGTTTTAATTGAAATCACATTCTATAATCCTTCAAAAACACAAAAGTATAAAAGACTCAATATTTTATTTAAAAAAAGTTAAGGAAATATTAAGACAAGCTAATAAAATATAAAATTAATAAAATATTAGGTAACTTCAGTTGCAAAAGAATCAACAAAGGAACCTTGTTAGAGTCTTCTTGTATGTTTCTGTCTCAGAGTTTAAAGTTTTTAAAAACTAAACTCAACCTTTTGTAGTATTTTATTAGAATTATCAGAATTTAATATTGAGAAATAAATTAATATGATTGGATGTCATAATAGGCAAAATACGGGTTAAAAAGGAGGATACACAGTACTTAATTGAAGTAGTTTTACATACAAATAAAATAAAGGCATCTAAATGTAGCTAGCTCTAAAAATAACATTTTTGATACTTTTATTAATAACTTATAATATAAAAAAAAGATATTTTGAGATATGATATTTAATTTCAAGGTTTCATCATGTTAATTTTTATCATATGGGGATGTATTTTTTTGTTTAAGAATTTACTAACAATCTTTCCGCTCAAATAGCGTTTAAAAAATGGAAAAAGTAATGAAACTAAAAAAAACGTCCTCATATTAATTAGCAAAATTTTATAAAAACAATTTAAATTAGCTTTCAATTAGTAATTAAAGGTTGCTATAAAAATATAGTGTAATACACGGTTTTTTAAGGTAAGGTTATTGAATAATAATGGTAATAATAAATAATAGATTTAATTATGATAATATCTTAATGTTTTGATAAAATAACTATTGTATTTTTGCATTTAATTAAAAACTTATACTAAATTAAAAGTTATAAAGCGATATGAAATAATTTATTTCCGAATTGAAATTAAAATTCTTGTAATAAAAATGTGACCTACTTAAAAAGGTAACATTTATTCCTCATTAATTATAAATACCAATGTTCTTAAAATTAAAGGAACATATATTATGGTCAAATTACAGATTTTGCCGTGATAAGCTTTTAAAATTATTTAAAAGCAGGTTAGCAGTTTATTGAAGGTATTTCAAATAAATAAATAAACAACAAAGCATGGATTCAGTGCAGTCATTGAGCGACAATTTATCTGTTATGTACATTAATAATAATAGCAATACACATAAGAAAAATGATGGTGAGATAAAAAGAAGGAAAGTACTTGATATAGGCTGTAAGAAATTAATAATAGAGTTATCGAAACAGGGGTTAAGTCATCAAGCTATAGCAAACAGACTAAAGGTAGGAAGGAGTACCGTAACCAAAATATTGCTAAATAAAAAGCTGGTGACAGAAGGAGCATTGGATTTTTATGATGATTCAAGAAAAAGATTGAGAAAAGGAGAGTTTGATGATTTAGAAATTGAGCTATTTAAATGGTGTACCTATGGATTAAATGTTGACCAGAAGCCAAAGATTTATAGAGGAAACGAAACCAAAGAAAATGAAGACCTGAGTCAATTAATCAAGATTAGAAATGATATTACTAAAGAGGACATAATAAGTTATGCTTATAATTTATCTATACAAATGAACTTACCTAATTTTACACCTACTATCTCATGGATACTAAAATTTCAACGTAAATTTCAATTAGATTTAGCCCATGTATTAAATAACAATCCAGTTGATATAAATTTATTCTCAAAAACCCAAATGAATAACGATAACTATAGTTTGGCAAATTTTGTAGTCAAGAGTAATTTTAATCAAAGTAATAATTATTATAATGACATAAAGATCAATAATCCTCCTATTATTGTTCCAGATATACATATTGATAATGTAGCAACCCCAACTCTAAATAATAATATGCCTCAATTTAATGCATTATTTATGAATAACGATACCAGTCCATTATTATTATCAAACGATCAATTCCAACCAATGATTTATTCTCATTCTGCTAATGTATCTCCACATTTAAGCGCAACTCCACAATTTGATACCATCCTAGGCTATTCTGATCCATTAGAAAACCAGCATTATTATGACTCTCATTATAGTGATTATAATAACAATTATTTTATAGATGCCTTCCAACCTACAACAGAATCCCATAATATTCAACCAAACCTAAATCAAAGTTTTGATCAGCCTTACTTCCCATCTGCTACATATGACTCTCTTCATCAAAATCAATTAGGATTTTATTAATCATCCTTATCTTTTCCTTATTAAATAAAATGTTCTAAAATAGTTATTTAATTTTCTTTTTATTTATTTTTGACCCATATTAACTTTTATTCATTTTAGGGCACTTTAATTTTTATTTATTTTTAGCACAATTTGATTTTATTTACTAAGAGGAGGCAACATATAGGTTTGATTCCCTTTTCTTTCTTTCAATAGTGTCAAGATCCTCTATATGTCAACTGTCCTATAATAATTAGAAATAGCTCTTAAAGTTTCAAGGGCTCTTAAAAAGAGTAAGCTGCCTTCAGGACTACAATCACGTACAAAAACACTATATCCATAATAACAAGAGATTGCAAAGGTAATACTGGTATATAAGAAAATGCTATGGGGATTATTAGACCCCCTAATTTTCGTGAAATTCTTTAAGCTATCCAAAATGTCTAAAAGCTCGAGTACAATTTCCTTAAGTGAAAAATATTCTTTAGATACTCTGAAATCTAAACTGTAGCCCCCTTAGTGTAACTTAGGCTTTGCGTAAAGAGAAACAATTGTGATAGATTTAACAGGACCTAAGGCGTAATTTGATAAAAAAGGGGGTTTCTCAATAGTGATGATTTGGTCTTTTATTTTATTTTCTTAAACAACATATGATTTATTAAATATAATCTATACATTGATCCATAAACTTGGGGATTCTACTGATCCACATCGTTAGGTATAGTTGTATTTTTCCCAATGGCGAATTGAAGCCTTGGTATCTAACAAAATGTCCCAAAGTTAAATATGAACAAAAGTTTAAACTTTTTTATTTCATTTTCAAGTAGCTAAATAACAATTATTTGATGTTTATATGCCTAATATATATAAGATACCTTTTCTTTAACCGTAGAAAATGTCAAGATAGTTAAGGCTAAGCAAGGGTTTAAAGGTATTGACTTATACATTGTATATTTTTCATAATCTTGTGTGGTTATAAGTTCACAGGCAACTCAATAATTCCATAGCATACTATGATCTAAAGTAAAGTGATCTTTATTTTTTAAAAGGGTTTTACTATCTATTTCATCGACAAGTCCTGAGGGGTGCATCAGCCTATTATTTTTATTAGATTTCAATTAATTCATAAGTATATTACTTTATTTCTTTAACTAAAAATGGTGATTAAAGTTAGACAAAACATAATGATTTAAATAACTTACTGCATGTTTATTAAGCAATATCAAAGATCCCTTGGTTGAATTCGGTTAAATAATATACGTAGGAACGAATCAAATAAATAATCTTTTGAGCTCAAATCTTCGGCCATCTTTTAAGTTTAAAGTAAAAATAATTATCCTCAAATAATAGGCATTTTCCGAATATTAAATTAGTTGAAAAAGGAAAGGAGAAAGTGCAGCAGGTAACGACTAAAGGGGAGTTCCTTTTTCCGCGTTCTATTAAATTTCTAACTTTCGAACTGTTTATATATACAACATTATTGTTAAGGTATTTCAAGAAGATTTCAACAAGCAAGTCTGCAAATTGCTTTTGCTCTAAAAAAGTTATAATCAAGAATGGAACTAAATTGAATTTACCTGTATTTCTAAAAGGACTTTTTTTTGCAAACCCATTGGAGGTATATATAGGCTGATGGCATTAATTGCAATTTAAGTTTATGACTTAAGCTTTTCTTAACATCTGACTTTAAATTTAATAGAACATTTTTTCGAATTCCTTAGTTTTAAGTTCTGATCCTCTAAACTTATTTAAAATTGTGATTTCAGTCATCGTCTTCGTCATTGCTTTCGCTTTTTTTTGACTATATCCCATTTATGTCTTATTATTTCTTTATTTTTCGTTTTCATTCAGATTTAAAATTATAGCTATGAGTTATTATTGAATGTTAAATTTTAAGCAAAGGGACATACCTAGATAGAGGTTTCTTGTGTACAGCGTATTGTTTTTTGATGGATCTTTTTATAAAGTGTTTATTTAGAAACGTTGACCTTCTTCATAAAGGCATAAATATACTTAAAATCGCAACCTTTGATGAAGCAGTTTGCTATAAAGTACTTTAATACCAATGGTAATGCTATTTGTTGTTCAAAATTGATTGAGATTTTATAGGCAAGTTCAGCTTGGCCACAATATTTATGTTATCGTTTTCACACTTAAATATTTATTACTCTCAGCTCTTTATAATTTTAAAAGCTAAGATCAACGTATAGTTACCTGATATTAATTAACTGATTTTTTTCAACCAATAAAATGCTTTTGAAATGTTTCATCCAGGATTTAATTTAAACATGGGTTAGGCATTTTCAATTTGTATTTGCCAAACTATTTTGGTAACTTTTCTATTATAGTGTTGAGTTATTTAAAGATAAATGCTCAATTCGTGCTTAAAATAACTTCTAAATGAAATACTGCAGTGCATAATTATTCACCTAATATAAGCTTTCAACCAAGACTGCATTTCGAGAAACAAATCAAAATTTTTCATAAGTTCCTGTACTATCTCGATTTCAAAAAAGATGTTATTGATTGCAACAGTGGCTTTTTTGAAATTTCCAATAAGGAATCAATCTTATGACGACATAATGACTACTAACAAATATAGCAAAACAAAATTACTGTTGCAGTTGTATATCTTAACACCTTTAGTTTGTCCAAAAAGTACAGGAATTGAGGAAAAGCCTAACTCACATTTGAACAGTATGTATTGCTCTTTAAAAATAAGAGGCTTTGGCCAAATGCCATCAATTTAGTTATTAGAATAGATCTAAAGGTATAAATGCCTAATACTTTTTAGCATAAAAATAGTATAGCTTATTTTTTAATAAACCTTGAATAGCCTAATAATCTAAAACTGAACTATCTGTAAATAGTTGCTATATTCGAAGGCAGAAAATGTTACTCTATCAATTCCAAACCTCTGAAAAATTTGAACTATTTTACCTTGAACAAATACTAGTGTTTTTAAGCCAATTATTTTTGGTTAGTGGTATATCCCAAAGAATAGTGAGTTCTAAAAGTTTAGCCAAATACTGGCTATAGTAATAGTGATCAATTTATATTCCAAACAGGAAAATTATAGCCAATAGATTTAAGGTTTATATACTCGAGATTACATCACCCAGTATAAATATAAATACTCTAGTTAGCTCCAACTTTCTAATAGTTTGAAACTTTACAAAATGCCGACTGAAAGAACCCCGTTGTTGAATGGGCAAAGCCAGCATCAAGCAAATAATCCATTCCCATTTGAACCAAGCCAGTTCTGTGACTTAGTGGACCCAAAATCCCCAGATTCATTAAAAAAATTAGGTAATGTTGATGGTTTAGCTAAAGGTTTAAAGGTTGATCTTAGCACTGGTCTTTTAAAAGACGAAAGTATCCAAGGGTATGATAGTGGTAGTTCTGCTCGTCAAGAAGTATACGGTAAAAACGTTATGCCCGAAACTGAGCAACGTTCCTTACTTTCTTTAATTTGGGAAGCTTATCAAGATCATACTTTGATTTTATTGAGTATTGCTTCTTTAGTTTCACTTGCCGTTGGCTTGTATGAAGATTCTCAAAAAGATCCTAATGGAGATGAACCTAGGGTTGGTTGGGTAGAAGGTGCTGCTATTATTGTTGCAGTCTTAGTTGTTGTCCTTACCAATGCTGTTAATGATTACCAAAAGGAAAAACAATTCCGTAAATTAAATGCCAAAAAAGATGATCGTTTAGTTAAAGTAGTACGTGATGGTCGTGAAGAAGAAATTTCTGTGTTTGAACTTGTTGTAGGTGATGTTTTGTGTATGGAACCTGGGGATATCTGCCCAGTTGATGGCGTTTACATCTCTGGTCACCATTTAGTTTGTGATGAGTCTAGTGCTACAGGTGAATCTGATGCTATTAAAAAAGGTACTTTAGATCAAGAACTCGATCCTTTTATTCTTAGTGGCTCAAAGGTTCAAGAAGGTGTTGGTCGTGCTTTAGTTATTGGTGTTGGTGTTAATTCTTTTAGTGGAAAAACCATGATGGCTATGCGTGATGGTGGAGATGAAGAAACACCCCTCCAATTAAAATTAGACTCTTTAGCAGAATCTATTGCTAAACTAGGTATGGCTGCTGCTATTCTTATGCTGATTACACTTAGTCTTAAATATTGGATTACTGCTGCTATTAATAAGGATATTCCTGATTTTGCTCATGGCTTCTCAGCTATGGTACAAATAGTTATCCAAGCTATCACCATTGTTGTTGTTGCTGTACCAGAAGGTCTTCCTATGGCAGTAACATTAGCTTTAGCTTATGCCACCACTCAAATGATTAAAGACAATAATTTAGTACGTGTTTTAGCTGCTTGTGAAACTATGGGTAACGCAACAGTTATTTGTAGTGATAAGACTGGTACTTTAACTCAAAACAAAATGACTGTTGTACAAGCAGTAGTTTCTGAGAAATCTCTTGAAGGTTGCCAAGACTTGAATGAATTTAAACAAAAACTCCCTGAACAAGTTTTAATTACTCTCAATGAAGCCATTGCTTGCAACTCATCCGCTTTTGAAGGAAAAGATGAAGATGGCAACTTTACTTTCATCGGCTCTAAGACCGAAGTAGCCCTTTTAACTTTCCTTAAAGGTATGGGTGAAGATTATAACCAAATTCGTAAACATCGCAAACAAGCTCGTGTCTATCCTTTTGCTTCCAAAGTCAAATCCATGACTACCGTTGTAGAAACTCCTGATAGTAACTCTGAATACCGTGTATATTCCAAGGGTGCCTCTGAAATCATCTTAGGAGCCTGTACTCATTACTTGGATGGTGATGGAGAAACTAAGCCATTATCTAAAGAAGCCAAAGAAAATTTTAAACTCACTATCCATGGATTCGCTATTGAAGCATTACGTACAATCTCTTTAGCTTTTAGAGAAGCTTCCCAAAGTGATTTAGATTCTTTTTCTGAAGAGGAAGCGCCACTTGAAAAATTAGTAATGATTGGTATTGTTGGTATTGAAGATCCATTACGTGATGGAGTTAAAGACTCTGTTACTAAATGTCGTGATGCTGGTGTATACGTCAAAATGATTACTGGTGATAATCTTGAAACTGCTAAAGCTATTGCTACCAAAGCTGGTATCTATTCTAAGGGTGGTACTGTTATGACTGGTCCTGAATTACGTAAACTTAATGAAAGCCAATTAGCTGAAGTTATTCCTAGATTACAAGTTTTAGCCAGATCTTCTCCTTCAGATAAACAAATTGTTGTCCGTACCCTTCAAAAGCTTGGAGATGTTGTTGCGATGACTGGCGATGGTACCAATGATGGACCAGCGCTCAAGATGGCAGATGTAGGGTTTTCAATGGGTATTGCTGGAACTGAAGTAGCTAAAGAAGCCTCAGCTATTATTCTTATGGATGATAACTTCAATTCTATTGTTAAAGCAATGAAATGGGGTCGTGCAGTAAACCAAGGTGTACGTAAATTTTTACAATTCCAACTTACAGTTAACATCACTGCCGTAATATTAGCTTTTATTTCTGCACTTACTAATTCTAATAATGAATCTATTTTAACTTCTGTTCAACTTCTTTGGGTAAGCTTCATTTTAATTGTTACATACATTCGCTAATTTTCAAGGTTAATCTCATTATGGATACCCTTGCTGCACTTGCATTAGCTACTGAACCACCAACTGATGAACTTTTGGAATCCCTCCCAACTGATCGCAAAGCACCATTGATTACTAATAAAATGTGGAAACATATTTTTGGACAAGCAGTTTTCCAAAGTAAGTTTGTTTTTTATCATTATTTTATAAATTATAATATTAATCTTTAGTTTGTATCAATCTCGCCTTTATTTACTTTGGAGATAAGCTTCTTCAAATTGATATTAGCAGTCCAGATGGCGAAGCAGTTCTTCGCACTTGTGTATTCAACGCATTTGTCTTTTTACAAGTATTCAATGAGTTAAATTGTCGCCGTATCAACGATGAAGTCAATGTGTTACAAAACATTACCCATAATCAAATCTTTGTATTGGTACAAGTAGTTGTGGTTGTTGGACAAATTATTTTAATTTTATTTGGTGGTGCTGCCTTTTCAACTGTTCCACTCACGGCCTACCAATGGTTCATCTCCATCCTTATTGGTTCTCTTTCCCTTCCAGTTGGCTTAGTACTTCGTTTATTACCTGATTTTAGTTCCGATGAAGGACAATATCGTACCCCACTTGTTAGTAGAGAACAAATGATTTGGGAATCCGTTGGTCGCGATGTTCAACGCAAAAATAAAGTATTCTCTGCCTTACGTCGTTCTCGTAAATCCATGTCCTCCCATTCCAGATCATTCTCTACTGATAAGCAAAATCAAAATACAACTAACAATGCTTAGTTTTATTATCTTCCATCTACAAAATCCAATTTATATATCACCTAATATAATAAACTAAATTATTTTTGGATGGAAACTTGATTTTTTAATAATTCTTTATAAATTTATAATAAAAGAATTTCAGTTTCCCATAAAATTGAATGATTTGTAAATTGTAGCCAATAAAAACAAAATAGTTTATGTTTAAAATATTCTTAAAATGAGTACTTGTAAAGTGTTTGTTAAATACAATTGACATCAACAATTTTAATTAAAAGTTATTAAAAGGATGAGTACCAATAACAATGAGTTAGTTAAGCTGAAAGAAAAGAATAGATACACTAAGAATACAATTTTAAAATTGATTCATTGGGCGTCCAAATTGGAAAAGTTGAGGCTAATGGACTTAAACACTACGTTTTGTGAAATCATATTAAGACAAATCAACTATGAGTTTACTGAAGAATGGGTGGAATACAACGAAGAAAAAGCAGAGATTGAGATGGAAGAATCGTTAGTAAAATATGGTAGTTATGTAAGGAGGATCATGCTAACTAACTCTCATGACCTTCCGTTTTATGAAACTTTATTTAAAAACTGCAAAATTATATATACTATTAAAATCGAACAGTGCCCAGTGAATGAAGTGTTAGATCTAGTGTATAGGTACTATGGAACAGAAATTCGACATTTAACTTTAGGTAGTCCAGTAAATAAAGAAATCACAACTTTAGCACAGATACCCAAATTTCCAAAGATACTAACATTAAGAATTAATCGAATGAATATTGAAACCCCTTGTTTACAAGAAATATTGTTTTTTTTAAATGACAATTTAAAGACGTTGAGTTTGGGTCAGCTAACTCTGGTTGAAGATAACACAATAAGGTATATAGAAAATAGGTTTCCAGAGTTAGATTGTTTGGATTTAGCAGCAGAAGCGTTTTATGAAGAAGGTCTCTTAGCATTAGAAAAGTCGATACATCGATATAAAGAATTGTCATTTGGAGCATTGGCTGATATCACCAAAAATACAGCCAAGCTAAAGTTATTAAACAGTAAGATACCAAAATTAAAGAGACTTAAAATAGTAGGCAGCAAACAATTGATTGAAGAAGGGGTCAAATTTTCACAATTATTAGTAGGCAGTAATTATGGATTAAGTACAATTAGTTTAGCACGTTTGAATATGGATGTCGAATATTATTTTACAATGCAAAGGTTCCCTCAATTAGCTACTTTGACATTGGACAACTGTGCAAATTTATCTATTGAACATGTTACAACTATATTCCAACATCCAACTTTACGAACATTATCTCTAAATGGGAATAGTATAACAGATGAGCATTTTTCATTATTGGTAAGGCGTAGAAAGATGGATACTGCTCCAATAGCAAATCTTGCAACATTAGCAATCCGGGGTGCTTACCCAATTGGCTTTTTATTTTTAAGTTATTTAGTTATGAGTTTGTTAAATGTAGTAACTTTAGACGTAACATCTACAAGGACAAGGAGTGAAATACCAGTAAATACTATGATGCCACAGTTAATGAATTTGAATACCAAACCACTAAAATTGGGAGCGATAGGTATTAAAGGATCTTTTATTGACAATGTTATACTAGAAGCGTTGCTTATAATGGCACCTGACTTAAAAGTGATTAAATGTAGTGATAGTGAATCCCTTAAAAAACATCTAAGTGCAAAGCATTTATTAAAGAAAGATTTGATAATATTTACTGAGAACTAAATGAGTATCATAAATATAGTAACTATCTTAAGTATTTGAATGGAATAAATAACAGCAATTCTCAAAATAGTTTGATATTAATAATTATAAATAATACCCAGTTTGGTTTATTTTTAACAATGGTTGTTGTAATAGTTTGATAATAATAAACTAGATAATGATGCTATTTAATTTCAATTGTGCTATACTTTTATTAATTTATCCATTCCGCTAATTTTTTTAATACTAAACTCCTCGCTAATCTTAAATCTAAGGGATCATTATCAAAATCAGGTAAAAGATCTTGAGTATGGGAAGCAGAAGTAATTAAAAGTACCAGATTATTACTTGTATTCGTATTGCTTATATTGTTATCCATGGGACTGTTCTTATTGGGCAATACTGATAAGTAAGACCAAGGATCTAATTTTCCGTTTGTATAGATGACTTTGCTTATTAATTCAGTTCCGCCATACCTTTGATTTATATCTTCGACTTTAGGTGGCCCAATTGATTTACCAAAGTGTTCTTTGGAGCATACTGTGTTATAAATCCAATCATACGTTAATCTTTGGGATCTTAGACTTATTCCACTGTTTGGTGCTGTTTGATAATATCCAAACTCAGTACATGTTTGATAAGTCCACTATATAATATAATAAAAATAAATAAAGATACGCATAAGTAACTTAATAATATAATCTACCTGTCTATTAGCATTATCTGGATTGTATTTAATATCTTTAATTTCATCTATAAAGGTTAAATCATAACACGACTTATTTTGAGATTTGAAATAAATCTTGGCAGCAGTTGAAAAATATGCTAAATATTCATCAAATGACATATTATAATCTATATTACTACATACGGTATTCACATTAAATGGTACATTAGGTCGATTATATTGTACTGCTGTTGCAAACATATCCGACAACACAGATACAAACATAGTATCATCTATTACACTTTGACACTCAAATTGTTCTTTAACTCTTGAGATTGTATTACTGTTTTTACTATTTAATAGTATGTCCAAGTTTTTAGTAAAATTAGCAATAATATTAGCACACTTTTCACCAAATGAAATGGCAGTAATTTGATCGTACTGATAAAAATCTCCAAGTGCTTTTACTGGAGCGGAAGAAGCTAAAGCCGCATCAATTAAATTTGGAAACAATTTTCTAGACCAAGCAGCTAAATTACCAGCATAACTACCACCAACAACAATCACTTTTTGGTTCTCCTTTCTTTTGCTCTGTAAAAAGGATTCAATATCTTTTAAACTTTGTAAACTACTTAAATAACTCAAGTTATCTACACTCATATCTTCAAATAATTTACTTTCCCCATAATAACGATGCTCTAAGGTATAAACCATGGCTTGAAATTGTTGGGCTATCCTTACTATAAACCCACTTTCACTACTTCTTGAGACTAACTTGCCTTCCCCACCAATATATAATAATAGTGGTCCATTCTCTTTATAATAGTTATTATTTTGATAGTAGCGTTGACTAAAATTTCTATTATCATTTGGATTGAGATGATCAACTCTTTGTTGAAATATTAGACCTTTGCCTTCAGTCATCATAGGTTCCAATTTATTAGTTAATAGTGGTATTGGTTTAATTCCTGCCTCGTTTTCATAATCTATAGCTGCTATAGCCCTAAACAAAATTTAATTAATTAATTGATTAGGTTTAGTTTAATATTACCTTAAACTATAAGTTGTACTTAAACAAGTTAATAAAAAGAATAGTAGACGTATAAATAAATTCATTCTTTAATATTTGATATTGTAAAATAAAAACACAATGCGTTATTTATACATCTTTTATTTTTTTTCTTGTTATAATCTTTCTTAATTTCCGTTTTACTTTTATTGACATTTTTAACATTTTAACTTGCTTATTTTCCATTTTTAGATTTATTAATGTTGTTCAATTGCTGTTCTAGTATCTCTTTTTAACTTCTTTTAATAAAAATGATATAGCTTTAGTCTATCAATTTATTTTATTTTTCATATTTTTAACTCTAATCTATCATAAAATAATTGATATTAATTTCTTAACCAAATAAACATTTTGAATACTGCAATAATATTTTGTAATTAATGTTCTAAATCAAATTAACTTATTAGCTTATAAACTGTAAAATTTTATTAAGTAAATTAAATAATGTGCGTAGCACCTCCAGATGTTCTAATAAAATAATATTTTAATAGCTCAACATAATATAAAATAAATTGAAATCAATATTATTTTATCCACAGTTTATTAATTGAAATATAAAATAAGCTCGTATACTGAATAACTTCGCTTGACCAATGAAATCATCATGGTATGGTGCACTATTTCTTTTCTGGATTTAAAGTTCTTAAATTATCAGCAGTCACATTAATATCGGTAAATGATTTAAAGCTATTTTCCCTAAGATTAGCCTTCAAACTGCTAATTTTAGATAATATCTAAAGCGTTTGTTTGGACATAGTGACACAATATCAGAATAATCCAATGATATGAAGTATATATATTAAAAACCAGTAAAATGAGATCTATTAGGAATAAAAATTAAAATTTAGCCAATAAAATTTAAGTTTCAATTAGTATTTCTAACCTAACCAAAACAATTAGTAAAAAGTAATGGTGAGAGATTTTATAAAATTAACGGTTTCTGTTCTAATCAATTCTATCAAAATTAGGATTCATTTTAATAAGCAAGTTTTTTTGAAGCATGTCGGCAGTATTGAGAGCATCAAGTTTAATCAAGGCGAGGCAGGCTTCTAAAGTTTTGAAGGATACCTCTAATGCCTCAAAATTTTATAAATATTTAAGTCAAATTACGTTGGGCACTGTAAAGGTCGGGGACCACTGCCAAGTACCTTACAACTTTGGGGAAACTCAGTTAGCCCTTAGAAATGGCGGCTATTCATCTTTTTACCCTAATCAAGGGACTAACAATAAATCGATGGGGGATTCAATCGGGATGCTACCCCTGGTAAATAATGAGTTTAATTCAAGCACAATTTACAATCCTCGTTCAGATGCTGGATTTTTCGATTTGTACTATCCATCACCATCACCACCAATAGTTAAAGACTGGAATCAGCAATCAGATTATGGAATGCATTTACACCCCTGGCAGCAGTATTACTTTGATTATGGAGTTACAGGGATACCAAAAACAAATTCGAAGTTGCCTTTTCCAGATGAAGATAAGTTTTATTTAAGCAAGGGGTTTGGCGAAGATGCGTGTTTTATACGTAAAGACTCTTTAGGGGTAGCGGATGGAGTAGGAGGGTGGAGAAAAGTGAAAGGTATTTTTTTGTTTGTTTTAATAATACTTGAACTCAATGTTGTTTAGGTGCAAACTCTGCCTTCTTTTCGCGCAACTTGATGCATTTCGCTTGTCAAGAACTTTCAAAGTTAGAAAGTTTGGATTACAATTCTTCGCAATCACCAGCTGAAGGCGGTGTTTATTTATCGCCTTGTGAACAGCGATTGTTTTATCATCAAGTAGATCCTATTAAAATTCTTGAAAATAGTTATCGTTTAGCTATTGAATCAGCTTCAAGTTATGTAAGTAGCAATATTATTATACTAATTATGATTTATATATTTATATATTTACTTAGAAAATAAAAGGTTCAAGTACAGCATGTATTGTTATACTTCGAAATAACGAGTTGAGAATTGCGAATTTGGGTGATTGTGGAGTAGTAGTTTTAAGAGACGGCGTTGTTATTTTTCAGACTTTAGAGCAACAGCATTCATTCAATTTCCCATATCAATTGGGCACAAATTCTAAAGATCGACCAAAAGACGCACAATACTATTCATATTCAGTAGAAAAGGGAGATGTTATAGTAATGGGAAGTGATGGTTTATTTGATAATTTATTCCTTTCTGATATTGAAGAGGAAGTAACAAAATGGAAGCCCGACTTTGATTGGGTATATGATACAAATTCCTATAATGAAGTTTTGGGATTTTGCACTACATCAACAAGCCTTAGAAATGCATCAAGCCATTATGAAGCTAATTTGAGACCTGGCGACTTATCTCATGCTTTAGCAGCTCGTGCCTGTAAAGTATCACAACAAACCACGACCAATCAATCTACACCTTTCGAAGAAAGAGCTAAGAAAGAGGGCATAAAGTTTCAAGGTGGTAAAAGGGATGATATCACAGTTTTAGTGGCTGTGGTAGCACCACAAGCTCAAGATTAATATTTTACTTTTATATTCTTTTTTTAGATTTTATAACTCTTTACATCCCCTTTTACTAACACTAATAAGTTTATTTAAAGTTGGGCGTATATTGCCTTTCTATCTCTATTACATATGCTCTCTCTTAAAATTGTTGATTTTACTAATTGTTTATCATAAAAAATTTATTTTTATTTTTTAATTCATTAAATAAGTTTATAATTTGGTTACTATTATTATACTGTTATTATTATTTTACTTTATTATTGCTATATTATTTAAATTCTTCCATGACGTGGTAGCTGTTTATGATTAATAATCAACGACTATTATAAAATTTTACTAATGATAAAATTTAATTCTTTTTTGAAATGCGAAATCAAATAAAGAATAAATTAAGCCATCAACTTAAAACCTTGGTCAATTTTTATCAAAGAGATCGATGGCTTATAGCACAGCAAACAGAACTTAAAATACTAAATACGGTTTACGAATTACAAAAAATAAACAACAGTCAAGCCATTACTTTAAACAATGACCAACCCGTACAACTGTATAATCAAAATGTAGACGATGGTGAGTTTATACACACATTGAGTATCAAGACCAACAACCCAAAAGACATTGTAATGTTACACGGGTTTGGAGTGGGTTTAGGTATTTATATGAAAAACATGGGAGCATTGTGTCAATTGAGTTCCAACTATAACTTACATTATTTAGACTGGTTAGGGATGGGTTTATCTTCAAGACCAGACTTATTAAACTCATTTAAAGATGGCGTGGATATCACTTATAAAGCTGAAGACTTTTTTATTAACGGTTTAGAGGCTTGGCGAAAAAATAAAAATATCGATAAACTTCAATTAGTAGGCCATTCGCTTGGTGGTTATTTAGCTTCTTTATATAGTATGAGATATCCTGAAAGAGTAGACAAATTAATTTTATTATCACCAGGTAAGATCTCTATATTTATGATATCTAGTTTAACTTATCCATTTGTAACGTTAGTTGGCATCCCTGAAAAACTAACTGTTAAGCCAGATACCAGACATCGAGCAACAGCTCCTAAGTGGATCAATTGGTTATGGGACCGTCATATGACCCCACAAAAGATTGTGCGTAGCTTAGGACCTTATGGGGAAAGTTTAGTATTAAGGTACATTATGGGAAGGTTCCCAAACTTACCAGAAAATGAACAAGCTTTACTTAAAGAGTATCTATTTGACATAGCCGCTTTACCAGGCTCTGGGGAATACGCTTTAGGCTCTATTTTACAAGCTGGAGCTTATGCAAGATATCCTTTAAAGTATAGGTTAACTAATATTCATATACCTGTTACATTTGTTTGTAAGTGTTTTTAACATACAATATTGATAGTCTATAATAAATACTTTTATTTTTATAAATGGGGATAGAGATTGGATGAACCCTAATCACGCATATAAACTTATACCAAGTTTACCGGATGGATCTAATTTGAAAATAGTACCAAACGCAGGGCATCAATTGTTTTTAGATAACCCAACTTACTTTAATTCGCTATTGATTAATGAGTTTAACTAAAAAAGTAATTGTAATAAAATAAGATATAAAATGAGAACATAATAAAGCAATATATGTAATAACATAATAATATATATAGTTTAATTAATTTATAACGTAATTTAAAATCCTTTGCAATGTAAAAAGGTAGATAATCTCAGATAAAATTCAATATTGTCGAATTCCGTTTCTGGGCTCAATAATAATGTTTTAGGTAAGGACAAAGAGGGATTTATATTGTATCTGGCATCTTCATACCCGATCACTCGCCCAATAGCAGTTAACCAACGGAAGCGTACCACTAAATCAAAATGATTGGCTTGTACTGTTTCAACTAATTGACCCCACTCTCCACTTTTTAATGAAACTAAGCCATCATTCTTACCTTCCGCTTGATTGATGATTTGCCATGGGAAATTCAAAAAGGAAAGGTAATGCATTTTATCTAAATAAGCATTATAACTATAATAAGCTACGTTAGGGTCATCTGGCGTACTTGGATTAAATTTATCTCTACAGTAATCTGTCGTCAAGTGAGAATAAGCTGGGGCATCCAAATAACTCATCATTCTTTCAAACCACTGTTGTCGTTCATGTTTATCTTTTATTTTTTCTTCACTTGAAATTTTACCTACTTTTAAATGATCCCTACACCAATCCATAAAACTACTACCTCTATGTGGAGTCGATACTGTTGTTAAACTCTTTACTTTATATTTTTTATCTTCATTTGGTATTCTACTAATAAGGTATCTACCATCTAATCCTCCCATTGAATGCCCTAACAAGTTTAACTCTTGACCAGGTAATGTTTTATTTAATAGCTCGTGAAGTTGTTGTGCTCTTTCTGCTATTGAGCCTGTACTTGACACTTTTACTACAATTACTTTTGATCCCATCTTTTCTAATGCTTCAGCTACGCCCTGCCAATAATGCACTTGTAACGTTGGTAAATTATCAAAACCTAATTTAAATGAGCTTAGCTTTAGTTGAATGTAAATTAAACGATTCTATTACCTATTTTATCAAAACCGTATAGGCCTAAAGTGAGTAAAATATTAGCTTAATAGAAAAATAGATGCTGATAGCTTACCGTGACATAACACTACCGGATTACGAGTAGGTTTATAATCTGGTCTTAACACATAGATACTTTGACTAGTTTTAATCTTCTCTTTTTTCTTTTCTTGTGTATTCGTTTTTTGTTGAGTTACTGTGGCTTTAAGTAAGCTTTTGATAGTTGATTTAAACGGCGCGATATTTAAAGCCTGTTTTACAGCATCAAAGTTAAAGTTAATGGCCAATTTACGATTCATTATTTTTTTATAAACTAATTATACATTCTTTTATACTATCAAAAAATGAATTTACTATTCCCCTTCAACTTGACTATGTTGGATTCACATGCCAATTTATCATTTTACCTCATAATTCGTTAACTTCTTATTAAATTTGGGAATTACTTGTGCTCTTAAGCCAATCAATGTGTTCAGTCTTACAATATGCTGGTTTGGATAAGCCACAATTGAAGTTGAACTATTTTGTTTGGGCTCTTTAATTGATTTGCTGATTAAATTTATTTTAAATTGAATGTAATCTAAGTTTGACGTTATCTAGGTCATTTAATCATTACTTAATTGACTTGAGTGCATATTTGCAAACTTAAACTATATAATATTGAGATTAAATATAATAACTTGTTATCATTACTTGTATTTTAATAGCATTTATCAAATTAAGACAAGAAATTAAACACCTTTAAGACTTTTTAAACATAAATACAGTTAATAAAATAAAGTGGTATTATCGATTTACTTTAATAATAAATAAGAGCATAATAATTCATACTAAATAAATTAATTTGAAATAGTTCAAAACAATTATTTAAGTCAAAGAATATAAGTTTTTAAAAAAAGGCGAAATATAAATAATGCCATACCTAATATTAATTTCTAACAAGTGTTATTCAAACATTTTAGGCCAAACGGGCTGATTTGTTTATAATTACCATTAAAAATTTTACTAAGTAGAAAAATTTAAAAACAAAAATAAATATTACTTATAACATCTATTAAAATTATAGTAAATCGTTTCAGTATATTAAATACTGTAGTAGATATTGCAACTTGAAAACAGAGGAGTTTGTTTTTGAAAACCAACCCATTTGGGACAGTTTTTGAGGACGTTATATTATTTAGGCTTATATAATGTAAATGTGTTACTTTGATGACATATACATAAATTATTACATAAAAATTAATCTGGTGTTGTTTTTTATAACGTTTGTCATTAGAATAATTAATGCCATACTAAATAATATAGCTTGTCTTTTTAATTTTTTTCAAAATTTTAAATAAGTAGGTAATTCACTATAACTCAAAAAACAACTCGAAAAATAGTACGTATAGACTCATTTTAAAAGCAACCAGGTTTTCAACATACTTTAAAATTACAATAATAAATTCAGTGTAAAGTTTAGTCTCTTTAATAAGCTTTGTTTTATATTGCTTAATATATTATACATTGAGTAAGAATAAAGTTAATTACTTTTTTTAAATATTGAAAGCAAAAAATAAATATGGGGATGTATTTTTGTATTTAAGAATTTTACTAACAAATTCTCCGCTCAAATAGCGCTTAAAAGATAGAAAAAGTGATGAAGCCAAAAAAAACATCCCTATATATTTTCGATACATTATAATTCATTTCTAATAAATAACCTTAGTTTTTTAGCTTTAAAAAAAGTGAAAGTCGTAAAAATATAATTAAACACATTATAACTCAATGAATAATTTGTCAAATAACATAGCATAAAGCTTATTAGGGATTCCAAACTCTATACTACACTTGATATTATGATGTTGGAGATGCAAGCAGTCTAATAACTTCAGTAAAATTTGTAAGTTTTTACAGAAAAATGTATAATGCTTTTATAAAAGCAACTAAGTTTAACTATCATAACATATTAATAAAAAATGTAAAATAAAGTTTGGAGTTTTTAATAGCTCTTTTTAACATTACCTACTGCACTATTTATTGAGCTATAGCAAATTTAGCTACTTTTTAAAGTGTTAAAAAGGATTTAGTTTTGGTATAGTATAAAGCATTTTAATAAAAAAAGTTGCTAAAAAACATTACCAGAGTAGTTTGTATACATTAATATATATGCTTGTTATTAAAAAATCATATCCACATTATATAATCTTAGATATTATAATGATTTTTCATACCAGCCTTTTTAGCCAAATCGGACCGGATGAGCTGAGTTCAAATAGTACTTGCTAATAATTAATTTCAGATAATCAATTCAAATAATAGGAAATTTATTTAGATTAAGTATAATTACATTCAAAATCTCCATTAATTCTGTCTTTCGATCTCCTTTGAATTTTCCCTTTATCCTTGCACTATCTACTTTATTAAATTTTATTAAGATGAATCGCCACTAACTCAATGAGTAATAAACATACTACAAATTCTAAAAAAAATTATCTTTTAAGCGTTTATAGATATACTTAGAACAACTTATCCCTCACCATGGATCTCTAACCTTTCTTTTCTTATTCTCTTCACTTTTGGTTGCAACACATTTTGTTACATTCTTTTTTCAAATATTTTATTCTATTAATTAGACTTTTTTTGCTTATAGATGGTCATATACTTAATATAATATTTTATAACAAGATCATATCTTTTAATTTTAGACAAGTGATCTGCTTTAACTTTAATCCACTCTAAAACAAGCGAGCCTGTTTTAAGTAAATAAGACTGTTCTAAATGTTTTTCCAGCCCCTTCCTCATCTCCTTTAGTAAGAAGTATTTTAACTAATAGAGTAAGCCCTGATTATGTTTATTTCATATCATTTGCTATCCTAAAATATATTTTTGCTGGTAGTTATCCTTCTTGGTTAAATAACAGTTGTTATATAAGATATAAAATTCGATATCTTTATGTGTGTTTATAACCTTATTTAAAGTTTTTTGAGCAAGACTTAAACCTAAGTTGGCTATTTATCAAATCACGTTGAATTGAACTAGTTAAAAATTTATGTGATCCTTTTCTAAATACAACTGGTTCACCTCAAATTGAAAATAAATAGTGGTATTTTCTACAATCAGCCACTTGTTTGTTTGGTTTTTTTGAAGTTTGCTGCTTAAAAAATCAGTACTTTGCATTGAAATTTATAATGCTAAGCTAGAAAATTATTTATAAATGTAATCTGACATACTACAATTTTGATTATTATTATTATTGCTAGTATCTTTTTCTTATATGATAATATTAAATTGTAGTTAATTAAAGATATTTTAAAATAAAAAATACAAATTACATAATTTTAAAATAAAGAAAGCTAAAATGTTTGAGAATTTTTGATTTTTACATTTTAAATTTAATAGTATAAAAGTAATTTATCAGTGAAATTATGATAAGTTAATAAAAGCTAGTTTAAGTCAATTTATAAACTACGTTTTATTAAAGTGTGGGAAGAATTATTAGTTAAAATTTTAGCTTAATTGAGATGAACCAGTTGTATCCGATCAAATTCCGTAACCCTTCTTTTGTTTACCCCAAGGCAAATCATTAGTAAAAGGAGTATTTGATAGTTTCTAAATTGGCTGGGTTTTTTAAAGATAATACCTTGTATAGCTCATAGCTTTTCGTATACTGATTATTATAGTAAGCTGATTACATATCAGGAAATTTTATAATAAAAGTGTGCCCATTGTTATCATCCAAATGATATTTAAATCTATTTGAATACTTTACTTCTAAATTATCCAAAACAGTTTTACCAATATTCATTTTTATTAAACTAATGTATTGCTACTTCCTTTTTATCTAATAAATTAAACAAGTTTATCAAATTTTTAATGTTATTGGGGCCATGTTGAATAGATTGCTCAAACTCCCTCTTTGTTTTATTATAATTTCTTATTTTTGAACAAGCTGTTCCTAATACACTTTTAATACTTAAACATAATACTTTAATAGCTTCTCTTATTGAAGATTCCTTTGATTTTATATTTGCCAAAGTTTCAATAGCCACTTTGTATTTCTCGATTCAAAGATAGCATCTAGCTTTAGGGTGCTCTGATTTCAAAATACCATGGTCAATTTTGTCTAATAATTTAAGACCCTTATTATACTCTTTAAATGAAAAGTAAGTCATTACTGCTGAATAGAATTCTGCAGGGTTATTAGCTTCTCAATCCTTTTTCATCTAAAAACATACTACTAATCTTATAAATGTTACTACCCCTTTTTTCTTTGGTATCCTGTATTATTAAACATATGAGGATGTTTTTTTTGGTTTCATTACTTTTTCCATTTTTTAAGCGCTATTTGAGTGGAAAAATTGTTAGTAAAATTCTTACACAAAAATACATTCCCATATATTAAATTTAATAAAAAAAATAGTTTTTGTTAGCTTTTGTGAAATATTGCTTTATTTAGCTCTCAGATTGATTATAACATAATCGATCACTTAAGTTGTTGTGCTCTCAAGTTCAAATACAATCAATTCAGAGTCCCTTATTTTGATTTACTGCGAGAATTTATAACTTTATATTGCAAAGAATGATATCTTCTCGTTTTGATATCCATACTTGTTGGAGTATAAAAGAGATTCTTTAACATGATAACTCGAGACTTTTTTAATTGAGTTACTCCCTGATATCGTATCATCAATAAAGCCACTAAGTCTTTCTGACAACTTCTTACGTAGATTTTACAGTAGTATTGTCTATTCTATTTATTTTACATAGTTTGTAACTTACTACGTATTATTCTTATTGATTTAAGTCTATCTTAGTTATATAAACTAAGGTCGTTCGACTCAAGGCAAGTTAATTAAGCAAGAATAGCTTTTAACTCCAACCACTGAGTACCAACTTTCACACTTTTTTGTTTGTTTTAATATATTTTTCAACTATTTATTACTTTAATAAATATTATTATTATTATTATTTATTAATTTACAAAAAAACATTTAAATAATAAAAATAAAAACTATTGAATTATAATATGAAATTTAGTGCTTAATATGCAAGTTAATATTTGATAAATAAAATTAAAAGCAGTTTTTATTTAGTTAACTGGCTATAAGTCAAAAAAGCTTAGTTTATATGACTATAATAAACTTAAATTAACAAAAATAGCATATAATAAGCTATAAACTATACAAAATAAACAAAATAAAAAATATTGTTATAAAATTTACATAAAATACTATAAAACTTAATAATTTTATTAAAAAGTTTTTTTATACTTTAATTAAGTAACTATATGGGGGTGTCTTTTTGGTTTCATTACTTTTTCCATTTTTTAAGCGCTATTTGAGTGGAAAATTTGTTAGTAAAATTCTTAAATACAAAAATACATCCCCATATATAAAAAACATAATAATAGTTATTTTTTATTATATTCTCTAAATATAAATATTAAAATATCAAAATAATATTTTTTGCAATTAAATAATAAAATTTTTTACAGAAAATTTAAATAAAAGGCTTTGAATTAATTATATCTGAATTCAAAAATATAATAGCTTTTAGTAGCAAAATTATTTAAAGTGTGAAAGTTGATACTCAGTGGTCGGAGTTAAAAGCTATTCTTGCTTAATTAACTTGCCTTGAGTCGAACGACCTTAGTTTATATAACTAAGATAGACTTAAATCAATAAGAATAGTATGCAATAGGCTACGAATTATGTAAAATAAATAGAATAGACAATACTACTGTAAAATCTACGTAAGAAGTTGTCAGAAAGACTTAGTGGCTTTATTGATGATACGATATCAGGGAGTAACTCAATTAAAAAAGTCTCGAGTTATCATGTTAAAGAATCTCTTTTATACTCCAACAAGTATGGATATCAAAACGAGAAGATATCATTCTTTGCAATATAAAGTTATAAATTCTCGCAGTAAATCAAAATAAGGGACTCTGAATTGATTGTATTTGAACTTGAGAGCACAACAACTTAAGTGATCGATTATGTTATAATCAATCTGAGAGCTAAATAAAGCAATATTTCACAAAAGCTAATTAAATTTATTATATGAATTGTAGTTAAACTAATTACAGTTTGTAATTAGTTTTATAAACAATTTAAGTAATTATTATGTTTTAATCAATTATAAAGCTAATAATATAAAAATTTTCCCAACTGAATATAAATTTAAAAATATAATTATATTTAAATAAATTGAAATTTAATACTGGTAAAAGCATGAATTTTAAATTTATTAATATAATACATAAGTTATATTTGATATTTTTTATAATTCCAGAAACTGGTTTCTATATAAAAACAAAAAAGCATACTTATTTATAACTAAACTTATAAGTAATGGGTTTCAATTTAGTAATATAACCTTGTTTTGAAGGTGAAACTTGTAATAAAATTTAAATTAATTTAAAAATAACTATAAAAAAATGATAGTTAATTTATCAGTTTTTATTTTCTTTTAAAACATAAGCAAATTTATTGTTGCAAAAGTATCCAAACCAGAACTTGATTTTAATGTGTGTTTGTTAAAAAGTATAAAAGTAAACTATTACCTTTTTTTTAAACTTTAATATAAAGAATTAATTTAAGCTCAAATGTTAAATATTAAAAAAATAAGTATTAGTTTTATACTATTACTTTAAAACTTAATTTTTCTTTTTTTAAATATGAGGATGTATTTTTATGTTTAGGAATTTTGATAACAATTTTTCGGCTCAAATAGTGCTTAAAAGATGGAAAAAGTGATGAAGTCAAAAAAAACACCTCCATATTAATACCTTTAGCTATAAACATTTTTACTATTACTTGACTTTGTTTTGGTTTGGCTTTATATAGAATTAAACTCCAGTTATTAATAAACTATTATTAGGTAATTGTTTTATATTCAGTTAATATTAAACTTCAATCAGTTTGCTTTTTATTATTTATTTGAATAAATTGCTGATATATTTTGCTTTATTTTATAATTTTTCTATTTATTTTAACTATATTAATAATAAATAAAATCCATTTTTCCATTTGTTTTTAATAATAATTGTGAAACATTGTTTTATCAGCTTTATGATTAATTACAATATAATAATCATCTAATTTGTTTATAAAACTAGTTGCAGCCTTATAACCAATTTAGCTATAATTTATATAATATAATCGATTCAAAGTTTTTCAATTTGCTATGAAAATTTCTACCACCTAATTACAAAAGACATTATCTTTTTATTTTGAGATCCATACTTGGCAATTATAATAAAAAATTATAATTATAATTGTATTTTTTATATATAACTACCTAGTTAGAGTATAAAAGTGATTTTTTAATATAATAACTTAAAGTTCTTTTATTTTATTTATTTTGTATAGTTTATAGCTTATTATATGGGGGTGTTTTTTTTGGTTTCATTACTTTTTCCATTTTTTAAGCGCTATTTGAGTGGAAAGATTGTTAGTAAAACTTTTAAACAAAAAAATACATCCCCATATGCTATTTTTATTAATTTAAGTTTATTATAGTTATATAAACTAAGCTTTTTTGACTTATAGCCAGTTAACTAAATAAAAACTGCTTTTAATTCTAACTACTGAATATTAACTTTCGCATAACGCATCAATTTATTTTTAACTTTTTAACTTTATAATATATATAAATCTTTTTTAAAATCTATTTTCATATATAATTATTATACTTGACTGACTTAAAATTGATATTTGATAATAAACTTATTATTGCTATTTAAAATATCATTATAGCTTATTAGTTTTAAAATAATTAATAACTTTTATTTTATATTAATTTTAACTAATTATTTTAATTATTGCTTTAACTATTTACACAAAATACAGCAGTCAATTGTTTAAATAAAAAATAAATTATCTGAATTTTTGCAACTATATTATATCATCTTACAATTTACTCTTCAGCAGAATAGCTGCCTTTCATCAATAACCAAAATAGGCAAATTAGTCAAAAATAGAAGCCTTAAAACCCAATCATTTCAGTTCCTCAACTAAGACTAGAAATCGAATCAAAAGAATAAGTGACATTAATTTTCCCAGAAATAAAAATCAAATAATCTCTAATACATCATTTTCTTTTGCTGTTTAATTACAATCAATACTAAGAGTTATCATTAGAAGAATGGTGATAGAAACTATTTGATACTCACAAACTTAAATATCTCTGAGTTTGCTTATACTTTCGTCTAAGGCCTTAGAATCAATATCAATCAAACTTGAGCTTTAAGCTAATTTGAACATTATTATCAATAAGTTTTAACTTATTACTACCAATTTTCTTATTATTGAGTAGTTTTAGTTAGTTCTTATTGTGTGGGCAGTTGGCATAGGTAAGTAAATAAGTAGGTAAGTAAATAAGTAGGTAAGTTAGTGGTTAGGAGGTTTATTTATCACTGCTTCAGAATATTACCAATTGACTGTTATTTAGTTATCAGAATCTAATCCATGGTAGGGGTGGGTAGCAGGCATCTAATGATATTTAAGGAAAGGTAAGGTGATTGAGGTAAGATGGTGAAGTTAAGCGACTGATGGAAGGGATTCATCAACTGTTGTTTTATGATATTATTAATAAATTTTATTATAGTTTCCAGCATTCAAGCGATAGTAAAGTGGTGTTGCTAAAGCATTCTACTGGATGGTTTTTACTTAAATAAACTAGATAATACTTTTAATTCTATTATTCACTTACTAACTATTTATACTTTCCTTTTCTTTTCTTTTCTTTTCTTTTCTTTTCTTTTCTTTTCTTTTCTTTTCTTTTCTTTTCTTTTCTTTTCTTTTCTTTTCTTTTCTTTTCTTTTGTTTTGAATAAAAAACATTAACCTTTTTTAATTTTTTGTTTTAATTTTTTCTATTTTTATTTTCATTGTTTTAATTTTTTTAAATATTCCTATAATTTAAAGAACTTTTTAAATGTAATCCTCTGCTTATATTAATTTCATATACAATATATTACTACATTGTACATGGTTAAAATTTGATGTTTAAGTTGATCTTCATTTAATTTAATAATGAATAGAGCTAATTCCTTAATACTGTTAGAATCTGAAATATAATACAGACATTCATTAAGATAGTAACTAACATATATTGTGATAAGATCGATAGTAATAAGCTTTGACATTATATTAATACTATTAACTTATAAATACTTATCTCTTTAACTTATCAAATAAAATCTAAGAAAGTAAATCCAACACATTAATAACGAAAACAGGCTTCTATCAAACAATATGCATCTAAATGGGAGTTGACTTTGTTGTAGTTTATTGTTATCTTTAGGAAATCGAATTGTAATTTTTCTTATAGGCTCATACGTTAAACAGTAATAAAAGGTAAGATTGTTTAGCTTTTGCATCCCAAGAAAGTATACACATTGACCTCTTTGCTTACCTTTATAGCCTTTTTGTTTTTTATATCCATTTACTATAAGTGAGTTCAAGTAGGATCCTTTTTCATTGATAATATTTGGTAAAAATAAATAAAATAGCTTTTTATACACTCTCTAACAAAATTGACCAAATATTTTTTTAGGAAATAAATCCTAGATAATTACTAGTTACATATGTCGATAAATAAAGTTATCAGGTATTATAGGCATTAACATTGTTAAAAGCTTATAAATAATATTTATAAGCTCCTACGCTACAATTTGCTTGTATTTTTATAATATTAGTTCAAATCGAAAAGACTGAAATTAAAAGTAGGATATATCAAAAGTTTATGTGAGTAGTAATACACCATTTTATCTTAGTTTAAGTTATTTTACTATGTAATTATCGTAAAATTTAATCTTAAAAGTTAAATTAAAACTTCAATTTGAAAAGTTTATTTAATTAAAGTTTCTAAATTGAAAAATAAAAGTAAAGATAAAAGTCAGAAAATTTCAATTCACAAGTTGAACTTTCTAAAAACTCTATTCATTAAAAATAAGTTTTAATCAAAAAGTATATTTTTTCAAAAGGTTTAAAGTTCCAACAAACCTTACCAGAGCGTGCGTTAATTGGCTTAAAAACCTAACGGTCAAATTTTCAGTTTTAGCTAGAATAAAAGTCAACTAAAGGATTAGCATTAGCTACTAAGTTCCATGTGATTTGCTGGTTCAAACGGTGGGTAATTCCACCATCATGCTTTTTATATAGTAACACGAAAGACCAATAAACGAAGGAGTAGAGTAAGATGCATTTACTTTGATTTGATAAATAGGAATAGTAAAGATTAGGAAATGAAGTAATTAACTTTTTTATAAATTAAAATAGTTATCCACTTTTTTTAATAGTTTTAAACTTTAAAATTTTTATAAAATGAAAAAAAAAGTTGCTAATGCTCAAAAATTACAGCCCATCCCACTACCATCAACTCAAACTCGCTTTGAATTTTTTGTAGCTCATCAATTAGGTAACAACTTTACAATATAGCCATAATCATAATCACAACTAATCTTACCTTAGAATTTTCACTCACTCTAATAACTTTAATATTATTTGGCTATGGTTTAGAGTTACCTTATTTTAATTATTTTGTGAAAATCCAAGGCAAAAAGATAAATGGATTATATGAAAAGACATGGATGGATTTAGCTTTTATCTTTTTTTATTTTTTAGCATTTACTTTTTTACGTACATTTTTATTGGATTATGTATTCGTTCCTTTTATTCGCTGGTATGGTGTCAAAAATAAAGGAAAACAAGAGAAGTTTAAAGAGCAAGCATTTTTAAGCTTGTTTTATACAATTTCTTGGTTATCTGGGATGGTAAATTTTTATTATTATTAAGTTATAGTTTATTTTATATTGATATTAAAATTTATAATTTTTTTAGCATTTGTTAGTCAACAGTGATTATTATATGAATTTTGAAAATTTATGGAGAGGCTATCCACATTTGGAACTGGATTTTTATTTTAAAACGTATTATTTAGTTCAAATGAGTTATTGGCTTCAACAAATGTACTTTGTACAAATCGAAGTTAGGAGAAAAGATTATTTAAATATGATTACTCATCATGTTATTACTAACTCTTTAGTCGTATTTTCATATATTACAAATTACACTAGAGTTGGCCATGTTATGCTTGTACTAATGGATTTTGCGGATATTTTCCTTTCGGTAAGTTCTATAGTTTAGTTTGGAATGTGGTTATTAATCAATTATAAAACTTAAAAGACAGCTAAAGTGTTGAATTATCTACGATTGAAGCTTATTTGTGATATTACTTTTACAGTCTTTTTTATTTCTTGGATAGCTTCAAGGCATATTGGGTTCGGTGTGGTTATGTGGAGTATTATGTTTGATCCAGAAAAAGTAAATCCAAATGAGATATGGAACCCTAAAGAAGGTGTCTTTTACACTTTTAATGTAAGACGTTTCTTTTTGGTTTTGTTAACGGGACTACAAGCATTGATGTTTGTTTGGCTTTGGATGATCTTACGTGTATTTATTAAAGTAATTGTTGGTACTGGTGCAGAAGATGTCAGAAGTTCAGATGAAGAGTAAATTTTATACTGATTTGTTTAAATGAATATTTGTTTACTAATTTATTTATTAGTGATGATGTTGAACATGAGACAAAGGCTTTAAATGAGAAGAAGAAAGCTTAATTTTTTTTATTGAAGATGATAAATAAAAAAGAATAACAATTAACTAATCTCGGTTTACTATGTATAATTTTAGTTAGATGTATTGGACTAGTCTTTAATTTTTTTCCATAAAAACAAATCTCTTATGGGGCTCTACCTTAATTTTAGTATAAATCTTTTTTTTAAAATTTGTTTTTTTACTTTCTACTTTATTATTATTTATATTGTTTTTAGGGGGTTCTATTACTATCAACGATAACGCCATTATCGTTGGTAGCAGATAGAAGGCCTCTTGTCTTTGTGTAAGGTATACTAGGATGTGTTTCTTTGTTTTAGTATTTGATTAATAGTTTTTTCAAGCTTCTATTGCTTATACAATAGGTAAATAAATGAAACTAAAAGATTTCCATATCAAACTGTTTATTTATGTATTGAATGAGAATGTAGTTTTTAGTCTCATTTCATTGTCCATTTTTTGCATCTAAAAGCTCGAAAAATTTGTAATTAAATACTAAAGCAAAAAAAATACCTACAGATTTTTGAATGACTCACTTTGAATACTGGTTTGATTAATACTTTTCTGTTTAGTTTGTATATCCTTTGTTACATCAAATAAGCCTCAAAGTAACATCAATGCTTCACAGGAAAATATTAGTAGTATTTTGATGAGTCATTCAATGCTAATAGTCCGCAGAAGATAGTGAATTACTTGATACTAACATACACTATATAACGTTACTAGCAATTTTTTTAAAAAAAGAATTAAAATCAACTCAAAAAACAATGATTTGACAGAATTTAAACAAAGTAAAGAAATCAAAATTAAAAAAAAACGCTCAACTTTTATTTTAAAAAAAAAGCAAGATGGCATCAGAGAATAATCTATCACCTACAGCTACCAGTAATAATACTAGTAATATGACTTCACCAGCCATATCAAATATAAAATCCCCCCAACCAAGTGAGAACAATGAAGTAAGAAAAAGTAATAAAGAAATGACTAAAGCTGAAAGAAGAGCACTTCAGGTAAGTTATTAATAATTTATCAAAAGAAATTCTTTATTAAAATCATTTGGAAATCTAGGAAAAACAACGTGCCGAAAAAGAAGCCAAAAAGCAAGGAAGTTCCAGTAGTTCAATTTCTAAGCAAAATAAAAAAAATGAAGGAACAAAAGCTAATACAACTCCATCAAGCAAATCACTTAAATCGGAGGCCCCTGCGAATGCTCAATCCAAAGATAAAACCAAAGAAAAGTCTTCTGAAGCCTCAAAACTTCAAGGTTTATCTTTATTTAAACATTTAGAAACATCGACCAAATCCAGTAATATATCCATTAAAGATGTTCATCCAGCTATCATTGAATTAGCTAGTCAATTTAAAGATTATTTAATCTGTGGTTCCAACGCTCGTTGTATAGCTATGTTACAAGCATTTAAACAAGTAATTATAGATTACATGACACCACCGCATACCCCATTGTGTCGTCATTTAGTTGCTCATCTATCCCCTCAAATTACTTATTTAGTTACAGCTAGACCAATGTCAGTGACTATGGGCAATGCTATTAGATATTTGAAAACTGAAATATCTACAGTGGATCCGGATTTACCAGAGGATCAAGCAAAGAAATATTTATGTGAAAGTATTGATCAATTCATTATTGATAGGATAACAGCAGCGGATGTTATTATTGCAGAAAATGCGATGGGTAAAATTAAAGAAGGAGATGTGATTATGATTTATGGAAGGTAAGTTAAAACAATGAAAATAAAAATTTTGAGTATTGAGTTTATTAATGATATTTTTTAATTTAGCTCTTCTGTGGTATTACAAGTTTTGGAATCAGCTATTAAAAAAAAGATACAATTTAGAGTTATTGTAGTAGATGCTGGGCCTAGGTTTGAAGGTAATTATTAAGGAGTTTGTTTTTGATAAGGGTAATGACATTAATAAATAATTTAAATTAGGTAAACATATGTTAAGAAAGTTAGTTGAATTAGGAATTGAGTGTAGTTATATATTGTTACATGGGGTAGCTTATATTGCTAAAGAAGTAAGTGTTAATTATTATAATTATTAATATATAACATTGTAACTTGAGAAAGAAAGGGAGAATATTAATAACAATATTGATATTTATTTATTTTAGGCTACCAAAGTATTCTTAGGTGCTCATGGTTTATTTTCAAATGGTACTTTATTATCTAGAGCGGGTACTGCTATTGTTGCTATGACTGGTTATGATCAAAAAATACCTGTAATTGTATGTTGTGAAACTTATAAATTTAGTGAAAAAGTACAATTAGATTCCATTGTTTGGAATGAAATTGGTAAGTTATTGACTAATTAATAATTAAATAATAATAATTTAATACTAATGTTAATATTAATATTTCATATTATTTATAGGTAATCCAGAAGATTTAATTACTACGAATAATAATCCATTTTTATCCAACTCTAATAATACTACTGATGATAAATTTAATATGGAAAGTTTTAAAACAATGAATAATGTATTTGGATTGAATTTATTATATGATTTAACACCACCTCATTATATTTCTATGGTTATTACAGAAGTAGGTATGATTCCTTGTACTTCAGTACCGGTGGTATTACGTGAATATGGTACTTTAATGCAATAAATTAAAGGGTGAAGTAAAAAGAGAGCATATCAGATATGTTATGAAGGGGAAAGTTAATAAATAGATTTATTATGTAACTTATAATTTACTTATTTAAATTATAATTAGTTTTTTTATTAAATATTAGATTATTGGATTATATATTGATGACTATATAAACTATTTTATATTTTTTTTAAAATTGGATTTTATCTAAATACATTTCATTTTAATTGATTTCTAATAAAGACCAATAAATTTAAACTTAGCTTTAAATTCTCGATGCTGATTGGTTAATAATTCAACTATGAATTTCAGTTACCTCATTTTTAATCGAAAATAACAAATTCTAAATTTATTTAATTTTATACAACAGTTACTATTTCTTCAATTATAAAAATTAAAAATGAGTAATCAGCTCTCAGAAAAACAAGCTAGTTTTAGTGGCTCTTATGCCTTAGACCAATCCATAGCTGGATTAACAGCAGGTGCTATCTCAACTTTATTATTACATCCTATGGATTTAATAAAAACTAAAATGCAAGGTAAATTATAATATTATATAAACTAATGATAATAACAAAATAATAATACTAACCCGTTTTTCGTATTATTATAGCCGATGATTTTAAAAAATTAGAAAACAAGAGAATCATAGGACGTAGTATCTCCGCAATAAAATCTGCAATAAAAACGGATAGTTTATTAGGATTATATCGAGGTTTATCACCTAATTTAGTAGGTTCTGCTTTATCTTGGTCATTTTATTTTGGTTGGTAAGTAGAAAATAATCTAATTTATATTTAATATCAAATATTCAATCGTTATTTAATATTAATATTTTCTATTGTCATTATTAGGTATAGTATAATAAAACAACAATATCATTCTGATTTGGGGGATGGTAGAATATCTAATAAGTTATCTTCAACTCAATATATGTTAGCTTCTGCACAAGCAGGTGCATTAACTGTATTATGTACTAATCCAATTTGGGTAGTAAAAACTAGGATGTTAACAAGTCATAAAAATCAGGTAGGGGCTTATAGGGGCTTATTAGGTAATACATTATTAATAATAATAATAATAATAACGACATAGTTATTCCTAATACATATTATATTAAATATTGAGTATTTCACTAATTTAATCTCATTATTAGATGGATTAATAAAATTAGTACAATTTGAAGGTATACGTGGTATGTATCGAGGATTAACACCAGCTTTATTTGGTACATCTCATGGGGCTGTTCAATTTATGGTCTATGAAGAATTAAAAAAATGGAAAAGTAAAAAAAATTTATTAAAAAATAAGGATGTTAAGTTAAAAGATGGTTTAGTAAGTTTATTATTATATTATATTTATATTATATTTATATTATATTTATATTATATTATATTATATTATTATTGATTTAAATTATACATTTTAATGTTGCTTTTACTATTACTTAGCCTGTTATGGATTATCTTTGGATGGCTTCTTTATCAAAAACAATGGCCTCGATATTAACATATCCTTATCAAGTAGTCAAAACTAGATTACAAGTAATTATTTTTATATTACGTCATGATACAATATACAATAATTTATTTATTAGAAACAAGTCGATTTAAAATCTAACACAGAATATAAAACTACGTTAGATACCATAAATAAAATATTTAAGTAAGTTTAATTATCACATAATACAATAATAATTAACTAATAATTAATAACTAATATTTTAATTTTAATTTAATAATAGAAATGAAGGTGTAATGGGATTTTATAAAGGATTAGGACCCAATATATTAAGAGTATTACCGGGTACTTGTATTACATTTACTGTTTATGAATCTTTATCCAATTATTTTAGAAATGGTACTTTTTTTTAAAAAAAATTATATTGTAATTAATTTGAATAAAAATATACGATGCTTGTGTTTTATAAGGTTATTATTGATTATAATTTGTTAGTTGTCGTATTACTGATTATGGTTAGTAATTTAGTAATACACAATATTAGATGATCAACAGTTATCTTATATAAACTAGATAAAACTATGGTTTTTTTTTTCAAAGCTTAATAATTAAAATAATTAACCCAAATAGCTAAACTAAATTATGTTTCTTTTAGCTAACCCAGGTTGTAACATAATCTTATTCAATATTGAGCATTGAAATACTTATATTGAAATATTAAATCTTTTAGTTTGTTGCTTTTTAATCAAATAGTACACTATTTTTGTATTAATAACCATGTACTAGTATCACTATATAAAAGTAATTACATATAAAAAGTACTATTTTATAATAATTTTTATTACTTAATAACGGATTAAATAAGCACCGGTTGTTTAGTATTAAATAATATACCCTTGACCACAAACAATAATAACAGACTTAATTTATATATAATTTATTAATCAAATGATCATTTTTTTAAAACAAATGGTTTGATATTGATTTAAGTTTAATAAATTTTTGCTTAAAAACAGAACTATGAATAATCTATAAAGTTTTTATAGTTAAAGATAATGTAGTAAAGTTATCAAAGAAAGCAGTTTAAGCTGGAGGAATCTTTATCAAAAGCTTAATAGAAATGATAAAAAATTAAGGTTAAGAAAGGAAAAGTAATGATTTAATTAATTATGTGTGAGAAGCTAGATTTTTTAAAGAATTTAAAGGTGAAGTAATAAAAAAAAGTAAACAGAGTTTTAAAAAACTGAATTGTATTGTAAAGAAAAAACATGTTTTTTATCAGATTAAACTGGGATAGAAATTTTATTCAAGTGCTTAAAACCTTGCTTAACAAATTTAATAGTTAATTTACTATAAAAAGATATGCTTAACTTGTATCTACGAAGTTGTTATTAAATTAAATAAACAAAGAGCTTAAAAGTCATTAAAAGCTGTATCTAAATTTTAAAAACCAAATACTTTATTAAAATATTCATGAACTAACTGATAAATAAGACTAAATAATTCAACAATACTATAAAGAAGAATTTTTAAAATTTAACTTGTTTATCTAAGCATTCGTTTATAAACAATCTAAGAATCAAAATAGAATGTAATAAAAATATTAGTGGGATTACTGACAACTTAATTGGCATCTACTAGTTTATGTAAAGTTTTTGTATAATACAAATATGAATTATTGTTTTATTTTATTTTTCGTTGTAATGAATACAGAGAGGTTTTTAATTTACCAAACATCTTATGGGAATATATTTTTTTGTTTAAGAATTTTACTGATAGTTTTTCCACTCAAATAGCGCTTAAAAAACGAAAGTGTTGGAATAAAAAAACACCCCCTTATGACTTTAATATTTAATTCACTTTAATTTTAAAAAAATTAAAAAATAGAAAAAATTAAAACAAAAAATTAAAACAAAAAATTAAAAAAGGTTAATGTTTTTTATTCAAAACAAAAGAAAAGAAAAGAAAAGAAAAGAAAAGAAAAGAAAAGGAAAGTATAAATAGTTAGTAAGTGAATAATAGAATTAAAAGTATTATCTAGTTTATTTAAGTAAAAACCATCCAGTAGAATGCTTTAGCAACACCACTTTACTATCGCTTGAATGCTGGAAACTATAATAAAATTTATTAATAATATCATAAAACAACAGTTGATGAATCCCTTCCATCAGTCGCTTAACTTCACCATCTTACCTCAATCACCTTACCTTTCCTTAAATATCATTAGATGCCTGCTACCCACCCCTACCATGGATTAGATTCTGATAACTAAATAACAGTCAATTGGTAATATTCTGAAGCAGTGATAAATAAACCTCCTAACCACTAACTTACCTACTTATTTACTTACCTACTTATTTACTTACCTATGCCAACTGCCCACACAATAAGAACTAACTAAAACTACTCAATAATAAGAAAATTGGTAGTAATAAGTTAAAACTTATTGATAATAATGTTCAAATTAGCTTAAAGCTCAAGTTTGATTGATATTGATTCTAAGGCCTTAGACGAAAGTATAAGCAAACTCAGAGATATTTAAGTTTGTGAGTATCAAATAGTTTCTATCACCATTCTTCTAATGATAACTCTTAGTATTGATTGTAATTAAACAGCAAAAGAAAATGATGTATTAGAGATTATTTGATTTTTATTTCTGGGAAAATTAATGTCACTTATTCTTTTGATTCGATTTCTAGTCTTAGTTGAGGAACTGAAATGATTGGGTTTTAAGGCTTCTATTTTTGACTAATTTGCCTATTTTGGTTATTGATGAAAGGCAGCTATTCTGCTGAAGAGTAAATTGTAAGATGATATAATATAGTTGCAAAAATTCAGATAATTTATTTTTTATTTAAACAATTGACTGCTGTATTTTGTGTAAATAGTTAAAGCAATAATTAAAATAATTAGTTAAAATTAATATAAAATAAAAGTTATTAATTATTTTAAAACTAATAAGCTATAATGATATTTTAAATAGCAATAATAAGTTTATTATCAAATATCAATTTTAAGTCAGTCAAGTATAATAATTATATATGAAAATAGATTTTAAAAAAGATTTATATATATTATAAAGCTAATAATCTACTTGAAAAGAATTGGTTCGATATTACATAAAACATATGTAAAGGTAGGATGTATATATTAATACTATGGTTAAAGGAACTGAAAAGACATAAAAGTGGCAGAAATAGATTGAAAAATCATTTAGTAAATAGATGATGTAGTTTAATCTGTTAAAGGGCTAATATTAATCAAATATGACATAACTACCAGTGATAGTTTATAAAAAAAATAAAGTTATCAAACTTCATATGGAGAAGTATTTTTTTGTTTAAGAATTTTGCTAACAATCTTTCCACTCAAATAGCGCTTAAAAAATGGAAAAAATAATGAAACCAAAAAACACCCCCATATGTTGCTTTATCATTGGTTTTACGAATAAAACCGTCATTACAATATTGATAACCTTCTGAAGGATTTGGTAAGAACCAAGAGCATAAAATTTTATTGAATAGTAAAGTTTTTTAAGTTTTTTAATATTTATTTTATTGAAATTTATTTGAATTTATGTATAATTTTGTTTTTCATTAGTGTGGACTTTTGATTGACCTAGTATATAATAAAACCTGCTCCATACTTTAATTCTATGATGAAAAAAATTGGTACCTGATATAAAAATAAATATGATGAGAGGAAAAATGGTCTTAGTGATTTTTAAAATCAACTCAATCTGTTTTTTTAATTTTTAATATTACAAAGTCATAGCATGGATGCACTAAGTTAGTTTTTTTTTAGTAAAGAGTTGTTTATTTAACAGGCATTTGTTTTTGAAATTTCGCTATTAAAATAATAAAACGTTACACTCTAGATTGATGAAAAATTTCATACATCATTTATTTAAGTAAGTTACGTTAATAGATATTTTAATCTCAAAATTAACTCTATTTAATTTAAAGTTATAAAAAAATATAACTAATTTAAAATGTAAGTGCTTATAAATAGCAATTAACTTAATTTTTAGCTATATTAATACCTATAGTTATATTTGTCAACTTCTTTAGGATCAACATAAAGGACCAATATTTATAAACAAAATTTACTCTTTATACGGGGGTGTTTTTTTTTGGCTTCATTGCTTTTTCTACCTTTTAAGCGCTATTTGAGTGGAAAGATTGTTAGCAAAATTCTTAAACACAAAAATACATCCTCATATTATAATATTTTTACTGTTAAAGGCTTTTCAAAGTATGTAATTTACAGTTTATCATTTGGCGTTTCCAATATTACCCATTAATTTACTTTTATTACCATCCTTACTTTATTGCAATGATGTTTAATTAAAACTATTCCGAAAGTTATTATATTCTACTTTAAGGGTATTATACTTTAAATTATTTATAGATCAAACTAATCATAAAATTTATTCTAATTTATAATAGTTCAAAATTAGAATTCTAGACTAAAAAATTGGCTTAAACAAAAAATATTAAGCATTTATTAAGAACTTAAATGATAAATTGTAAAGCCTCCGTTTTGAAATATTAAAATTGTAATTAAATTTTTTTAAACCTTTTATTATATTTAATGATTTTGGAGAAGTGTGTAATTAATTTAGTAAAATTCTTATATAATTATAATCATAACAAAGATTAAAAATAACTTATCTATAATTTAAAAATAGTAAACTGTCAATTAATTTCAGTCATTTTAAATTTTACCAAAAAGTCACGATAATTAAGCCTTAAAAAAGATAGTCTACATCAACTTTAAATATTAATGCCATTAAAGCCTAATTTTATCAACCAGATAGTAAATATAAAGAAACAAAACCCTCTTAAAATAACTAAAAGAATCCTTCAAATGAAAAGCTTCATTCTATTAACTTTACGGTTAATAGCGTTAACCTCAATATTCTCTCAAAAATGTCCATTACCTACCGATTCCTGTCAAGTAGGTTTTAAGACTTTTAAATATACTGATCCAGCTGTACCCCCATGTTGGTTAAGCGTTGGAACAAGCTGGAAATGCTATTCCAGGAATAATGGTATATGCAATGTAGCTTTTAATCAAGTCGATATCAAAAGTTGTACTAATCCAACACCTAAACCAGTTTGTCCCCTCATATCCGATGTGTGTAAAGTTAATAACACTTTATTAAAACCAAATGATACAACAGTACCTTTATGTTGGACAAAGGGGACCGATGGATGGCAATGTTCAGATAAAATCAATAATTTATGTGATGTTACTAAAGGTCAAATGGACGTTACCACTTGTAATCTTCCTCCTCCAATTCCAATTTGTCCAAAGGCCACGGATACATGTACCAATGGTAGTTCTACCTTTATTGCTAATGATCCAACAGCGCCTAATTGTTGGTCAAAAACTACTTCAGGGTGGATCTGCCAAGTAAGCATTAGTGGTGTCTGTGATCCTTTGAAAGGTCAATTAAGCATATCTACTTGTAACATTCCACCACCAATTCCAACATGCCCAAAAGCAACCGAAACGTGTATTTCTGGCACTAAAACTTTCTTAGCAAATGATCCAAAAGCCCCGTTATGTTGGTTTAAGACTAATTTAGGATGGGTTTGCCAAGCAAGTACTGATGTTGGATGTGACGTTACTAAAGGTCAATTGGATATTACAACATGTAATATCCCACCTCCGGTTCCCGATTGCCCAAAAGCCACTGATACATGTACAAATAGTACTCTTATCTTTAGCGCGAACAGTCCAAATGTACCAAAATGTTGGTCAAAGACAGCCTCTGGATGGAACTGCCAAGGAAATGCTAATATTGTTTGCGACTCTTCAAAAGGCCAACTAGATATCAGTACTTGTAACATTCCACCTCCAGTACCTACATGTCCTAAAGCAACTGATATTTGTTCAAACGGTTTCGAATCGTTTGTAGCTAACAATCAAAATGCCCCCCATTGTTGGATAAAATCATCTTCTGGTTGGGTTTGTCAAGGAAGTGCTAGCGTTGCATGCGATGCCATGAAAGGCCAATTAGATATTATTACATGCAACTTCCCACCACCAATTCCTACTTGTCCAAAAGCTATAGAAACATGCTCAAGCGGTAATGTCATATTTGCTGCTAATGATCCAAATGCACCAAAATGTTGGTCTAAATCCACTTCTGGATGGGTCTGTGAAGTAGCTAATAGCTTTGGATGTGATGCTAGTAAAGGACAATTAGACATTACTACTTGTAATATCCCACCTCCAGTCCCTACTTGTCCAAAAGCTACCGATGCTTGCTCAAATGGTAATTCCACGTTTGTTGCTAACGATCCAAATGTACCAAAATGCTGGTCAAAGGCTATTTCAGGATGGAATTGCCAAGGAAATGCTAATATTGTTTGTGATTCCTCAAAAGGCCAATTAGATATTAACATGTGTAACCTTCCTCTACCAATTCCTGCCTGCCCAAAAGCTACAGATACTTGCTCAAATGTTAATGTCACATTTGCAGCCAATGATCCAAACACTCCAAAATGTTGGTCAAAAACTACCTTTGGATGGAGCTGTCAAGGAAATTCTAATGCTACATGCGACACTTCAAAGGGCCAATTAGACATTTCAACTTGCGACATCTCGCCTCCAATCCAAAATTGTCCAAAAGCCACCGATACATGTAGATCTGGTGATGTTGTTTTTGCTGCAAATAGCTCAAATGTACCAAAATGCTGGACTAAAACCACTTCTGGGTGGATTTGCCAAGGAAACTCTAACACTATATGTGATATTCCTAAAGGTCAACTAGATATTAAATCATGTAATATTCCTCCACCTCTAATCCCAGATTGTCCAAAAGCTACGGAAGCTTGTTCTTCTGGTACCACAAACTTTAAAGCAAATGATCCAAATGCGCCGAAATGTTGGTCTAAATCATCATCTAGTACATGGATCTGCTTGAATGGCTTAAATGGTAAATGCGATGCTACTATTAGTCAATTAGACATCAAGACATGTAATATTCCACCTCCAATCCCAGATTGTCCAAAGACCACCGATACCTGTAGTTCTGGAAGCGCAAGCTTCACAGTTAATGACCCAAATGTACCAAAATGCTGGTCTAAAACCTCTTCGGGATGGAATTGTCAAGGAAACTTTAATTCTAAATGTGATAATTCTAAAGGCCAATTAGATATCAAGGCATGTAATATTCCACCCCCACCTGTTCCTAAATGCCCAACTTCCACCAATACTTGTGATTTTCAAGGACAACAATTCAGTCCTAATAGTATTAACGCACCAAGCTGCTGGGCATATACCGCAAATGGATGGAGCTGTATTGCTAAGGTCAACGGTCAATGTAATGCACTTAAAGGAGAAAAGGATATTTCAACTTGCTCTTTCCCAAAACCACCTATCACGTGCCCCACAAAAAATGATTACTGTTGGTATGGTTACTATCATTTTTATGCATCTGAATCATTTGCTCCTACTTGTTGGACTAAAACTAACTATGGTTGGTCTTGCTCCTTTAAATCTGGCGCTTCTTGTGCTAAAAATCAAGTTGATATTAAAACTTGCTCTATTCAACCTCCTAACAGTTGTCCTGCAAATTATGATAGATGCTATGATAGCTATGGACGCTCTTATTACCGTCATTCTTATGGTACTCCTAAATGCTGGTCGAAATCTTATTTTGGATGGTTTTGTAGGAACTCGCGTAATGGCTGTAGTTCTTCAGAAACTGATATAACAACTTGTTAGTCTTTAATGCATTTTTAAAGTACTGAAGTATATTTATTAGAAATAAAACTTTCAAAACTATTTTTTACCTTAATGTTAATTTTTAAATTATTATGAGTAAACTATAGTTTTTAAAGTTTTATAATAGTATTTTTAAAGGCATTCATAATCTTTTTTTAAACTTACTTGGCCCCAAAAGGATAAACAGTGATTTATTTAAAGGGATGGCTCCATAGAATACTCTCGAGTGGTGAAATGAACCATATATTCATTTTTTAACAAGAGTTGTTTTTAAGTTTAAACATTAAGGTATACTGTAAATTATAAAAGAAGCTTGTATATAAAAATAGCCTTACATATAACGCTTAAAAAATGTTATGTCATATTACATTTTCAGTAAAGCGTCTATAATTCTATCCAGAAGGCTTATGCTTTTATGCTTTAGATGCTACATAATTTGTATTAATAGAATATAGTTATTATATATTTTATACTTGGTGATTAAAAATTCACACAACTTACACTATATGGGGATTATGTTAATTCATTACTCGATAAAGTTCGTTTTGTAAAATATTAGATAAAAATAATAAAAATAATAAAAAGAGTTATTGAAAACAATCGAATTTACTCATAGGATTAATTAAAAAAGTATCAATCTATGCTGTAGATAATTATACGATACCAGTAAGTAATAATTTATTTTAAATTTTCTCGTGGAACTAAAGGCCCGCGATTTTTTAAAGGGATATGCTTTAAACAAAGAGCAGCTATAAAGGAAACAGAAAAGAAAGCAATTCCAGTTGAAAACATAGAGTGGAAACCATCAACATAAGATTGAACTACTATGGCTCTAAGCTCTGGTGTCAAAGTTTGAATATAAGTCGATGATTGAAGCAAAGCTCTAATATTGACAGCTGGTGCATTTTTAGCTAAGGAGGAAGTTAACACGTTTTGATATACAGCTCCTAATACTGCAATTCCTATTACTCCGCCTAAAGATTGTGAAAAACTAGCCATTGATGTTACGATAGCTGCATCTTTCATATCAACAGCTGCTTGCGATGCAATTGTATTCACTTGAATACAAAGTCCTATGCCTAATCCAATAAATAAAGAAAAGATAATCAATTCTGCCCTTAAGATATCAACTCTCATTAAAGATCCCATGAGAGCGGTCCCAATAACACCAATGCCAGCACCAGCTATAGAAAGAGGGCGATAGATACCGGTTTTAGCAATAAAAATACCAGAACCCATTGAGCAGAAGACTACTCCTAACATGGTAGCCAAAAGTTCTAAGCCTGAGTTAATAGATGATTCCTCATGTACAATTTGATAATATAATGGTAGATAAGTAACAGTTGAAAAAAGCATACACCCATTAAAAAAGGCTGTAAAATCTGCAGATATAACATTACAAACTAGCACATGCCTTGGTATGATTGGCTCTTTGGATACTTTCCATTGGAAGAAAATAAAAAGAAGTAAGAAAGCAACACCTAAACAGAGCGAAACAATAACTGCTGCAGAATTCCAGGGATATTGTTGTCCACCCCAATTTAAGCCTAATACTATAAGTGAAGTAAAGATGAGTAAAGTAACTGAACCTAAATAATCGACTCTGGCTAATTTTTCTTTCATGTTTTCTTTAGAACTAGGCAAATGAAGAAAAAAGCCTATAACGAGCATAGCTAGTAGACAAATTGGAATATTAATATAAAAACACCACCTCCAACTAGCTTTTTCAGTAAGGGCACCACCTACCAATGGACCAACAACTGAAGCAACAGCAAAATTAGCCCCAACCATACCCATATATAGCCCTCTTTTTCCTAATGAAACAATATCGGATATAATAATAACTGAAAGGGAAATAAGACCGCCACCGCCAATACCAGCAATAGCTCGACAAATAATCAACATTTCAATTGTTTGTGCAGCACCACATAATACTGAGCCAATTAAAAAGATACCAAGTGCAAATAGCATAATGGGACGTCTACCAAAAATGTCCGAGAATTTACCGTATAATGGTTGGAAAGCGGTAGAAGATAATAGATAAGAAGTAGCAACCCAAGTTACTTGATCAAAAGCATTAAAATCAGAAGTAATATTTGCTAGAGAAGTGGCAATAATAGTAGTATCTAGGGCTGCTACAAATATCGACAAAACTAAGCCTAGCATAATTAAAAGGAATCTTGTTTTTGATACTTCAACTTTTGGTTGATCGAGCTTGGAAGGATTTATTGAAGCTTGGCTTTCTAATTGTTTTTCACTGTTATAGACGCTAAAAGCATCATCGATTTGAGTATCTGTAGAGGACATTTCCATGCTTAGAACAATATTTAGTTAGTCAAATTAAGAACTAAATTCATTGTCTTTATATACTTTTTATGATTACAATTAGACTAATTAATTTCTCATACTATTAGAAATTATTGCATGTTTGAATTTATCCCCAATAAGTTGTCACACTAGATTTGATTTACCTAAGTTGGGAATTTCTATTAGTAATCTAGCTTTTACCTTCAATTTATTAGCTCCGATCGTTTTATTAATAATTCATACTATATATTTATTGTACAAATGAATCTAGTAAGATAGCTTCTTTAGTTTAAAAAAAATTCAATATTAAGATTTTAACATACAATAATTTTTTATACAAATCTGATATAAACTATACAATTAACATTAAAATACTGACATATGTTTAAATATAATGTAGTCAAAAAATACTATGTGAATATTTTTTAAATTGTGCAATGCTAGAAATCATCTAAGCACATTTTTAAAAAATATTAAAAAAATAAGCCGAAGGTCCGATTTTAGATAAAACTTCATTATAGTGTTTAAATCATTCGCTAGTATTACACAATTTTAGAAATATTCATGGCTAACTGAAGATAAATTAATGAGCTCTGTCATAAATGGGGCATAAATATTTTTGATGTTGATTTGTGATATTGTTTTCTTTGTATTAAATATTGTATCAAACCCTATATTAAGATCCTATACATTATAGCTTTTTTTGAGCTTTTTTTGAGCTTTTTTTAAAAGTCCGATTTAATAAAATTAGCCAGATAGTATTCAATATATCTAATATGCCTATATAAAGGCTATCATTTCTCTATGGTTTTGTTTAATAAACTATTTTTCATAAAAGTATGACAGCTTTAAAGTAAATTTAGTTTAATACCAGACATTAATATAAAATTATAACGATATCTGGCTATAAAAATATCATAAAGTTTGAATCTAGGTTTATGAAATTAAATTAAGAGATTGAGTAAATTAGTATTAAAATTAGTATTTAATATAAAATCTTTAATCCAATATAAAATAGTTAAATTAGAAAACGATTCTAATTGTTGATAGCATTTAACAAATTGTGTAAAAAAGCTAAATATTAGCTAAGCTTCATAGCATATTGATTTTGACAACCTATTTGAAATATGATTATTTGAATATTTATTAGTGAACTATGTCTCTTTTTATCTAATATTTGATTTAATTTAGCATATGGGGGTGTTTTTTTTGACTTCATCACATTTTCCATTTTTTAAGCGCTGTTTGAGTGGAAAGACTATTAGTAAAATTCTTAAACAAAAAAGTACATCCACACATAATATTTTAATTTGTAACTACTGTTACTACTATTAAAAAAAATTCATGTACTATAATAAATAATAGTATACTTTTATATTATACTACTTTATTATTTAAAACAAAATTGAATTTCAAAAAATCACACTTAAAATGTAGTTTATTTTAAAAATAAATTATAAGTTTGAGTATTGAAATATTAAACATTTACAAAAACTATCTTAAAATAATCATTTTGGATTATTGTGTAAATATTACTATGTATACATATTAAAGAAAATTATCATATATCTAAATATTATCTTTTATGCTAAAACTTTTTTATCTAAATTATTCTGATTACAAGGAACACTACAGAAACAATACTTGAATAAACTAATTTATAACATTTTTAATAATAAACTTCATGCGAATATGTCACTATATACATATGGGGATGTATTTTTATGTTTGAGAATTTTACTAACAATTTTTCCACTTAAATAGCGCTTAAAAGATAGAAAAGATAATGAAACCAAAAAAACATCCTCATATTTATATTAAAAACTCTACATAAGTTGAAGCATTAGAGTTTCTTAATTAAATTTTTCTATCTACATTTTTACAACAAAGCGTAAAGTGTTTACATTAACTTTATACCAATTTTATCAAAAAACTTTTGTTTTTGATATACAAAAAAATGATAAAATTTAACTCTGTTCTAACTTTAATTTAATCTTTCAATAACAATGTTGATTCATTATACAGTTTTCATTAATACATTGCTACATATTGTTTCTATAATTTTTAATAAATATGTACCAAATTGAAAAGCTTTATTTAGATTAATAAACACCAATACAAACACATACTTTTTATATATACAAAATATTTATTTTTATTTGGTTAAAAAATTGTTCTTTTTAAAAATATACGTTAGGGCAGCATTTATTAAATTAAATTAAATTAAAAGATAAACATAGTTTAAGAGAAAAACTTACTGGAATTAAACAAAGTATTTAGGCTAGAGGCGATTTTAGTAAGGAATTCTCATCCTTGCTTATATCCCTTTTATTAAAAATGCTTTTTATTCAAAACATTCATATTTAAAGTGGAATAAAAAACAAAGCAGAATGATGAGAAAAATATAAAGGCGAAATATAAAGATAAAATATAAAGAAACAATAAACTGGCTTTATTAAAATTAACTGGTTTTGCTATTTTATTGCCATCCACTCAGTTAAGCTATCAGCTTGTTTGCAACATTTGCAAACTAAATTAAAAAGTACAAAAATTATAAAAATGGTAAAAATTTAAAAGAATTAATAAATTAAAAGGGTTATGTAATAACATAATAAATTAAGCTAAAAGAAACAAAAAGGATTTACTTTTCTTTTATGAGGCTAATAAAGATAATCGCAAGTGCTTTAGCTACCAGATGTTTAAATGAATTAAATCAGGTTGGCCTAAGAGGATACGCAAAAGTTAAGCCAAGTCTTAAAACAATCCAGCAAAGTCTAACTGATAATCCAAACACATCAGATGGTAGAATAGTAGGAGGAGTAAAAGCAAACAAAAGTGAATTTCCATGGCTAGTGTCAATTGGAAATCAATATAGCGGACATATGTGTGGCGGTACTTTGATCCATGAGAAAGTAGTCTTAACAGCAGCACATTGTATATCGGATAAGTATGAAACGGAAGATTTGTATATTGGGTATGGAAAAAATGATTTGGATGGGGTCGGTGGAGAAGAATATAAAGTTTCGAAAACAATTAAACATGGGAATTATAGCGAAAAGGGAATTGAATTATTAGATGATATTGGTATTTATATATTAAAAGAAGAAGTTAAAGGTGGGAAAATTGTACCAAAAATTAGGGATATTGAAGAGAATTATAAAGATGAATCTTTTATTGTTGCTGGTTGGGGACATACTGAGTTTGAAGGTCAAATGTCAAATTCTTTGTTAAAGGTTAGTCTTAAAATCATTGATACGAAAACATGTAAAAAAACATGGTCTTCTTTAGATGAGAGATTCTCAATATGCGCTGGTACTAAAGAAGGAGGAAAAGATGCGTGCCAAGGAGATTCTGGTGGTCCCTTAATGAAGTCAGACGAAGATGGTCAATATTCAATTGTAGGTGTTGTTTCTAATGGGATAAAGTGCGCAGAACCTGGTGTTCCTGGTACTTATGCTAAAGTCAGAAGCTACCTTCCATGGATTCAAAAAGCTATGAAAAAAGAAAATTTGGAGTTGCAATTAAAATAAATAATTATTAATACTAATTTTAGTGCTGGGTTTTTAAGCGCTTATACTTGCCTTACAACTTTGTAAACTTGTATTAAAGCAGATTTAAGTAGATTTAATACTATTTTTGAAGTGCAAGGACATTTTGGTATAAATAGCTTTAAGAATAGAACTTATAAAGCAATTATTAAAACTACATAAAACTTGGTAAAAATGTTTATTGAGACATTCAGCTGTTTGTATACTTTTTAAGATGATATTCAAACTCAAACATAGTGGATTAAGTTTACAAAGTACTAAATATAATATACATTGAATAGTTTATATCATTCTATCGATACTATTTAATAAATCTCATAAAAGCTTAGGTTCAATATTAATATGTTTTATTCATTTATCATTATCTTAGCATAAAGCGAATTTTATTCTCAACCATCTAATAGGTTATAATACTAGTAAAGTAATGAAAAATAAAAATGAAGTTAAAATATGTAAATTTTCTATACAATTCTCAACTATGTTAATTATTTTGGCTAAATTAATCAAAGATGTTTCAGGAAACGTTTACATAATTTTTATAAACAGTGAATATTTACTATCAACTCGGCATAACATAGCTTTTATTCTCAAATTGATTAGTATCAGTTATACTATTAGTATTATTAACTATTATATTAATAAATGGTAAATAAAATGATTTCAAATGTACGAGTTTTTTATACTATTCTCAACCAATGGCTTATAATGTATAACTAATACCTTTTATACAATTTAATAAACATTACATAGCATAGTTTTAGTCATTATTCTTCAAACAAACAATAACAAATGAAATAATGATCGTAGATTATTTTTTAATATGAAAGTACCATTAAAACTTTTTTTCATCATCATAAGCTTAATTTTAAATATACAAAGCTGTATGAATTAAAGTTTATTATCATTATTTAAGTTTTATTACTAGTATACAAGTTTACAATGATATTTCATTTTTTAGTATCTGGGGTAATTAATAAAAAAAAACGTTAAATTAATAAAAAAAGAGCTAGAATGTAGCAATTTACGATCTCCTATAAATAGTAATAATAAATTAAAAAATAAAACTACATTAAAATATATTCACTTAGTCACTTTAAAATTTATTTTATCATTATATTTTAATTAAATCTTTAAATTAAAAAAAAAGTTATCATTATACGAATAACAATTTTATCAACCATTACTCTTATGAGTCCTTATTTTATTATTTATTTATTTTATATTTAGTACGACTTAAGTTGAAGTTAAATTTGTTTTTTTAAATCCCTACTTTCCTTTCTTGTATTATTCTCCTGAAAAATGATCTCAATTAGTGGTTCTTAGTTCTACCTGCTAATGAGGCTTTCAAATAAGGTCTAACTTGATTTAATACAAATTATTTACTAATACAGTTGGTTTTACCTCCATAAACTATTATTTTAAGCAATGGCTTATCTCATTTCTTTGAAACAAAACTATAATGCGTCACCATAAGGTAAATTGATTTAACTTTTTTACACACTTTTTATTGCAAGTCTTTTTTAGCTTTCTTATTTCTATCCAATGTATGAACCACAATTTTATTCTCTTTATCGTTTTCAGTCAAAAGGGATTGAATTTAGCTTCTACTCTTTATCTACACCAATAAACGTACAGGATTTGAAGGCATAATTTTATAAATTTAGATTTTCAAAGAATTGTAGACTTGAAAGTTGAAAAAGCTAAGGGGTAATTATCATGCACTTGAAGTTAAAAGGTGTAGGATAACTTGCATAACTTCAACCACAATTTCAAAATTAATAGCTATTTTAAACTTAAGCCACTATAAAATACTATAAATTGCTCAAGTCCAGACAATTTTTGTTTTTATTTTTTAAAACTAATTTTTGTCTGAAAATAATGTCACTCCATAACACAGAGTTAGGTTTAAACTCACCTGCTGAACCAGCTACTAATAATTACTTGAAATTGCCTATTGTTTCTAATGGCCTATTACCACCAAACTCCCCTATTTCCAATACTCCTCCATACTCTTCGCCTTATCATACAAAATTACCTTCTTTAAAGGATATTGTTGGGTCAACAATCCCTAGTGGAGTACCACAACGTAGACGCGGTTCTGTATCTGAATATTATTTAAACACTCCAATAAGTTTAGCTAAGAGCTCACCAGTATCTCCTAAATCGGGTCAAAATTCTATATCGATTCCATCTACGTTTAAACCCTACAATTCATTAATGAATGAATCTTTAAATAAAAATCTTTTAACTCAACGAGGAGGAAGAAGGAACCGTAGTTTTTCGGTGGTAGAAACGACTATGTTTAATCCATTTCATGATAACTCTCACTTATTAAAAACTAGCTCTCCTAATTTTGAGTCTAGCTCAAATTTAACAAGTTTAAATCAAAGCCATATTCAACTTAGCTTGTTAAATGGTCATTATCAAAAGGCTGTAAATCAAAATTTAATTCAATCGTGTCATGATCCTAATGATCGATTTAATTGTGTGGAATGTAAAGCTTCCTTTTCGCGTAAAAATTCCCTTAAAAGACATCTATTCACCCATACTTCCCAACGCCCTTATGTTTGCCATGCTTGTAATAAAAGCTTTTATAGAGCGGATATTTATAACCGCCACCTAAAATCCAAAAGATGTCAAAGGTCAAGAGAAATCGCTAATATCATTATGAGGGACAATCTGATTTATTCGCCTACTACTATAATTGAAGAATAATCAGATTAGATTTGACTGTATTTTTATTATGTACTGCATTTAAATTATTGCATTTTTTTTATAAAAAATAAAATTTTGTATAGTATTCAACTTTAATACTTGGGAGTGTTTTTCTTGGTTCATCAATTTCTCTATTTTTTAAGCACTATTTAAGTGGAAAGACTATCAATAAAATTCTTAAACAAAAAATACATTCTGATTTGTATTTTACTTCTAATAGTATTCTATCGTTATTCTAAAAGCTTTATAATTTTCGTTTTTAGGGTAATATTAAATACAGCTAATCTCTTTCTTTATGAAAATGTTTTAAATGAGATGTATCAAAACGTTTAGAGCTTGCGTACCTAAACAGTGTTTATTAAAGTCAGTAAAGGGAACTAACTGCGGTTAAAAGAAAATAAGATAGGAGTTAACGTGTGTTGTAGAGAGATCGAAAGTTCCTTCTAAGATGTATGGTTCATTCGTGCTATTTAAGTTTGAATGAGGAAAGGAAAATTCTTTAGCCAAAAAGAATTTACATTCAGAAAGACAGACCTGAATAGGAGTGGGACCAGACGCGAAACCAAAAATAAATCTTTAGTATTGTCAAAGAAATACACATATAGTACGTCACTCCAAATTGATTTTACCTGTCACACTTCATTTTATCATGTATCGTCACTGTTATGTCTGTTTTAAAAAAGCAATAGAGTTTTAGCGCAGGTTTCAATACAATAAATTGGGCGCAACAGGGTAATAAAGTAAATAGGGGGAATTCAAAACTAGAGTGATATAAAACGAGGTGCGGATTTTCTCAAATAAAAATTGATTAACTTTAATATATTTTTATTTATTATGATGGAATGATTTTATGACCTAAATTAATAGCTAAAGATTACAAATTTAAATGAAATTTATTTTTACTCGGTGTTTTGGAGCAATCAGATTGATTTAATGGGGATGTGTGTTATTAGCTTTCAAGAATAAAATATAGTCATCAAAATAATATTCTTTAGATTAAAATCAAATTTTTAAAAACAGATATTAATATATATCATTAATAAGTAAACTACTATGTGTAATATAAATCCACTATTTTAAAAAATTAAAAGTCAAAAACTAAATTTGTTTTAAAAAATCATCAAAAAAGTAGGAATCGGATTTAAATCCGAGATGTTAGCACTATAAGCAAATGTTAATAAAAGATCGATCTTATTTGAATCATAATAAATTAACCTTAGCTTACCATTAATTTAATAAAGAAGAAACTTCAACCTCATTTTTAAAACTACATAAACAACAATGAGGCCTTATTATTAAACAAAAGCTCTCTAAAATAAGAAGTTTGCTATATCGAACCTTTCCAGAACAATTATGGGCATTTATATTAAGTTTAGCTTTTTTTACAAAATCAAAACCAATCATAGTTGCTGTCATCTAGTTAAATATTCTAGCTTACCCTCTATTTATTACAACTAAAAAATCATGGTGAGGTTATATTTTTGACTACACACACTATATTGTAATTATTCAACTTTTATGAATTGCGGTAAACTGTTTTAAAAATTATTATTTGGACTAAATTTGATAAAAACTTAATTCTACAAATTCGTGATCTTTAAAAAATTTAAATTTGAATGTTGCTATTAAATAATTTTTTATTAATAATAGTCTACATGTATTAAAGAACTGTATTCACTTTATAAACTCAGAATTGGACCGAATTATTTTTGTAGAATTTAATAAAGTACATCTGAGCGGATGGATAGCATAGCATATCAGAGAATCTACCCAGAGTCTTAAAACACTTTGTAAATTTGTAAAAAGCTAATAATTTTATAGTTCCCCAGCTTATAATGATAGTCCATTCACTTATATTATGTAATATATTAATCTAAATTAGCTAAAAACTTTGTTTTTATAAAGGCCTATCTCCAAAGGAGGAAAATAGTCTTGCTGAAGGTTTTTTTGGTCCGATCATTCCTTCAACTGCTGATAACTTAATGTTTTCTAACTGTTGTTTGCTATTTTTAAACGGTATGTATCCAATACTTTGAACTAATAAACGCTCTTTAGGTAAGTATTTTCCAAGTATTTTCCAAGTATTTTCCGAGTATTTTCTTGAAGTAGGAAATTTGAAATTTAATCTCTCCTCTTAAAAATACGAATTCAATTAACACTTAAATATCACAATTTAATACTTAACATTCTTTAAAATGGTTGAACCTAACTAAAATATTACAGAGCGCATAGCTTTTTTTAAACCATATTCCTAACAGTATGGAAAAGGAATTGAAAATGGTTCCTCTAGGACTCGCTTGATCCATACTAAATCCCTTATCTATTAGGCCGCGATCCTTCTTTATGCTAGTATGTTGAGTAAGGTTTCTTTAAATCGTAAAATTATGAATAGTATATTGTAGCTATGTGACTTTGTATACCCAATAGTAAATCTCAAAGTAATAGCCTTTAAGCCAATATAGATTAGTAATTGCCTCTTTAAGTATTTTTTACCATATAAAGATTATAGTTATTCATTAACTTTGAAACTCATTTTATGTACTTTATTAATTGAAACAAGATGTGGTTTATTCATTCGGCCATCATTACTTTCGTTTTTGGAACTTTATATTAATGCTCTAAAAGGATCCTCAATCCATTAAGATAATCATGGTTTTTACCATTACTGAATTTTTTCCCGATTGATATATTGTGTGCCTTCAAGTCAATAAGTATAGGTTAACTATTATGTATTTAGATTTTATAGTTGATACATTAGAATATTAAAGCTGTGCATTTTCTAATATAAAAATATTCATAGATGGTAGATAATCGGAGGTCTATGCTGTTGCTCAAGTTAATGCTAGTTTAAAAATAGGTTGGCATATTTTTTAATTAAATTTGATACAATAAGGCTTTATTATGATTCAGATTTTATTTTTGTAGTATTATCAGTAAACAGATTGTACTTAAAAAGTATAAGAAACATGTAATCCATTATAAAGAGTAGACTTTTTATACTAAAGCAAACGAAAGAAAGGGTAATATCAAACAGACTAATGTTTAAAACCCTTTCGAATACAAAAAATTAGAAATCCTCAAATAAAACTCAATAGTATCTAAGTTTGGACTAGGGTTTAAAAACAAAGACTTAGGCAAAGGAAGTTTTGGATTATGATGATATCTCGGATCCTGGAAGCCCAAAAGTGATAAAAAAGCATAAATCCAACGATATCTTGATACCAAGTCAAAGTGGCTAGCTTCCACTGTTTCTACATGCTCACCCCATACTGAAGAGTTGAGTGCCACTATACCATCATTCTTTCCAGCTCTTTCTTTGATAATACTCCATGGTAAATACAGTAAAGCGAGTTTATTCATTTTTTCAATATAAGCGTTGTATGAAAAGTATTTCACATCATCACAGTTCGGGGTATTAGGATTAAAAACGTTTTTACAGTAATCAGTAGTTAAATGATAGTAAGCGGGGGCATCCAGGTTAACTAGTAGTTTACTAAGTAAAGGTCGGTTTGTATTTATGTCCGTATAAATTGGATTTTCATTCTCTTTCTTCTTTCTCCCTAAATTTAAGTTTTCTTGACACCAATCCATAAATTGAGATCCATAATGTGGGGTAGATATTGTGCTCAAACTCAATACCTTATATTTTTTGTCCTTTACTTTACTTATCAAATATCTACCATCTAAGCCACCCATACTGTGCCCAATAATATTAACTTCCCTATCCGACACTACTCTTTCTAAAAATAAATTCAATTGATTCGTTCTCTCCTCAATACTCCCCGTTCTAAACTTGATTAATAAATAAAATTATCTATAATAGTGATATTAAACCAAATTGTTAATTACCTTGGTACCTTTGCAATAATAACTTCATTCCCTAACTGTTTTAACGACTCTGCGATCCCTTGCCAATAGTTAATTTGCAAATAAGGAAAATTTTCAAATGCTATTTTATCATAACCATATAAGCCTAAAATCTGGGTTAATAACTTAATATATTTTTTATACCTACTTACCATGACATAGAACTATCGGATTCCTACTTGCTTTATAAAATGGGGATAAAGTAAAATATGCTTTGTCAATGGTAGACAATGTTGAGCTGCTTCGTATTTTATTTAAATGGTAAATGTCAGGTTTAACCCTTTTATATTTCAATTTCATTTTTCTAACTAGTAAGTAGTTATGTTATTAAAAATGACTATTGCTATTGATAGTTTTATTAAATAGTAAGTAATTAAAAAAATAATATGTGAATTTTTTGGATCATTAAATTAAAATTTTCTTCATTTAACAATTTGATTTGTCCTTTATTTTTTGTTTCCAATCATTCTTAGTTTTTCAACCTGTTAAGAATTTTTATCCCTATTGGCCAACTCAGATTTTCGGCTAAAAAGTGGAGAATCAGTTTCGAAAAAATTTAATCTCAGATTTAGTCATCTATTAAGATTTTGATGAAATAAACCTTTGAGCAGGGTCTTTCTTCTTTTGAAATTTTTGATGACGAATAAATTTTTATAACAAAAAGTTGCTAACAAATAAATAAGAAGGCCTTAAATGAACCTGGTTTAAGGTTAGACTATTCAGCCCTAATACTGATTCTGGTAATAATACTGAATTTTAGTCCTTAATAATATTTAGTATAGTATTTTAGTTCAAAATCTGGATAAATCACTTGTCTGTTAAAAGTAGATAAAGAGGCTTTTAATTTGATCATTGTTTTTTGATTGGAATTTTTTTGTCTAAAAGCTGTTACAAAAAAAAGACCCTCCCCTATAGTGCATTCGCATCGGAAATTTATTAGCTATTTTTACTAGGAATTTTCAGTATTTCTTAGTTTTGGTTTAATATAAAGGAGTGTAAGATGAATAATAATATAGTAGATGCAATAAATGAGTAAAAAGATAGATTAATTATTAATTTATTTCTTGTATTTTAAAATGTGAGTACTAATCAAGTAGATAGATCCAGCTAAATAACATAATCAGTACGAAGAATAACTCTTATTCCTAAGGATTTAACAGTTGACTATTAATTTCTTATTTTAATTCTGATTCTTACAATAAGAGCAAAGAATCTTCAGGAGCACTTAAAAATAGCGAAATTATAAGCAAGTAGAAAGAATCTAACCAGAAAGCAACCGTATTATTAATTAAGTCCTTACTTGTGCTTTTTCCAACTTAGGGATCTCATCCCCTTGATAATAGCCAAAAATTGTAGAATATCTTTCCTTTGTTTCATATAAATTAATAAAACTATTCACACTTGTTTTATTTTCCTGAATCAACGGTATATCATCATTCTGAGAATCTGCTCCGTTTTTTATTCTTGATTGCCTTCTGTATATGGTAAATATGATCATAAACCCAAGCACTACTAATACTATTAATCCAAGGGTAATCCCTGTAATTAATGGTACGTTGATTGTTGATGGAGTGGTATCCGTAGTATTACTTAATGTTATCTTTTTGTTGAGTGAAATTTCTGATTCTTGATTTCTTTTACCTAGCCTTTGGATATAGTACACTGGATTAAGATTTATTTTTTGGTTGTTTAGTAAGGGAGTATTTACATTGGCGTTGGTAAGTGAAAATGAGGTAGCTTGTTTTATTAGGGATATGATTAAAAATAAATTAATTAAGCTGTAGTAGCTCATGATATTTGTTGAATATTTTTAAATAAAATTTATGAAAATTTAAAACTAGAGTTGTATATTTTATATATTTTATATATTTTATATATTTTGATCCTATTAATAATTTTTTATTCAACAATTTGTTACATAAAAATATTATTTCACTTACTATATTTAGTAAGCAATTAAACAATTCATTTATTTTTGACTATTCAATAATCAAATTTATCATTTTTAATTATTATATAATTAATTGATTATTACTATTTATACAAAATGAAATTGTCATGAGATTTGAGAGAATTGCTAAATTCGAATTGTACAATTAGTTTATTAAAAACAATTAATTATAGATATCAAAATGATATAATTGATTGATTTTCAAAAATAGATAATATAAAATAAGAAATATATCCATTGAGGATGCTCACCTTTTAATAAAATAAATTAATATATTCTTGCCTTTTTGAAATGATTAAATACAATATTCATGGGAAAAAGTACTAAAACAATATGTGAACCACAAAATGTTATAATTAATAATTATAATAAATTTAGTTTATATAGTTTTTCCTTTTTTCATACTAAAACTCTAGTTTTTGATTTCTATTGAATTGTTAATTTATTAACAAATATTCTTATTTCATATCAATAAATAACTTAAATATTAACACATTAAATTATTATAATTAAAATTAACTAATTCATTAACTCAATTAGCACTCTAGTATTTACTAAAATTATATATGGGGATGTATTTTTTTGTTTAAGAATTTTGCTAACAATTTTTCCGCTCAAATAGCGCTTAAAAAATGGAAAAAATAATGAAACCAAAAAAACATCCTCATATAGCCTTTTCTATCCATGAATCACACTCAATTATTCAGTGCACAATAGAATTCAAATATAATTTCTGCTCAGATAGCTATTGTACAAATAGAATCTAAAATATGTATACATTAATATAAAGTTAATATAAGAAGCTAGAAAAATTTACTATAATAGAATAAAAAACCTGTAAGAATCATTGGAAAAAAAGCCTTTTGATAATTCTTAGATAAACGGTATTTGTAAATCATATGGAATACTAAATTATTTAACATCTAAATTTAATGGGAGGTTGTGAAAAGATTATAGAAGCAAATTACGTGAAAATAGATTTGCACATAAGTCTATTTCATTGAGTTAATTTGAATTTCAAGGTATATATCTGTTCATAAAGTGGCCTAATCTATTAAGTTTTTTGTTTTATTAGCTTTAAACGTTATTAAATGGGTGTGTTTTTTTTTGTTTAGCAATTTTACTAACAATCTTCGCTCAAACAATGCTTAAAAAATGGAAAAAATGATGAAGACAAAAAAAGCATCCCCAAATAATAAAATACCCAATCACAAATTATTTATGTTTGAAATATCTTAAAGTATATAAATATTAGCATAAAATATCTACTAAAATACAAAACAGTAAAATGAAAACACCAAGCTAAAACATAAAGTATATAATTAAGCTATTTTATAAAGCATATGATATAATAGGTGAAGTTCAATGACTAACAGTAGGAAAATCTCTTGTGAATATATCCATGAATTTATCCAATGGTGCTTGAAGAGTGGCGACAATGCTTTTGTATGGGAATTTAACAGCTATTCCAGGATGAGGTCTAATCATAGTTAGTAACAAAAATAAAAATACTAGTATCAATTACCTGGTTGGGACTTTCGATCGTTTATATATATAAGATTTGGTAATATTTTCATTTTCATGATTAGTTAACTTTTCAATTAACTTGGGTAAGACTTCTTTTTCTTCTTTTTCTGAATGGGCAATGAAACTCTAAAAACAGTTAAATAATCTTTGTGTTTGTATAACCTTTACCTCGACAATTGTTATAAGGATCTTATAAAATCCTTCAGAACTAACTTCAGAGTAGTAATTTGGTAACTTGCAAAGCTCCTTTTCCAGATTGCGATGCTCATTTAAATTCTGAATGTATATATATTCCCCAAGTTTATCTTTTATTACTGGATATACTATTAATTCTTCAGCAATGTTATGAACCGAAACTAAAGGATCATATTAGTTATTGATGTTTTTGTCTACATAAAAATTACTTTGGCGTATTATTTCGTTGCTTAACTTTATTTTATGACATTCCAAAGATAACTTTAGAAACTCTTCAAATAAATATTTTATTGAATTGTGATCTTTCTTTATTGAAGTTATGAGATTTTCATCCAAAGTATGTGAAAATCTACTTAAATTTAATATTAAACTTTCTTGACTTGACATTTTAAAGATATTAAGCTTTGGATGCTACTTGCTTTATTATATATGATTTTAAGTTATTTGGTAATAATTTGCTAATCCTTTAATAAAAACTACAAAAAAAGGATCCTAGCTTATGCACTAAAAATATTCATATTTTATCAAAGTTTAAAACATTGAATTGTAACTATAATCCAAATATTTTTTAAGTAACCCATTAGTCGTCAAAACCTCAATCCAAAAATGCATTCCAAATTGTTAACAATTTTTTTTGAAACGTATATATACATCTTGAGCAGTAGCTTGAGAAATTTTATACATCATAAGCAATATGTAGAAATATTAGTAATAAATCTGCAAAACTTATTTTTAGAAAAAAAAGTCAAATAAGGAAAAATTACCGTTTTAACTCTAACTAAATATAAATCAATGTTTTTTATTATTAAATTTTTAGAAATATGGGCAAGTTTAAAAGCTAAATTGAAATTGAAAATAAAATTTCCAATTCACTTTTTTTATACATTTCCTGTAGTGTAAATTTTAAAAAACTATTAAGCAAAACCGGATAAAAAAGACGTTTGAATGAGAGTTGTTCTAAAATCAAGCAAAAAAGTAAGTATTTTTATAACACTTGGTGCTTGATTTGCAAAAATTGCAAAAATGAGATTGGACAAAATTTAAACCAAGCTTTTAAACTAACTCATATATTTTATGAGACTCAATTGATTGTTGATAACTAATAATTTGTAGAATTAGTTTATAATTTTAAGGTAATCCATAAAAAATTGTATTGATCTTATTAATTTAATTAAATTTGGAGAAAACACTTCACATTTGAACTTAAACAGCTGTATTATAATGCTCTAATAGCTAACTATAACCAAAGCGTCCCTTATTTTTTCCCTTTAGTTTAAGTTGCATGGTATACAGTTTAGATAAAAAATATTACAGTTAAATGCTAATGTACCAGATGAATAACTCAATTATAAAACTTTGATTAACTTTTACAACAAACACTATATAACATTGGGGATGTTTTTTTTTGGCTTCATCACTTTTCATTTTTTAAGCGCTATTTGAGCGGAAAGATTGTTAGTAACATTCTTAAACAAAAAAAACACATCCCCATTCAATACAAATATTCTAAATATTCTAGCAAATGAGTAGCTTGTATTCTAAAGTTCAAACGTTTAAACTAACTTTTAGATTTGTTATCACAGATATTTAAAACCATCATTCTTTTTATTTAAATTAATTTCAAAAAGCAGCATTCATTCATAGTTACTTTGAAGACGATTGAATCTAAATCTGTTAATTTAATGACCTTTGTACATAGGATTGTATGCTGGATTATAGCCTGAGCCATAAGAAGGCTTATAGCCAGACCCATAGCCAGGTTTAGGTGTGTTATATCCTGGCTTGTATCCCGAACCATAACCTGAACCATAACCTGAACCATAGTGGGAATAACTATCATAGTTCTTTTTTGGGCACTTTCTGCGTCTATATGGGAAACAAACAGTGAGATCTACTTCACCTTTATCACAAGTGTATCCTTTCTTCCAATTACATGTCCATCCAAGTCCTGTCTTTTTCCAACAAGCAGGTGCTTTAAGATCGGATGCATAAAAATAAGAATAACCGTTACGACAATAATCTTTTTCTTTTGGACAATCTGGAGTTGGGGGAACTGGAGGGAATGTACACATGGTTATATCAACTTCACCTCTTAAGGAATCACAGCTGGTATTCGAATTTCCTTGACAAGTCCACCCAAATTGAACGGATGGATTTCTAGTCCAACATTTTGGTGCATTTGGAGTATTTGCGTTCCAAACAATATCACCAGTCTTACACGTATCAGTAGATTTGGGACAATTGGGAGTTGGAACTGGAGGGAATGGACATGTAGATATATCAACTTCCCCTCTAAAAGAATCGCATCTAGTGTTCGAATTTCCTTGACAAGTCCACCCAAATTGAACGGATGGGTTTCTAGTCCAACATTTTGGTGCATTTGGACTATCTGCTTTCCAAAGGATATCTCCAGTTTTACAAGTATCGGTAGCTCTTGGACATTCTGGAGTTGGAGTTGGAGGAGTGATGCCACAGGTGCTTAAATCAACTTCACCTCTTAAAGCATCACATATGGTGTTGGAGTTTCCTTGACAAGTCCATCCAAGTTGAACGGATGGGTTTTTGGTCCAACATTTTGGTGCAAATGGATCAGATGCGCGATATGCGATGTCACCAACTAGACAAGAGTCAGTAGCTTTTGGACATTCTGGAGTTGGAACTGGTGGAGTGATATTACAAGTGGTTAAATCTACTTCACCTCTTGAAGCATCACAAGTTGTAAATCTACTTCCATAGCATGACCATCCAAATTGAGATGCCGAAGATTTGCCCCAACATTTTGGTGCACTTGGATCATCTGCACGATATGCAATGTCACCAACTAGACAAGAGTCGGTAGCTTTTGGACATTCTGGAGTTGGTGGTGGAATGTTACATGTTTTAAGGTCGATCTCACCTTTAGATGCATCACACTTAGCATCACTATCTCCTTGACATCTCCACCCTGAAGAGGTTTTTGACCAACATTTTGGTGAGTATGGATCATTAGCTCTCCAGGATCCAACGCCATTTCTACAAAAATCGGTAGCTTTTGGACATTCTGGGGTTGGAGTTGGAGGAGTGATACCGCAGGTTTTGATATCAGTCTCACCTTTTGAAGCATCGCATTTATCATCAGAATTTCCTCTACAGGTCCATCCTAATTCAACAGATGGATTCTTAGTCCAACATTTTGGTGCATTTGGACTATTTGCGTTCCAAACAATATCACCAGTTTTACACTTATTAGTAGCCTTTGGACATTCTGGGGTTGGAACTGGTGGATTAATGTTACAATTAGTCAAATCAGTTTCACCTTTTGAAGCGTCACATTCATCATCTGAGTCTCCTCTACAAGTCCATCCAAATTGAACGGATGGATTCTTAGTCCAGCATTTTGGTGCATTTGAACTATCTGCCTTCCAAAGGATATCTCCAGCTTTACAAGTGTCAGTTCCTTTCGGGCATTCCGGAGTTGGAGGTGGTGGTGGAACATTACATTCAGTAATATCAATTTGGCCATAAGCTTTATCACATTTACCATCCACTTTATAAGTACATTGCCAACGATCATATGAAAATGACCAGCATTCGGGAGCGTTGGGATCGGAAGGTAAAAATCTTTTACCTCTATATCGACATTTATCCGTTGGATTTGGACAGTCTAAACCAAATGTTGTATTCGCTATCAATAGCGGTATTGTTATATAAAACAATTTATTCATTTTAATAGACGTTTATAGTTACTTTTAACTAGTCAAAGCTAAAAATAATATAGTTAAAACAAAGAAACTAAAAAATTTGTTCTTAAATAATTTAAAGTGGTATTAAGGCAGAACATAAGATACACTTTATGGATTATCAAAATTAATTCAATTATTTTCAAGTTTATATTGCTTTTCTACTTTTATAATTCATGTCTATCATTTTTTTCATTTTGACTGCTTTTAGTTTTGTTTTATTTGTTGAATTAAAATGTTGCTCAGTTTATCGCTAACAAATTTTTGATTTGGATGTTCTTAAAGTGGCAAATTTGACTTAAATAGTTGGATTTTTTTGACATTTTACAATCGAATCAACTTTAATAGTTATATAATATTAAAAATAAAAGAGTATATAAGGAGCTATTACTTCAACCTTTATTTTTAAAATGAATCTATTTTCTTTATGTTTATACTTAACTTAGCTTCTGCAATAAAGTAAAATAAAAACAAAAATTGAACTTTATATTTGTGCCAACCATTATTCACTTAAATTTTGACAAATAATCAAAGTAATTATTTTATAAAAAAAATTATTACTCATTTATACATTTCATTTAAAATGTCCTTTTGATTTGATCAAATACTGATTACCTTGGTACAATATATAGTTTATTGCTTAGATACAAAAAAATAAAGGATTAAATGCAAGTTAATTCATTTAAAATATCATTTTATAAAGCATAAACAATAGTACTAAAATTCCATTAAAGTAAAGGAACTACTGAGAAACCATTTGAATATCAAAAAGAAGTTATTATGTGTTTTTATCTAAATGCAAAATTGGTAGTTATCCACAGCCTCATGTATTGATACCTGCCAAATTGTCATAATATTAGTGAGTTTAGATTTATCAACTAAATATGCTAATACCTAAGTATTAGAATTATTTAGTCCTTATAACAATCAAAGGAAATAAAAAGTCTACGCTTGTTATACAAATATTACAGATGTTAATATTGTCTAAACCATCATGTGTTAAAATATTTAAAATTATATTAATATAGTCGTTTGAAGCTTAATAAGTTGAACATTGTTGAGGTAAAGTTAATAAAACTAGAGAAATTACATTATCATCTTATAATGTTATATTTACATGTATTTAATTGAATAATAATTTGATTTATATCTTAACCTTAAAGTTAATTATTGATCCCAATATTCTAATAAAATTATTCTTATGTCACCTGAAATCTCGTAAAAATAACGAATAATACCTCTCAACGATTCTACTTAACCTAATCCAAATCTTGGCGAAAAAGTTACTATATAAATGTCAAGAATTTAATCAATTTTTTTAATCAAAACTATTTAAACAATTTACAACCAAGATAATTCAAATATGAGCTTGGAAGAGGTAGTTTGTTTTGACAGCTATTTAGGATTACCAACTTATGATGAAGCAATTGAGCAAGATCCAGAATTTAATGTAAGCAGTGGTATGTATATATTTATAAACTAAAAAAGCAGAAAATAATAGATAATTTAGAACCTCAACCACTACCAGCAGACCTAGAAATTAGAATTTCCCAAAGTGGTGTAATTTCACATGACAAAAGACTAAACAAAGACCCTGTATTGTTAAAAAGTTTTATACATACTTATAATGCTAAGCCTGAGTTAAAGGTTCGTATAAAAGGTATTCATCATTACTTTGATTAAATAATTATAGATAACAACGTCATATTTCAACTTAGGAGTACATAAAGAAACTTATAAAGCCACTGAAACTTATCATGAAAATAATATAAGAAAAGAACGACAAGTAACGAAAACTCGAGATGTAGTAGATTTTAATAAAGAGTTTGATTTAACTTCATTTATATCACAAAAAGGCAAGATACATAATCCATATAAATGCGAGGATTCAGAACAAGGATTGATGCAAGAGATCAAAAATTATATTAAGTCAGAGGCCACTTTAAAAGAGTTAAAACTAGTAAAGGAGGTAAAATGGGAGTATGACATATTGACTCAAAAAATTAAAAAAGCCTTAAGAATCGAAGGTTATTATCATATTATTAGTGTTAAATATACTTTGGATAGAAATGAGATAATAGTTCGACAAGGAAATTGGATAAATATCTTAATCAACAACCCGTTGTTTACACTTCTTAGTGTTGTATCTCTTGCTTTCATGGCTCTTTTTCCCTTTTCTATAGCTCGATGTGATGATTGGGCTTATATCTTTAACAATGAACCGTTGTATGGAGTCTTTAATGTTATATCTTGCTTATTTCTTGTTGCTTGGCCCTTATCAGCCATCTTTAAAAAAAGCTACTGTAATAACTTAAAATCCTCATTCACTATGGATATATCAGCAAATACTTGGTTTTGGCAAAATCGTCATGAAATTGAGAGTATGATTTATGAGAACCATTGTCAATGTCTATTGTCCTAGATCAACTTTAACTCATTTACTTTGTCTTTTTGTTAAATAATCAGCTAATCTTTTTTTTCTTTTGTAATAAAAAAAGTCTAAAACTTATTTCATTTTGTTGTGTCTTATTGAGTAGGCAAATCTTGTTTACTTTGAACTTAATAGTTATATTTAAAGATAAATTAATATTTTAAAAATCTATCACTTTTTAAAGTAACAAGCTTCGCCTAAAGCAGCTGCAGCACTCTATTGCGACCTAATTTGCGGTAATTTTTAGAGCCAGTTATCTGTTTTGTTGGTTTTTAAATCTTAAGAATAAGGTTTTAGAATATTTTTGCCAAAATTCTATTCTTAAATGAACAGTTGATTAGGCCACAAGAGAGTTGCAGCAGCTGTATAACATTAAAATTATTTATGGGGATGTATTTTTTTGTTTAAAATTTCACTAACAATTTTTCCGCTCAAATAGCGCTTAAAAAATGGAAAAAGTGATAAAACCAAAAAAATACCCTCATATCACTAAATATTCAGCTTATGAAAAACCTTTATAGCATTAAATATGTAGATTACAATTTATTATTGTAATTGCCAATTTCAATCTACTATTGATGGTTTCTCGTTTGTCTTTTGTATCAAAATAACAATTTTAAATTTACACTTACCCCTACATTGCTTTAATTCAGACAGCCCCATTTTTTAGAATACAGAAACTTGATCAAAAAGGCACTCTCTTAAATTTTTAGCATTAGATCATTCAAAAGTTGATTTGTACTAAAATGATTAAAATAGTTTAGACATCAATAAATCTTGCACTACTACACAAACAAATCTAAGTTTTGGAAAAAAATGTTAGATTTTGTATCAATGGTTAAGAAATAGTCTTCAACAAACATAATTCAAACGCAGCATTAACAAAAGCATAGGACAGACACCTTGCTCCAGTAAATATTTGAAATTCCCAACCTATGACAAAGTAATTGAGCAAGCACAGGAAGTTCCAAATAACGCTTATAAGAAGGATGTCCAGGGATCAATAAAGGGGAATAAGGATTATTTAAATGGTTTGGACCTTTCAACACTAATAAGCGACTTAGAAGTTGAAGATTAAAACTCAAGGTAATTATTTATTTCTAATAGGATTTTTCATACTTATCTAATAGTAACTCTTATTAGCTAACCACAATGAAACCTATTATATAATTGAACATTGTTACGTAGATAGAGAAAGAAGAAAGTATCAAATAAAACAAAACGATGGATGCAGTATATAGTTAGAAGGAGTTTGAAATGACCTCTTATATGTCATAAAAAGATAAGATGGATGATCCGAATAAATATGGAAATTTCGTCCATAAATCCGGACAAGAAATTGAAGAGTACATCAAATCAAATTCCACTTTCAAGGGGATTAAACTAGCAAAGAACATTTGTATAGGATTATGACAATTTTAGTAAAAAATCAAATAAGCTATAAGAACTGAAGCCAATTATCATAATATCACAATAATTATGTATTAAGTAGAAGGCAGTTCAAAGCTTGAAATAGTAACTGGATTGATACATTTATTATAATTCTTAACATATGTTTTTAATGTTGTATCTTGTCTGTTTATCGTTACTTGGCCCTTATCCACCATTTATAAAAAAGCCATTGGTAATCATTTAGAGCCTTGATATACTATTAATATGTTAGTACATACTTAATTTAATGAAAATCTTAATAACGTTAAAGATATTTCCCATAATTTTTAATGTTTATGACTGGTGCTTTAGTTCAATCTTGACATCCTGAATATATTCTTCTTAAATGATTAAATAATTTTTTAATATCCTTTTTGCAACAAAGGTTTAAAGTCTTGCAAAATTTAAAAGAACAGTACCGTTTTTTTAAGAAATTATGGATCTTATTTATAAAATACTCACGTTTTAAAGGCCAAAGTCAAATATTTTATTAATCGTTTTTGTTTAACCCCTAGGTTAAATATTTTACCATTTTTGGTTTAATGTTAAAGTAGTAAATCAGGGGTGGACTTTATAAAAACAATTCTTATTTTAAATCAATTGTCACGAGTTGCGAAAAAATTGCTATTTTCGAAACAACATTAATCCTAAGAAGTTTTAAGAATCATAATATGGGGATGTCTTTTTTTGTTTAAGAATTTTACTAACAATTTTCCCGCTCAAATAGCGCTTAAAAAATGGAAAAAACAATGAAACCAAAAAAACATCCTTCATACCTTAAAACTTTGGATTGTTTAATTCGAACAAATTATAGAATATAAATATTAAGAACTTTGACTCTTAATACACAATCTTTTGAATAAATAATATTTTTTAACCAAAAGGTTTACATGCTTTCATAACTACTATTTAATTTGCTTTATTAAAATATTGCATTTACTAACAAAAAGATTTAAAAACTCTATCGGTGTCACACAATCATATAAATTTTACGAATTTAAACCAAGTTTAAACTGGAAATTTTATTTTATGATCTTAAGTAAGCCCTTTAGTCCACTCCCCTATATTAATAATGGAAAAGTAACAAAACAGTATTTTTAAAACCTTATCAAATAAATGTGGATAATGCTAAAATCTTATTAATACGAGATAAGTAAACAAATTCATTTTTAAATCAATCTATTAAGTATATTATATGCTGCTTTTTTTTATTACTCACCCAGATGGAAGACATAGTTTATCTATAAATAATAAAATTTCAAAAGGTGGGTAGGATTAATAAAAATAAAGGAATTCAAGTATTATAAATGAGCTTTATCAATAACATCAACCACGGAAGCTCAATCCATGTTGAGATTATATGCTACTTGAATTTTAAATTTTAAGGTGGATTGAAATAGATCAATAGACTTAGGTCAACGTCAAATGAAGCCTGGCTGTTTTAAAGCTAGTGTTGGTCCAAGTAAATGACTAATTATACTAAAGTAGTGAATATCTCTTAGCTAAGCTTAAATCAAAATGACATAATAATGTAAAATTAAATGATAAATGGAATAATAAGGTATGATATGCAAGGAAGTATTATTAAAAAATCATAAATATGAAGGATAATTATATAAACACAACCAATAAATATAATATCAAAAGAAGAAGCAGTTTTTAAATACAAGTCTGTTACTTTCTCAACCAAGGCGAATCTTCATTAAGGGGGGTAGATAAACCTTCTGAAGAGGTGAGACTGATACTCGAATATGATCTAGCAAGCCCAAAGTCATCTTCAGTATTGGTATCATAGGGCGATGAAGGTAATATATTGTTCAAATCAAATAACTCAAATAATGAATAGCTATTAGAGCTTAAGTCACTTTCACTAACGGATTCTAAATCAAACATTAGAGATAATTAAAGCACGATATAATAATTTAATATACTTACCAAATAAATCTAATGGTATAATATTGCTTGCAATCGAAAGATAATGACTTTCATCCCTTTGTCCCGTATAATCACTGTAGTCATTATAATCGAACTCTTCGTTACCATTAAATAAGCCTTCAAAAGAAATAAAAACTTTAGTTTGATCATTCAAATTAAAATCAAGACTCATTTTAGTTTAGTTTTTTTTTAAAATATTGAAAAAGTAATTTAAGATTTTCTCATAAAAAAAGATTCATGCGTATTTATATTTTTCAAAGGAAAATTTTGGATTGGAATTGAAGTAAGGGTTAGCAATTTACTTAATTAAGTAACTATAAACTTTTAGCTTGATTATTGGCTGAAATTAAACGAATAAAATCTAGGAATCTATAACTTAAGAATTTGTATAAGTATATACTGTAGAAGAGCTAAAGTTTGGAGTTATTTGCAATAAATCGGCCAATAATAAAGCATAACATTATCCAACTATTTTCCAAAATATCCCTTTTTTAACCATATAACAATAGCCTAAGCTATGAGGTAAATGTTCAAATTTGCTTTTGCAAACTGGTCAATAGTTTAATTTAATATTTCTCAATCATCAAGTCATGAGGATCTACTTACTTAGTAGCTTTTTAAGCTTTTTAAAATTGATATCATAAATACATCTTTTAATTAAAAGCTGAAAGCTTTATAAAAATCAGATTTTATTTTTAAAAAGTAATACTTGTGAAAGTTGATACTCAGTGGTCGGAGTTAAAAGCTACTCTTGCTTAATTAACTTGCCTTGAGTCGAACGGTCTTACTTTATGTAACTAACATAGACTTAACTTAATAGAAATAGTACGTAATAAGCTACGAATTATGTAAAACAAATATAATGGAAGATACTACTATAAAATCTATGTAAGATGTTGTCAGAAAGACTCAGTGACTTTATTAATGATACGTTATCAGGGAGTAATCCAATTAAAAAGCCTCGAGTTAGTATGTAAAAGAATCTCTTTTATACTCCAACTGGGTGGCTATATATAAGGAACATTATAGTAGTTATTCCTTATTATAGTTGCCAAGCATGGACATTAAAACGTGGACAATAAGTTCTTCATGATCAGGTGGTAGCAATTCTCACAGCAAATCTATACAAGGAACTCTGAATTGATTATTATATTATAATCAATCCTAGAGCTAATGAACCGATATTTCACAACTACTAATTAAATTAATAATTAAAGTATATACAGGGATGTTTAAATTAATTTCAGAATTTATTCAAAAATCAATCCAAATTTTAGACTTTTAAATTTGTAAGTCCTTAACATATAATCAATTAAATTTAGAAAGCTTAAAATTAAATATAAAAATTTAACTTAAAAGGCTTGTTTTAATTGTTTTTTTTTTAAAATAATTAAAAAATTAAGTATATGTTTTGTATTATTTTTTTAAAATGTTTAATAAATACATAATATATAAAGATGTGTTTTTATGTTTAAAAATTTTACTAATAATTTTTTGCTTAAATACCATTTAAAAAATTAAAAAATTGATAAAGTGTGAAATATTGGTTTATCAGCTCTCGGATTAATTATAAGATAATAATCATTGAACTTGTTTACAAAACTAGTTGTAGTCTTGTAATCAATTTGACCGTGATCCATGTGGTACAATCAATCCAGAGTCCCTTATTTTGATTTGCTACGAGAATTTCCAACTGCATATTGCAAAGAATATTATCCTATCGTTTTGATATCCATACTTGTTGGAGTATAAAAGAGATCCTTCAACATACTAACTCGAAGTTTTCTAACTGAATTACTTCCTGATATCGTACTATTAATAAAGCCACTAAGTCTCTCTGACAACATCTTACTTAGATTTTACAGTAGTATTGTCTATTCTATTTGTTTTACATAGTTCGTAGCTTATTACATATTATTCATATTCATTTAGGTCTATCTTAGTTCTATAAACTAAGATTGTTCGACTCAAGGCAAGTTAATCAACCAAGAACTGCTTTTAACTCCTACTACTGAGTACCAACTGCCACAAAAGCCAAAAAAAGCACCTTTATATGGGGATGTATTTTTCTGTTTAAGAATTTTACTAGCAACCTTTCCACTCAAATAGCGCTTAAAAGATAGAAAAAGTAATGAAACCAAAAAAAACATCCCCATATAAATATAACTATTCGACTTTACTTTTTATTAAAATAAAAACAAAATGCAAGCTTTTATAACTAAACTTCGAAATAAGACTTTTAAAATTTATTTATATTAATTTTAATAATTATCTATAATAACCTAAAATTTATGAAACTTTATAATAAAACAATATATACATATATATTATTAGAATTTATTATTAATAATAATAAACTTAATTAGGTAATATGTAAAATTAATCCTTTAAAGAAAATAGGAAATAAAAATCAATAAATAGCATTACTATCAATTATAGCTTTAATATGTTTTTTTAATAAATATAAAAAAGCTAAAAATGACTAAATTAAAATCATTATATGGGGATGTTTTTTTTGGTTTCATCACTTTTCCATTTTTTAAGCGCTATTTAAGTGGAAAAACTGCTAGTAAAATTCTTAAACAAAAAAATACATCCCCATATAGGGATGTCTCTTTTTGTTTAAAATTTTACTAACAACCTTTCCACTCAAATAGCGCTTAAAAAATGGAAAGAACAACGAAGCCAAAAAAAACACCCCCATATAATATTTATTTGATAATTTAACTATTTCATCAAAATTTAATAAAAAAGTAATAATAATAAAAGATATTCATTAGATAATATACATATTGAATAAAAGCAAAAAAACAATACATAGTAAATACTTTAATGACTTAAAAGATAAAGCAGTACCTAGGTTAATATTTTTTTAAATATATACCAAATAACCTTAAAAATGCAGCAAAAAAAACAGATCTATGTAGTATATATGCCTAGTATGTGGGGGTGTTTTTTTTGGCTTCGTTGTTCTATGAAATATTGCTTTATTTAGCTCTCGGATTGATTATAACATAACAATCACTTAAGTTGTTGTGTTCTCAAGTTCAAATACAATCAAGTCCGAGTCCCTTATTTTGATTTGTTGCGAGAATTTCTAACTTCATATTGCAAAGAATATTACCTCCTTTTAATATCCATACTTATTGGTGTATAAAAGAGATTCTTCAATATGATAACTCAAGGCTTTTTAATTGGATTACTCCCTGATAACGTATCATTAATAAAGTCACTGAGTCTTTCTGACAACATCTTACATAGATTTTATAGTAGTATCTTCCATTATATTTGTTTTACATAATTCGTAGCTTATTACGTACTATTTCTATTAAGTTAAGTCTATGTTAGTTACATAAAGTAAGACCGTTCGACTCAAGGCAAGTTAATTAAGCAAGAGTAGCTTTTAACTCCGACCACTGAGTATCAACTTTCACAGTTCTTTCCATTTTTTAAGCGCTATTTGAGTGGAAAGGTTGTCAGTAAGATTCTTAAACAAAAAACACATCTCATATGGGGATGTCCGAATTGGTTTCATTTTTTTATCTAATTTTTAAGTTCCTACATTTTGGAAACTTTGTTTAAAATTCTATAAAAATTTTATAAAAACCAAAAGTACCTGACACAATTTTAAATTATTTTATTGTATTATATTCTAAGTTAGCAGAATTTCTACTAAATTTAGTAGAAATTCCCGGGCTAGCAAGACTCTTAATAATATAGCCTATATATTAATATTAATCAAAGTTATAACATGTAAATAAATACATATTCCTGTAAAACTTCATCGAAAAATATTTATTGTTAACTGCTTTATAGCCAATATTGCAAATTTGCTATCAAATAAATAAATTATTTTAATATTATAATTATATTACTAGTATATTATTAAGTTAGTAAATAGCTGGATGGGAGGGATTAGTTAGCTTTAAAACTATAATTAACCATCTTTATATAATATAAGCAATATAATAATAGTTTTTATTTATTATTACAGTTACTTGCTCTTTGACTATTTATTAACTTAGATATTAATAATTTAAGTAATATTAACATTTGGGAGTGTTTTTTTCGGCTTCATTACTTTTTCTATCTTTTAAGCGCTATTTGAGTGAAAAAATTGTCAGTAAAATTCTTAAACACAAAAATATATCCCCATATGAGGATGTTTTTTTTGGTTTCATTATTTTTTCTATCTTTTAAGCGCTATTTGAGTGGAAAGGTTGTTATTAAAATTCTTAAACATAAAAATACATCCCCATATAATGTTTTATTTCTGATAAAATTTTCAAATTATTTCTTTATCTAAACTCCTGTAATATTTATCTATTTAATAAGATGGTTATTAAATTCTATAGCCACTCAGCAATTTTTATTGCTTCACCTTTAATAGCTACTCAATTGATATTTTAAATCATCCTCACTACAATGACTAAATTATTTACAAGCTTTACTGCGAAGTCTAATAACAGCTAAAGTCAAATTTAATATCAGAACTTTTTTAAATTTAGAAAAGGGTATATTCAATAAAAATAAATTATTTATTTAATCATAACTTATTGCAAAAAGCATGACTAACAAAAATATCTTTAAATCTTCAATATCGAGATTAGGATAAACATATAAGATGGAGTCTTTAAATACATGAGATTCATATTTTAGTAGAATATTGTTAGGTTCTTCTTTAGAATAAAGGATCCAACTAATAGGGATATTTGAATTATTTATAACATGATATTCAATAATTTGATCATCAAATTTAGTTAAACGAATAATAAAATGTCTTCTTAATTGAAATGATTTACGAACTAATTGTAAGTTAGTATATAACTTTGAATGTTTACCAATATATTCAATATCCCATTTGATTTTATGACTAAAGTAACGAATGTTTTTAACTTTAAGCTTGTCTTCTTCATTATCATAAAGTTTTCCACTGACTGTTTTTGTCTTTATCTTGAATCTTGTGTCCAGACTTTGTTGATTAATGCAGTTAAAATCTCGCCATAAAAAGCCTTGACGTTGAATTTTATATCTTTCATAGTTATGAGAAATTAAACTACTTGTAGTTGGAAATTCAAGTGTTGGATCTTCGTAATAAGAAGGTAATTCCTCATCATCCTCATCATGATTTGAATTAGATAAAAACTGGCTTTTTGTCTTGATCATTAACACTTATTATTTTTTTAATAATCTCTCAAATATATTCAACTGTCTTTATATACTTGTTTGGTTTTATAATAATAAACATGATTAAGCTTTCTTTTCTATTTAGAAATTTATTGCTTTTCTAAAAAGGTAAATTCATATTTTTATTTCGCCTTTTTATATTCAATGGATTATTATTTTTTAAAATATACACTTTTTTTAGGCGGATTTCAAGTAGAATAATCAATTCTTTTTGAAATCCTCAGAGTATAACTAAATAAAGATGTCCGCTTTTAAACAAATTAGTTTATAATAACATTGTTATTATAAATATTAAGTATAGTTTTAATATATATTTTTATTTGATATTTATCAATTTGTTTAAAATTAATTTAAAAAAATTAAAGATTTAAGTTGTATTTAAATATGCTTAGTATAGTATTTAGATAGTTAGGTTTTTTATTATTGTTTGTTAATTAACTTTACTATAGTATATACATATATGGGGGTGTTTTTTTTGGTTTCATCCCTTTTTCTATTTTTTAAGCGCTATTTGAGCGGAAAGATTGTTAGTAAAATTCTTATAAAAAATACATCCCCATATAAATCTTAATTATTCAAAACTTTTACATAAGTTATATTGTTGACTTTTAGTCCCATCTGAGTTGTTGAATTTTATGTAAGATATTTAAAATTATGCTCCTATAGTAATTTGAAGCTCAAAAGGTAAGATGCTATTAAAGTAAAATTTAACTAACTAATTAGAGTATATTTATATCTTATAGTACTATGGATATATCTTGTGAATTGAGTCTGAATTTAAAGTTTATTTCATTTCAAAATTAAAGTTAATAGCTAAAGGAAAGTTTGAATCAATCACAAAATCAAACTTGATAGGCTTATTTTTATAGTTAATTCCAATATCTTAAGATAAATTCATTCTCCATATCACCGGAAATCTTCTAAAAACAAGTTCAAAGAATGACATGTTATTCTACTGCGCAAATTAGCTCCAAACTCTTGGCAATTAAATTTGTTATAAAGACAAGCAAAAATTAATAATACATCTCTTTTATTTTTAATTAAAATTATCTTAAAATGGTTTCCAATAAGGATACTACAACTATGAGTTTAGAAGAAGTGGTTTGTTCTAACGAATATTCGGGGTTACCAACTTATGAGCAAGTGATTGGAGAAAGCCTTGAATTTACCGAAAGCAATGGTAAGCAAACATGAGTAAATAATCAAAACAAACAATTAATAATAATAACAATTTAGAGTCTCATTCGCTACCAACTGATTTAGAAATTGAAATTTCACAAAGTGGAATATTATCCCATGATGAACGATTAAATCAAGATACTACCTTATTAAAAAACTTTATCTATACATATAATACTAAACCTGGAATGAAAATTTGTATTCAAGGTAATTATCATAACTTTTATTGATTTTTTACAAATAGTAATTTTTAAATATTAATTTAGGAGAACGTAAAGAAAGTTATGAAGTCACTGAAATTTATTATGAGAATAATGAAAAAAAAGAACGGCAAGTAAAGAAAACTAGGGATATAATTGATTTTAGTAAAGTATTTGATTTAACGAATTATATATCACAAAAGGGTAAAATTTATAATTCAAACAAAGTTGAGGACTCAGAATTCAAATTAGAACAAGAAATTAATGATTATATTCAATCAAAAGCTAAATTAAAAGAATTCAAATTTACAAAAGAAGTGATATGGGATTATGATTTATTAGCTCAAAAAGTAAAAAAAGTATTAAGAATGGAAGGTTATCGTCATAAAATTTGTATTAATTATATGCTTGATAGAAAAGAAATTATTGTAAGAAAAGAAAATTGGGTCAACACATTTATTAATAATCCTTTATTTGTGGCACTTAATGTGGTATCTCTCGCTTTCATTATTACTTGGCCTTTATCGGCTATCTTTAAAGAAACTTATTGTGATAATTTAAAATCCAAATTCACTATGAATATATCAGCAAACACTTGGTTTCAAAAAAATCTTTTTGACATTAAAGAGATTATTTACGAGATTTAGAGAGTTATAATAATTATTATTAATTAGTTATTAATCAATTATTATCCTTCATTTGTTTGCCTTTTTTTCTTTATATAATTGAGTTACCTTGACGTTTTCTTTTTATAATAAAACATTAAGTATTCTATTCTATTATTTTAATTAACAGATAGATATTTTTTATAAGATACATGACTATATATACAAAGTATTCATACTTTAAAAATAAAAGATTTTTGCATTGTATTTGGTAACACCTCATTATTTTAAATTAATCGGCTCTTAAAATGGGTTTATCGGTTAATATAAATAACCAAATGATCAGTTTTCCGTTACTGCGTAATTCATTCAAACTTTGGAAAATAGAAAATAGAAAATAAGTTGATGTGTTTAAACTACAAAAATCTATTAAAATTTTTTACTTTTTTATTTAAAAAATGATTTCCGACAAAGACATTTCAAGCATAAACGAAGGAGAGATAGCTTGTTGTAGTAAACATACCGATTTACCAACTTATGAAGAAGTAGTTGGGTATACGCCCAAAGTCTCAATAGATAATAATAAAAAAGGTATTAAGGAATCAACTGAATCAAACGAGGATGATACACTTGATTTAGAACTTCCAGCATTGCCAAGTGACTTAGAAGTTGAATTTTCTAATACTGGAGTAATTTCGCAAGATGAAAGGTTAAATCAAGATAGTTTATTATTGAAAAGCTTTATTTATACATACAATGTAAAACCTGAGTTGAGGATACATATCCAAGGTAATTATATTTAATTAATGGCTTATAGATATGAATTTTTTATTTTATACTAGGAACTCATAAAGAAATATATTATATCACTCAAACTTACTATGAAAATAAAGTACAAAAAGAACGTCGCATAGAGAAAGCGCGTAATATAGTAGATTTTGAAAAAGAATTTGATTTAACATCATTTGTATCACCAAAGGGTAAGATACATAATCCAAATAAATATGTAAGCGTGGAACAAGAATTGGAACAAGAGATTGAAAACTATATTAATTCAGAGGCAAAGTTAAAGGAACTTAAAATAGTAAAGGAAGTAAATTGGGATTATGACAAGTTAAATCAAAAAATCAAAAAAATAATAAGAATGAGCGGTTATCCCCACACTGTTAGTATTGATTACACATTGAATAGAAAGCAAATTAGAGTTAGAAGTAATAATTTTGTTAATACTTGTATCAATAACCCTTTTTATATGGCTTTTAACGTTGTATCTTGTTTATTTATTGTCACTTGGCCTTTGTCAATGGTCTATAAAAAAGAATATGGTAACCGATTAATATCCACTTTTAATATGGATATCTCAGTAAACACCTGGCTTACAGAGAACCTTGAGGATATTAAGGATATTATTTATGAAGTTTAATAGTTACATTGGATGTTTTAATTCAATTAATGATAGGTTGTAGATATTTTGTTATAGTTAAATTGTTTTATACTATTTTTTAATAAAGGTTATCAATTGTGTTAACAAATTTTAATAAAAATACTACTTTTTTAAATACTGATTTTCATTTAAAAACAATCATAATTTTTTGACTAAAGATTAATTGCTAGTTACAATAGCGACTATTTTTAAAAAGTTTACTAAACAAGTATATATTATACTAAACTTCAATTAATAAACAATAAACAAACAAACCAAACTTAAATATATTAAAATACTATCCAAACCTTTAATTTTGAAGCGGTAATCAAATAAGTTAATAAATATCAAATAAAAAACAAATCACTTATTAATGGAAGTAAAAATCAAATCTTATTAATGTTTATTATTATAAACTAATTTGTTTAAAAGCAATACTTATGTAATTACAACTAATTCAGATCAATGTGCACTGCTTAATTGTTGGTTTCATAAAATAATTTCAGACACAAAGCTCACTGAAGACTAAGGGGATTGAGCTAAAAAAAATCAGCTATACAAATAACTGACCAAAAACTCATATTTGGCATCATTAAGAATCAGCCAACAATCACAAGGTCCCACCGAGAATCGAACTCGGATTACAAGGATCAAAACCTTGGGTGCTAACCATTACACCATGGAACCAACAATTAATATTTATTGAGGTTTGGATATATATAAACAATTCTAAGCTTAAAATAAATAAAAGTAAATAGTTATTTAAAATAATTTATTAGAATATATTTGATTATCCTTTAGAAACTTTACTATCAAACCATATTATAAGCTATGGTTATTATAAAAGACTAAAATGTGAGCTTTACCAAACATTCGAAATCTTATCACAAACTGCTTGTACGTTTTGATCAAACCAAGTATTGGTCGAAATATTCATTGTAAAAGTGGATCTTAAGGAGGCAGCGTAATTCTTTTTCAGAAAATAAGCCATAGGCCAAGTAAAAACACAAAGACAAGAAATAACTTGAATAACTTTACAGTATGGATCATGGATACATGTATTTGCCCAATTATTTTCTTGTATCTTAATACGCTGATTGGTCATTGGATATTCAACTGTTATATAATTACGGTATCCTAATCGACGTATTGTATTGGTTATAGCTTGTGTCAACGCTTCATAATCCCATGATACTTCTTTAACAACCTTGAGTTCTTTCAAGTATTTCTCAGATGCTATGTATTGAGAGATAGCTTGATCTACTTCTTCTTCTGCTTGTCCTTCCAATTTCGGATTGTGAATCATCCCTATTTCGGAAACGTATTGACTTACATCAAATGATAACTCAAAGTCAATTTCTTTAACTTCTCTTAATTCCGTTCTTGATTTGGTTTCCCCATCTTCTTGATAGTAAACAATTTCAATGTGACTTTCCATTCTATAGCCTATAAAAATAAATATTATATATATATATACAATTTGATATATTTACCTTCAATATTTATAGACATTTTTGGCTTGGAATTATTAGAATAGATAAAGTTTTTCAACAGCTGTTCATTTTTATTTAATACCGGATCTCTCGATATTATTCCTCTTTTTGACACCTCAAACTCAATATCCTTTGGTACTGGCGTATAACTTGGCGGATAATTTAGACCTAAATTTCCCAATTTTTCCGTGGCATGAGAAAGTGAATTTTCAACCTTCAAAGGTGTTTGTATTCCTTGTTTTATTGCTTCTTCATAAGTTGGTAAGCCTGTATTATCCTTACTCCCTTGCTCTTCATTGCCACTGTATGGCCCAAACTCATAAGCTACCATTTTTTAATTTTATTAAAACAATTTGATGCTTAAACTTATGCTTATTAAATTTTATAACACAGCATTTACAAAAAATCTGAGTAACCAATTATTTCCATTACACCTTATTTTTTGTTCTTTTACATTAGTGATAGAATATCAAATGACTGATGAAAATAAGGAAAGAAGGTTTGAGCATGATTGGATGAAATTGAGGGATATAATTACCTTTTGCTAAAATATAAGGGCATCATCAGAAATTTGTTTGATCGTTAGTTTAAAATATGGAAGAAAATAAAGAAGTTATTGAATGTGTAGAAGGAAAGAAAGTAGAAAATAAAGTGATCAACCCTGAAATAAACTCAAAAGTCGAAACTGAAACGAAGGATTTGAGCATTGATGATGATATTCGAGAAGAATTAATTGATTCAGCAGTAAACTTTTTAACAGACAAGAATGTAAAAAAGAGCAGTTTGAATAAAAAAGTAGCGTTTTTAGAGTCCAAGGGATTGACTAATATTGAGATTCAGGAAGCTTTAGCTAGGGCCAATGCCCCCAACAAACCAACTAAGCCTCAAAATCAATCTCAAAGTCAGCCTCAAACTGCTAAACCTACTGAACATCTCGCCCCACCACTTCCCTCCTATTCTTCAATGCCACCAGTTTCGCTTCCGAAATCAATGTCCTGGTTGGAATACTTTAAGGCCTCCGCAGTTACTGGGGCAGTAGCTTATTCTATTTATGGGTTAACTAAGGTAATAATTAAATTTTAAGAATAGAAATTAATTAATAACGAATGAAGACGTTTATAGCACCATTATTTACTGATAGTGATGATGAATTATATGAGAGAGAAAAAAAAGAGTTGGATTTACAATATGAAGAAGCGTTTAAGGCTATAAGTGAACTAAAGCAAGATACTCAAGAGAATCTAAAAAGCATTCAAGAGCAAAATGTTAAAGTGGAGGAAAGCTTAAAGGAGTTAAATACCACGTTAAAAAATTTAAAGGATCAAGACCAAAGTAGATATCTAGATATGGAAAAACTATGGGAAGAAATAGAAAATGTGAAAAAAAAGATACCAGAAACATTTGATCTTTCGCATCAAAGTCAAAAAGCAATGATTGAAGATTTGAAGCTTGAATTGACGAATTTGAAAAATAGTTTGAACAAGTTTTTAAATAAGGACAACACGCCAGATAATGAAAGCATTCACAGGAGTAATAGTTTTAATACTATTCATTCAAATAGCTTGGAGCCAGAAAAGTCAGAAAAACCAATCAAAAAATCCATCCCCGCTTGGCAATTATCCATGTTTAATGCTAATAAATCGGATAAAGTTAATGGTACCGAGAATGAGGATAAGGAGCAAACTGATAGTAATAATTCCCTTGGTCAAAGCCCTGAAAACATTGAAATCGAGGAACCTAACAGTTCTTAATTTTTATTAAAAATTATTTTAAATAATCTGGTATTGCTTCATTATCTTTTAACAACATATAAGTTATGTAAAGATATTGATTGTTAGTAATTTTGAGAGGCATTTAAATAAAATTTTAAGTTTCATTTTAATGTGTAAGCTAAAGATGTTTTTCTAAATTGAGCAAAGTCCCTTTTAAATGTTCACAATGTACAAAGTAGATTTATATTTTAATTTTAATTAAAAGCTTTTGGAAGTAAGGATATAAAATATCAGAAGGTAAATGAAGAACACTATAGCTTTTATAGTGTAAAAATATAAAATACTTTTAGACATTTTAACTCAAAGAGTTTGTTTAATAAATAACACTGTAACCAATCCTCACTGACAGGAACTAAATAATTTATCTGAAGCTTTTAAAAAACTATAATACAACTAATATAGTTAATGTATTCTTAATCTAAAAATATAGAAATTATACTATATTTTAAAAAACCTACCAAGAATCAAGCTCAGGCTATAAGAATCAAAGTGCTAGGCATTAATCATTACTCCATGGACCCGATTAATAACTGAACATGTCCTTCTTAATATGTAAATTCAGACTATGATTTATAGGTTAATAAATTTTTAACTAAATATTGACATAGAAGGTTATGTTGTATATTAAAACAATTTATAGACGCTCCTAATTACACTTGTAGCTGTTCTTAGTCTATCATTGTACTTAGACAAAACGCTTACTTTTTACTAGATTTTTTTAAATATTGATAGTACAGTATTGGGATATCAAAGATTAACTTTGTCGTAAAAAATCAGTCCTTTGTAATATAGGTTTATTATTTAAAAGTGTGAAAGATAAACATAAAATTTAAGGTGAAAAGATTAGAGAACACAATAAGCAATATAATTAGCTACAGCATAGTCGATTGTGAAAGCACATTTAAGAGGTTTTTAGGCCTTTTATAACTAACACTCAGATTTTTTGTAAAGTGGCACTCAAGATTGAGTTCTCATCACTATTGTCTGGTAAAGCAATAAATTCATCCCTTTTATAGAAACAATTATTCAGATCATAAAATTTATAAACTAGCTTACCTTTTATAAGCAAATCATACCAATGCTTGAACGCCGAAGAGCATCGCTGATAAATTTATATATACTCTGGATACACAGTGGGATCATTTAAAAAAGCAATGAAGCTAAATATCAACATGAAAGCAGCAATAAGATAAACAAAATTAGTTGCACACCAGACTCATAATTTCTGAAATTACAGATTGATTGGCTCACAAGTACCGCAATAGTGCCAATGATCATTGGAATGTGGTATGATAACCTAAGCAAAATTATTATCTTTATATTTTCAAAATAAGAAAATTAAATTACATTCTAAGCACCTCCTTTTCAAAACTTTTTGAGTCTTTTACGACGATTCTCATCTTACCAAACTTGATGTGATCCATTTTCGTTTCTAATTAATAAGCGATATGCATTAAATCAATACACGAGCAAACAAAAAATATATTAAGCATGTGGATTCCATCGAATTGTTTACCTTAAAGTCAAACACGTCAGAAAAAACTTCATCCCCACTAATAAAATAGCATCCAGTAGCTTTATGTAGCCAAGTAAACCAGCTACTAGAATAAACAATAATTATTGTCTATTCATACATAAACTAAAATAGTGATCTACGAAGTGAGGACAAATAGGCCACCAAGATAAGTAAAATGGGGCCAACTCAATACCCAATTTCCATTTTTTGAATAATATCAATCTTATGGATAAGCACTAATTTTAACTTAATGACAATGATTAATATCAAGAAGATTACAAAACTAGATAAGAAAGTAACCATATATTACGCCATGAGATAACAATTTTTAGTTGGAAAGACACTTGTAAAACTAGACAATGATTGCCAGAAGCTGGGGAATTAATTTAGAAAGCCAATCTACTGATAAATTTAAAATTAACCACTCAATGAGATAATGATTAATATTACCACGCTGGTTAAGACAGGGGAAATTTCAAACAATTGTCCACAGATAGTAATTAAAATACATAGAATAAAAGAAATAAAAATACTAAAAGTGGGATTTTAGTTTGATTATAATCAATAGTTATATCTATTCATAATCATGATAGATGATTCTTAACTTGTCAATTATTTTATTGATTTTTTGTTCGTACAACGATCTAAAGTTAAGAATTTGACTTTGATTGATTCCAGTGCTTGAAGTTGGGTTTTTAGATATATTTGGTAAATTGAAAATGAGTTGGGCTCTTAATTACGTATTGATTAAATTTAGCTTATTAGAAAATTAAATTTTCTTATTTTTTATAACATATGAGGGTGTTTTTTTTGGTTTCATTATTTTTTCCATCTTTTAAGCGCTATTTGAGTGGAAAAATTGTTAGTAAAACCCTTAAACAAAAAAATACATCCCCATATTTGTAAAGAATTGTGTTATTTTATATTAATGCTAAATTGCTTTGATATTTTTATTTACATTTAAATATGTAAAAGACAAATTTCCAGTACGACTTCTATGGATTTCTGTAATAAACATTATTATACTGTAGTTCATGATCAACTAAACTTTATTAGCTCATTCTCAAGTTAGTTTTAATTAGTTATTTTAAAAGCCTAAAGATTAATAGTTGACTTGTTCCATATTTCACTAAATCAAATTAAAAATCTGGTAATCTCATCTCAAATTAGAAACTCATACCTGTCACCACAATTCTATCTGTGACCCTCATCTACTTATAATCAATGTACCATAACTTAAGATAATTTAAATTCTTGCATAATTATTTACCCTTTCCCTCTTATCAATAGAAAGTTTGTGTTAATTTAGATTTATCTAATATCTTTTATGAAAGAGCTTAGTAGAGCTGAATGTGCCGTAGTTATAACTTTTATTCTTGAACACCTTTTCTTAAATTAGATATACATTGGGAATTACCACTCTACACCTTTGAGTGAAATGTGCTTTAGTTGATAATTGAGAACTTTTGATACATAGGTAATAATAGCTTTATTGTGATATATAACAACTCTTTTTTATCAATTCATTAATTGATCTGTATCTGATTTTCTAATATCAAAAAAGATCTCAACTGATATTAAGCTAATCTCCACAATAGATTCTTGCATCTTTTTTTAAAGGTTACTTTGAATTTCAAAGATTGAATTCACATTACTTGATTTTTTTATTTGTGGTGGTCTATTTCTAAATCCTCAAAAGTTATATTAATAAAAGATTTGAGTTATTTAAGAAAATGGAATATTTCCATTTTGGGCACTGTTCTTTTATTTTAAATTCAAGATAGGATATATTTTATAAGAAATGCATCAGGCTACAGTGATCTGGCGAAGGTTCAATTGCATAATATTAGTATATATATATATTTATATATAGTAATTCATCTTTCGGATTTAAAGGAGCATGATGTTAGTTTAATAAGATACTTTATCCCAATTGTGTTTATTCAATTTAGAGTTGAATTTTTATTTTTTTCGAAATTTAAAAAATTAATTATGAATTTCATTGCTGCAGAAGCAATCTAAATTATTATATTGTTAGCAGTAAATTTTCTACTGAAATAACAGCTTACTTTAACTTTAATAAATAATTAAAACACAAATATCAGCTTTATCGTATCATAAGAAGAGGACTACTATATTTGACAACAATTTAAATAATTTGAAAAGAATAATTTACCCAATTTAAAAAAAAAATGATATTCAAATTATTTTTTATTTTAAAGCCAAATACATACTAAATTCATTAACACCATCAAGGCAACTACATAAACATTATATATGCTTCTTAACCCATAAGCTTCACTAATCTTACTACTAGCAATTTTCGTGTTAACACTCTGCTTTGAAGTAGCGGTAGTCGAAATCCGAGCTGCTGTGGTAAGAGTAATAGGCGTTACACTTTTAGCAGAACCTGTTGCTACAGCATTAGTCGAATCTGTTTGAAGAGGCGATAAACTAGTTTTAGTAATTGCGTCCAAGTCTCTTGTTGTTGAAGAGAGTAATGCGGTGTCTGAACTGATGGTTAGGCCAGATTCTAAGGCTTTGGCATTAGTTGTTTGAAGAGTGATTAATAAAGCAATTAAGGATATAGTAAAACAATTTTTGACCATTTTTTTGTGTTTTGTTTATTTTAGGATTGCTATCAATTTATAGTTTTTTACCTTTTCACCCTTACTTTTTAGTTCTTTTACCCCTTATTGCTTTTTAAACTCTAGGTTTAAGCTTCAGTTTAGTTCTATGGTTTAACTTAAACTGCTTTAATTTTTGTTTCATTTCCTAAAATTTGTTAACCATGAAAAATTATTTGTGTAAAGACATGCATTACCCTATTGTCAAAGAAGACTTATATCCGCCATCACTGTCAATGAACCGAAGTCCCTATTACTCGATCATTAAAAATCGCATTTAAAAAAGCGAGCTGACATTTCCAAAAACAAATATTAACTTTAAAGGTCCCACCGAGAATCGAACTCGGATTACAAGGATCAAAACCTTGGGTGCTAACCATTACACCATGGAACCGTTTTTTTAAGTATGATTTAGAGAATATTTAAATAGTAAAATAACTAAATATTGTTGTCAAAATGAAACAGTTACCAAAAATAATAAAGACAAACAATAATTTGTATAAAAAATCAACTGAATTAGCTTTAATAAAGAATAAAACAAAATAATAATAATTAGAGAAATTAACTAATACTAAAAGATGAAACAAAATTTAAATTAAAAAAACAAGATCAAGAAAATCAGAGTTATTTAGCTACTTTAAACGAGACATGTGAGGTAGCATTGGTGGCAATAGGAAAAGCGGGTAGTGATTTTCTTCTAGGATGAATATTGTCAGTAATGTGATAAACCATAGGATTATTTTTTAATCCAATCGAACTTGTCTGTTGACCAAATTGTAGATTCTCAGGTATAGAAATTAAAGAAGCAGTGGAATTCAAAGGTTTAATACGATTGGGTAGAGTTGGCAATGGTTTTGGTTTACTGGTATTAATAATAAGGTTGCTATCGGTGATACTTGATGGATCATTTACTTCATACTTTAATAAGCTGCCTCTACGTTGTCTGTTGGCAGCGTTGGCGCATAATTCATCAGATTCAAATAAACTTGCTCTTCGTTGAAAGTTAAGTTTGTTATCGTTATTGTCAGGGGACAGTAAATCTAAGGATGATTTTGGCGGGGTATTTGATTTATGTAAGGGAAGATGCAGCATCTTTTTAGGAGTAGGTGGGGTAGGCTTATTATTCTTTTTAAGATTGAATAAGGGCCCTTGTAATGGGGATGGCAAAATGGTACTGTCCTTATTTAAGCTGACAGACTGCGCCATCTTTTGCTTAACTTCTATTGCTTTTGTATCAATATCCGAATCACTATCCATTTCAAGGTCGCTTAAATAAATTTCACTGCTAAGGCTAGATAATTTATTAGAGTTGATATTTGTAATATTCTTTAATTTTATTGTGTTGCTAGTTGGCTTTTTGTTTAAGATATATCTAATACCACACTCATAACTCAATCTATATCTCTTTGAATCTAAGCATCCAACATTGATCAATTCAGTATGTAATTTATTATCCAACAAGTCTACCAACTCATACCATTGGGTATAAGTCACATTCAATGTAAAGTTTAAAAAATAAATTAATTCAAACTCCATTCGATTCACTTCATTCAACTTAAATATTCCCTGAGTTACTTCTGCCCATGTATGATTATGATAAGCATCGTCATACAAATATTTATTTCCTACTATTAAGGCTGCTAAAAACAAACGATGACCTGAACCATACCCCCCTTTACAAGAAGGATGCTTTTGTTTCAATCTGATTAAATAAAGAATGGCTAATATTACATTAGCAAATGATAGTTGGCATCGATGTATGATCATCCACCCAAAATCACTTAAACTTGGTAATTCATTGTTTTCCAAATTACCCTCTGTTTTTCCACAGCAAAATAAGTTATCTATAATCCTTTCAGCTAAATCTAATAAAGGGTTTAATACTATAATTAAGGATATTAAGCAGGATAAAAAGTACCTAAAAAATCTGCCAATAATTGCTGACGTATCTTCTTCTGTTCTTTTTTATCCGCTACTGGAAGTACTATCTTTTCAATCGGTGTTGTGGCTGAGCTTGAAGCATTTAAAAATTGATCAGAGTCTAAGATATTAAAACAAGGCGGAAGTGATGTGGTTAAATTTTTTTGAATATGTAGCATGATTAATTAAGTAGTTGTCTATTGTCTATATAGTAATCTATAATAAAAGGTAAAAAGAAAGAATAATATCAACTTGAGGATATAAAGATAAAAGATAAAAGATAAAAGATAAAAGATAAAAGATAAAAGATAATAGATTAGAATAAAATTATATAAAACAAAGTTATTTATTTAATTTTATTATTTGTTGACTTTTTTTATTTTTAGTTAATTTTTAGTGATTTTTTTAATATAACGTATCCAATTTTTTACTTGCCCGTTTCACCCATCACTAACTTTAACCATTACCAATCTCTTTTTGTATTTTAAACTTTAATTCGCCCTCATCCTGTCACCGCCATAATTTCGGAAATTTAAGCTCAACACTTTAACGAACTAATTCGATAATTTGTAAAATCTAGTTTTTTGATTACTCTTACTCGCCCATAAGGATTTAAGTTTACAGCTGTTGCAACTCTCTTGCGATTTTTTTCATGATAAATTTTATAACTTAATATTTGTATAACCAATTTTTTTTATGCCTGGCCAAATTACTCTAACGAAATTCAGCATAATTTATTTCTTAAATGAGCAGTCAATTAAGTCCCAAAAGAATTGTAGCAGTTGTTATAGACCAATATTTCTATTTTTTACCTTTTGTAACTTAATTCATTTAAACATTCTTTTTTTATTATTTCCGTCCCTTATTGAGTTATTTTATGACCCTTTTTAGCCTGTCTTTTTAAAAAATTGTAATCTTATTGCGCTTTACCGACAATGACATCAGCCTTTAATAAAAATTTAATGAAATCTTTAACAAATCAAGCTATTAGACGTTATAAAATGTAGGATAGAGGTACTGTATAGTTTCAAATTATTCAAAATAAACAATAATAGTTTGAAAACTTAAAGTAACTAACAATAAAGTTCAATTCTTGATAAATAAGAATATTGATATTAATAAAAGTTACTTATAGGACTAAAAAATAATAAAAATATTATTTAATAAAAGTTTAAGTTTATTTATAAAAATTCATTTTAAAATCTTTACTATAGGAAATAAATATATTTTACAAGTATAATAAAATATCAAAGGTTTATTAAGAACCGCTTTGAAAACAACATACATAAAATTAAATTTTATAAACGATATCCTTAATAGTATATATGGGAATGTATTTTTCTGTTTAAGAATTTTACTAAAAAAATTTCTATTCAAATAGCGCTTAAAACATGGAAAAAGTGATGAAGCCAAAAAAACACCCCCATATATTCTCTTTAAACTAAGCATCTATTGAAATATCCATGGAAAGCCCCACCTTTAACTGGTTCCTAAAAAAACTTTAAAGATGGCTGGTAAGGGTGAAGTAACAATAAAAGCACAAAACATAATATTAAGGGTCATACACCAAGAATTGTTAACAAAGGTGTTGATCCAATTTTTTGATCGAAACATAATTCGTTTTTTGCTCAATAGATACCCAATAGTGATAGTATGATAATACCCTTCCATCTTTAAGCCTTTTTTAATTTCCTCGGCCAGAGTATCATAATCCAATCCTACTTCCTTTACTACCTTTATCTATTTTAATTGTGCCTCAAAGTTTATATAATTTTCAACCTCTTGCTCTAATTCTTGTTTGAAATTACCACTTTTATTTCGATTACGTATATTCTCCCTTTGTGATATATAAGAGACCAAATCAAACTCCTTTTCAAAATCCATTACATCTCGCTTTTTTTTTTTACTTGACACTCTTTCCTTTCATTGTTTTTATAATAAGATTCAATATGATTCCCTAAAATCACAACTGACTTTAGTTATCTTTAAACGTTTAATTAAAGTAATGATAATTACCTAAAATGCAAAGCTTTATTTTATAATTAGTATTATAAGCATCTATAAAGAAAATTAATAATAAAACTTTTTGATTTAACTTTTTTTTATAAAAAAGTATCTCAGATTTATAAGCTTAAATTTTTAAATTAGCTGGTAATAATAAGAACTCTGGATTATTTAGCTTGTTATTATTTATTTATATTAGTTTTTATATTTTTGTTATTATTATTTATTAAACATTTGGATGTTTTACCATTAACGCCCATTATAAATAATTAATTTTAAGTAATTTGTAATAGTATTTTTTAAATAAAGTTAATAATTTAATATTCATAAATATTTAAATTTTAAGCAACTTAAAAATTATATAAAAAATTAATAAAAAAGTTATAACTATTTAGATTATTAAATCAGCACATAAAAAAAATCATTTTTAAGCTATATTACAATCTTTCATATACAATTACTTAAACAAAATATTAAGTAATCTAACTTTGAGGTTTTTTAGCTTTTAACCTTTAAGTTTGCAAAACAACATTTAAGATTTAAATATAGTTAATAAATTAAGATACTATTTAATAAATAATAAATAATAAATAATACATAATATGAATATATAAAATACAGTTATGATTGCATGTATTGACATTAATTACTAAATAATCTAAATTTAATACTAATTCATTTGCAAAACATTATTTTTTTAAATTATAATTTTTGTAATTTATAATGTTTACTATATTTGAGATTGTAGTAATTCAACCTAAAATTAAATAAAATTTATTTGGGTTTTGTGATTACTTCAACCACCAAATAATTAAATGTTATAATAAGGTCTATATGGGGATGTATTTCTTTGTTTAAGAATTACTAACAATCTTTCCGCTGAAATAGCGCTTAAAAATGGAAAAAATAATGAAGCCAAAAAAAACACCCTCATATATATAGTTATAATTTGCCTTAAATTTATTCAAACTAAGCTAGCGAAAAACCCTGAACTTTCAAGTTGCTAAATTAGCTTTAAATAAAACGCAATTCTAAACTTCTATTATTCAAATAAGATATTTATTGTGTACCAGAGATAGTAATTTATGCCAATAGATACAATCAGAATTGTACAAAAAATAACTTATAAACATTCTAGGGTTAACGTTTTATGGTTTTAATCAAGCATGTATTTTGTTAGTAATTTAGCCGAAATTTTGGTTTAGTTATTAGTAAAAAATAAAAAGTTAGTAAAATAATGCGTTTTTATAAAATAACTGAATATTAGTTTTGTTTTAATAGAAATAATAGAAATGTTTCTGATTGTTTTATCGTTTCAAATAACTCCGTTTATTCCTATTCATAAGAAACTAATGCGTTCCAAATTCAGAGTTTTATTAGATATTTGACAAAAAATACAAGCACAATTCTATTAGTAAATTTGACTTTCAACTATAAATCTAGGAGCAAATATTCCAATTTGAAGTTTTAGTTTTGAAAACTACAATTCAATATTAGTAGCCTAAGAACTCTTACCCTTAGAGCATGTTTTCACATGAAGCCATGTGTATTCAAGGATAAATTTTACAAGGGATGTTTTTATTATTTACTTATTTTTTGTGGTGCTTACATTTTACTACCTATTTAAATACAGTTATTTCGGTATATTGACAAGTGCCTTGTGTTTGGGTTATAAATACATTAAATTTACCTTATAGAATTCTGATCATAAATTTGATACATTATATGTATGTAACTAGGAAATAAACTGCAGGGTTTAATCTGGGATACTCCACTAAGACAAAGGTTATAACCGTAACTAGTAAGTAATATAGCAACATTTTAGTTAATATTTTTAGTTATATAAAAAAACTAATATTATAAAATAAAAAGTTATCACGTTTTTAATCAGTAAAAGGAATTTTGGAAGAAACAAGCCCAAAATAACTATATAAAATATTCTTAAAAACAATTAAATTTATTCTAGGATTAATTAAAAAAGCAAGGATCTCCTAAGTTATAGATATAATACAGTACTATTAAGTATAAACTCATTTGGAAGGTTCTTGAGGAGCTGGAGGTCCCATACTTCTTAAAGGAATGTGTTTTAAACAAAGGGCAGCTATAAATGAAACAGAAAAGAAAGCAATTCCAGTTAAAAACATAGAGTGGAAACCATCAACATAAGATTGAACTACTGCGGCTCTAAGCTCTGGTGTCAAAGTTTGAATATAAGTCGATGATTGAAGTAAAGCTCCAATATTGACAGTTGGTGCATTTTTAGCTAAGGAGGAAGTTAATACATTTTGATATACAGCTCCTAATACTGCAATTCCTATTACTCCGCCTAGAGATTGTGAGAAACTGACCAATGATGTTACAATAGCTGCATCTTTCATACCAACAGCTGCTTGTGATACAATTGTATTGGTTTGAATACAAAGACCTACACCTAAACCAATTAATAATGAAAACACAATCAATTCTGCTCTTGAGATATCGACTCTCATTAAAGATCCCATAAGAGCAGTACCAATAACACCAATAGCAGCACCAACCATAGAAAGTTGGCGATAAATACCAGTTTTAACCATAAAAATACCAGAACTAATTGACATAGAAACTACGCCTAACATAGTAGCTAAAAGTTCTAAACCAGAATTAATGGCTGATTCTTGATGGACAATTTGATAATACAATGGTAAATAAATAATTGTTGCAAAAAATACACCTCCATTGAAAAAGGCAGTAATATCGGCAGAGATAACATTACGAACTAAAACATGAGCTGGAATAATTGGCTCTTTGGATACTTTCCATTGAAAGAAAATGAAAAGAAGTAAGAAAACAATACCTAAACAAAGTGAAACAATAACTGCTGCAGAATTCCAAGGATACTGTTGTCCACCCCAATTTAAGCCTAATACTATAAGTGAAGTAAAGACGAGTAAAGTAACTGAACCTAAATAATCGACTCTGGCTAACTTTTCTTTCATGTTTTCTTTAGAAGTAGGTAAACGAAGGAAAAATCCAATAACAAACATAGCTATTAAACAAATTGGAATATTAATGTAAAAACACCACCTCCAACTAGCTTTTTCGGTAAGAGCGCCACCTATCAATGGACCAACAACTGAAGCAACAGCAAAGTTAGCTCCAACCATACCCATAAATATACCTCTTCTTCTTAATGAAACAATATCGGATATAATGATAACTGAAAGAGAAATAAGACCACCACCACCGATACCAGCAATAGCACGACAAATAATTAACATTTCAATAGTTTGTGCAGCACCACATAGTACTGAACCAATTAAAAAGATGCTAAGCGCAAATAACATAACAGCACGTCGACCAAAAATATCAGAAAATTTACCATATAAAGGTTGGAACGCAGTTGAGGATAATAAATAAGAAGTAGCTACCCAAGTTACTTCATCAAAAGCATTAAAATCGGAAGTAATGTTTGCTAAAGAAGTAGCAATAATTGTATTGTCTAAAGCAGCTACGAAAATGGATAAAACTAAACCAAGGATAATTAAACTGAATCTTGTTCTTGATAAGGGTACTCTTGGTTCATCAATGTTCGTTTGATTGACTGAAGCTTGATTTTCTATTTCTTTCTCATTGCTTTGAATTGTAAATGCTTCGTTGACTTGAGTGTCAGTAGATGTCATTTTTTTAAGTTAAACTAATAATTAAATTAACAAAGTGAAAAGATAGAATTTGTTGCTTTTATATACTTTTGGTTATTTCTAATTAAACTAATTCGTTTTCGTATTAGAGATTATTCTTGATTTAACCCGATAGTCCGATAGATATTTTGCAAATTTGATTTTCCTAAAATAAGAATATTTATAAGCAATTCAGTTTTTATGCTACTTATTATTTAACTTTTTATAAATTGAAGTAATAAATATTGAAGAGTTTGTACTATATTTGTATATTCAATATTAAATTATATATATTATTATGACCTTATATTTATTTTTGCAGTGCTTAGCATTGAAAAACTAAATCAGTTTTATTGGCAATCAGACTGTAATTACACGATCGATATTAAAAAATTGATAAATGACGCTTAATCCAAATCTGCTTAAAAAATCGAATTTACCAAAATTGTAAAAACTTAAACTTACACTCATTTTTATGAATTTGCAAAAAAAATTAATGAGCCGAAATCATTCTTGAATAATAAATTAAGTCTAGTGTCTAAGCAAAAATACAATAAACCTTAATAAATGTTTAACTAAAGATAAATTAAATTAATAATATCATGTGGAGTATCATATAAAAATATCTTTAGAGTTGAATAATGACTTTATTTTATCTTATTATAATAAAAATTAGAATTCTTTTAAAGTTTCAAATACCAAGCTCTGATTAGATTAATTAGACAGTGGCTAGTATTTGTAATGAAACTATTTAAATATTATTATCTTTGCTTATAAATATTTTATCCTAAAATTTTATTAAAAGGAAGATCCACGTAAAAAATTTCATTTAATATGGATCTAGATTGATATAGTTAAATTAAGGGTTATAACCAAACGTCAACAGGATCAATTACTAATATAAAACTATAATCCCGACAATAATTTAATAATTCAATTAGAAATAAATTTTTCTCATTCTTTGTTTATTAATAGAAATTAAGGACCTTTTTTAGTAATTTTTGTCATAATGTCTCCTTACTTTTAAACTTATGCTTTTATTAGAAAATCGGCTTAAACTTGAAACTCAAATTTTATCGGTGTTCTAAATCTATTTTTATACACTTTAAATTTAAATTTGTAATATTATTTATTCTGCGATTACATAAATATTCTCTCGGTTTTTAGAGAAATACCAAAAATGGGGATTTCTTTTTGTTTAAGAAATTTACCAACATTTTTTCTGCGTAATAGTACTTAAAAAAGGAACAAAATATTATAACAAAAAAATATTCTTATACAATTTTAAAAAACTTATTCGAATTATATTATATTATAAACAAGCTAATAATCCAAAGAGATATATCGGATTGTCGTATCATTTTTTATTAACCTTAAAAGCGAAAACACCTAGGTGTTTTATTTCTGAGAGATAGAAAAATTAACGTTAAAATGTAAAGAATAAGGAAAGTAAAGTATGGATCAAGGGTTACAATCAGAGAAATAACTCAAATTCAGTGATATTAGCTTTTGACTTAAATAAATCATAAAAGCATATTTAAATTCTATTTTAAATAGAGTAGTTGAGAAAAGAATATAAAGGATGATAGAAAAGGAGGAGCAAGTCCACTATTGATAAGAGCTTAATTTAGTAATAAAATGTTTATAGCTTAGTAGTCATTATGAAAATTTATGGGAAAGTTAAAAAAAAATGCTATGTTTTAGTAAATTGCTGATAAGGGTGATATTATACATTTAAAGTTTAATTCTTTCTAATCTTATATTATCTTAAATTATAAAATACAATTTTTTAAATATTTTGAAACTAGCTTGACTAAAATTTAAGTTTTTTATGCTGTTTTTAGTTAATTTTCAAGCTTTTATCATTTTTTTAATGTTGCAGAAATTTAAATTTATTACTAAAAAATTAAAATAAGCTTTATAAAAGTTTTTAAGCAGTTATTACTATTATAAAAATAAATTTGTATTTATATTTATAATCATAGTCATAGTTATTTTTAATAATTATAGTTAATTTAATCTAATATATTTATTATTTATAAATTAAAACATTAATATGGGGATGTTTTTTTTGGTTTCATTACTTTTTCCATTTTTAAGCACATTTGAGCAGAAAGGTTGTTAGTAAAACTCTTAAACAAAAAAATACATCCCCATATTAAAAATAGTAGTATGCCAAATATACCAATTGTAAGACAGTTTAATTGGCTTGATTGGAGAAATGTTAACATAAGCATGAGTGGGCTGATGAAACTTCTTATTATGATCAATTTCCCACTTATTCAAGGTTTTATTGTGTATATTTCCTTATAACATGTATCACCAAATGATATAGGATCATTATGTGAAATATTGCTTTATTTAGCTCTCAGATTGATTATAACACAACAATCACTTAAGTTGTTGTATTCTCAAGTTCAAACACAATCAATTCAGAGTTCCTTATTTTGATTTGCTGCGAGAATTTATAACTTCATATTGTAAAGAATATTATCTCCTTTTAATATCCATACTTATTGGAGTATAAAAGAGATTCTTCAATATGATAACTCGAGGCTTTTTAACTGAATTACTCCCTGATATCGTACTATTAATAAAGCCATTAAGTCTTTCTGACAACGTCTTAGGTAGATTTTACAGTAGTATTGTCTATTCTATTTGTTTTACATAGTTCATAACTTATTATGTATTATTCCTATTCATTTAAGTCTATTTTAGTTATATAAACTAAGACCTTTCGACTCAGGGCAAGTTAATCAAGCAAGAACTGCTTTTAACTCCTACCACTAAGTGCCAACTTTCACAATTAGAAAGAGAGAGAATCTGATGAAACTAATTACTATATTAAAATTAACAATAATATTGGTTCCTAAAGAGTAATTGTTACTGAATCAGTTAAGTATTTGAATATTGTTGATATTGACAATAATGTAAACTGGTTATGAAGAGTGTTATTCATGGTAGCTATCTCTTGTACTATTTATCAGAAAAATATTTTCGCAAATCTGGTCCTAATTGGTAAACTAACATAATATAAACCATAACTTTTATAATAATTTACTCTACTACCAAAGCATATTAAGCTATTATATGTGGCTGTTTTTTTTGTTTGAGAATTTTACTAACAGTTTTTCCACTCAAATAGCGCTTAAAAGATAGAAAAAGTAATGAATTAAAAAAAACACCCTCATATGCAACTTTATTTGAATAAGTAGTACAAATAATAAAACAACCAGTTAATTTTCAAATAATTCGTAATTTTTATACACTTTGCTGTTCTTAAAAAAGAAAAATTCAAAGTTTATGTTTAACAAAATACAAAATTAATTTTATTTAAAATAAGTACATGATAAATTAGAACTACAGGATTAAATATACAGTAGTTATTGAATGGATATTCTTATTTTCTTGTCTTCCTTCTTGAAACGTTTTGGAATCATTAAACTCAATACTCCATCAGTTAAATCTGCTTGGATTTCTTCAGCTAAAATATCTTGTTTAACTTTGAAACTTCTTTTGAAACTTTTCTTTGACCTTCTTTCTACAAGTAAATGTTTTCCATCATCAGTAACACTTGATGTACTTACAGAAGCATTATCATCTTCATTAGTTTCATCCACTTCTTCTACTATAACAATATTTTCATGTTTCTTTGGTCTATAAACATATTCACCTTTTAAAGTAAGTGTATTATCTATATTATCAAATGAAATATTGATATCTTCTTTTTTAAATCCGGGTAATTCAGCTTCAATGGTATAATAATTTGGAAATTCTGTTATGTCAACGTATGGCCATTTATCTTCTTTAGGTTTACTAGTGTCGATTGTGACATTGTTATTACTATTTATAGTTTGTTTCTGTGGATTATTTCCTTGTGAAGTAGTTGATGTTGTATTATTCTTCTCATGATGATTAAAAGGAGTATGATGCTCAGGAGTAAATACAAAAGGATGGAATTCTTTAGGATAATATACAAATGGGTTATTATTTAAAGTAGTGAACATTGTTTGATATTTAATATAATATTTAATATAATATTTAATTTAATTTTTTATAATTTTTGTAATTATTTATTATTTGCTTTTATACTCTTTTCTAAATTGATTTTAAATTGATAAATTTTACTAAACTTTACTAAATTTTTAAGTAACTATCTAGAAATTTCGATAATAATTGTAACGTTAAGTCCAAATTAGGAAATTTATTAAAGATGATTTGTAATTTGTAATTTTACAAATCCTAACTAAATTAATAATATTGCAACTGTAAGCTATTTACTAATATCAAAAATAAGCATCATAGTATTTTAACTACTAATGCCTTTTTATAAACTTCGATTTTGAATAAACAGTTTTTGTTAAATTGGGTTATCTTTGAAAAGTGTGAACTTATCAAATACATCCAAGTAGTTAAAGTATTAAATTTTAAAAAAAATAACTAAATAATACAAAAGATAAACAACATTGTTCCATCATTTTTAACTTATCTGTATACACTTCTTAATAAAATAATTAAAGCTTCTAAAAAGTAAAAACTAGTTTATCAAGTTGATATTGGTAGTAGACAAAACCTAGGGAAAATTATTGAAATATTTGCATTGTATTTTTTTTGTTGCAAAAATCCAATTGCTTCCTAAAGTAAACCTTTGAAAAAACAATGAAATTCATTTTCAACCTTGTAATAAAAATGGATAGCGACGAAATGAATGAAGTAATTGACCATGAAAATATTGATAAAACATCGTTAAACTATCTTAGGACTTAATGAAAATAATTGAAGAATATGCTGAAGAATATTATAATGAATTGGATCAATTAGATATGACCAATAAGTTGGAGTTAAGATCCTTGGTGGCATTAAGTAATTGAATTAATTTAAAAATATCAATAAAAGATATTAATATTGAAATTTATAGGTTGTCTTATGGAAGCTTACATCGAAGAAGAAGTTGAAAAAGAATTAAATCCAAGTAAAAAAAGAAAGATTGAGTTTGTGGATAGTAAAACTCCAATGTATATTAGTAGCTCAGATGAAGAGGAAGTTAGTGAAGAGTTAGATAGTTTGTTACAAGATAATGATTCTAGAATATCAAAGTCAGTAGAACAAATTCAAGTATTTAATGGTTCAACTAATAATTCTGGTTTATTAACCAAAGAATCAAGTAACCAAATGGTGGATGATTTAGATGATGATTCTGGGATAATAGTATTCAGTGAGCAAAGAGAAACTACTAATCAAGATGATACAATTAATCGGAACAATAGCAATGACGAAGATTTTATCCTAATAGGATCTAGTGATGATGAGACAATGGGTTCCAACTTTAATAATATGGAAATAAAAGATGAGGAGGAAACAACATTAATTAAAAATGAAACTGAGTTTAATTTTATTAATGATAGTTTGATTGCTACCGGTTATAGCAGTGAAGATAGTGAAGAAAACGAGGAAGAGAGAGCGTGTAGTGAGGAGGATAGCGAAAGTGAAGAAGAAAGTGAGGAAGACAATGAGAAGGATATTAGTAGCAATACAACTCAAATTGAAAATGAATTAAGACACTTATTGAGTAATGATTATAAAGATGTTATCATAATTGAATCAAGTGAGGATGACATAGCGTCTGCAACTGAGGATGATCAAGTGAAAAGGGAAGTAGATAGTGATGATGAGTTAAACCAAAATAATAATTTAGTATGTGATGACTTAATTAAACAAGAAAATTTCATCCATGGAAATAGAACAGTTAAACAAGAAAGGTTAAGCGATGAAAATATAGTAAACGAAAGCAAATCCAATGAAATACTAACTAAAGTAGAGGATACTAGAGTAAATAATAGTTTGGTAATGGATGATATTGAAAATGAAAATAGAATTGTAAAACAAGAGACAGTTGAAGAAACTTTAGTTGAAATAGAGCAAGTTCCAATTAAACAAGAAGAAACAGAAACACAATTACAAAATGGTAATAATAATAATAAAAGTGAAAATGAAAGTGAAAGTGAAAATGAAAACGAAAGTGAAAATGAAAATATAAAACAAGAACCAGTTGAGGAAAGCTTTATTGAAACTGAACAAGCTATAACTAAACAAGAAGAAATGGAGACCCAATTACAAACTGATCATAATAATATAAAGAGCGAAGATAAATTTGGTATTAAAACCGAAAACGTAAAACAAGAATCAAGGAGAAACAAAAGAAATTTAATAAAGAAAGAAGATACCAAAATAGAATCACAAGATAAACATAGTACCGATGGCGAAAGTTCTTATGAATTATTTAAAAGTGAAGATGAGTTAGAGATATAAATAATTATTTATTTATTTGGGATATATTTTTTTGTTCAAGAATTTTACTAACAATCTTTCCGCTCAAGTAGCGCCTAAAAAGTGGAAAAAGTGATGAAACCAAAAAAAAGCATCTCCATTTATTTAAAATAAAGACTTAAATAAGGGTTACTCTTGTACGTACCAAACCATTAGTAAAATTTCTTAATGGTAATCTTCGATTAGCTTGTAAAATCCTAAAAGCTTCATGAATATCCGCTTTTTCTAAAGGTTTATGACTACCTTTTGGAGGATCAAAAATGGAAGGTATATTGTCATCATTAGGTTTATCTTCAATTTTTTCCACTTTTTCATCTTGTTTATGAAATTCAAATAAACTTTCAATATCCTCATTTTCCCTTTTAATTTTTTTATAGTGTGTGGAATTTAAAGAATTTTTTAAAATTTTTTTTAAATTCATTCGACTTTGCTGTTGTTGTTTTAATTTAATATCAATGGCTAATTCCGTTAATCCACCCACCATTTCAAATGTTAAAAAGCCAAGAATATCAATTAAATCATCATTGGCTTTAGTATCCATATAACTTGCCATATGACACCATTCTTTAAATTTTTTACTTTTTCGATAGGTAAATGAAGCTTGTCGACATTCTGAGTAAAATACATATTCTTCTCGACTCATTAATTGAGTAATGGCATCTGCATTCTATAATAAATTTGTATTTAGAAATAAACTAAACTAAACTAAACTAAACTTATTTTGTTTACCTTTAATCTTTGTAAACTATCATTAAAAGCATCTCTACTTTCCTCATCCCCTTCACTATCACTATCTAATATACTAGTCAAAGAGTTCAATAATTCCCAAGGTAATTTAACCGACATTTTTTTTAATGCTGGTTTATCTAAACATTTTAAAATTATTACTTCCCTTTCAACAAAAAGAGAGTCATTAAAAAACTTACCGGCTCCATCTTCGATCAAGTCTTCTACTGCTTCGTTACCCCCGGATTCTTTTGTATTTTTTCGAACATCTTTCCATGCTAAAAAAGTACGTAACCGATTCACTTTAGCTCGATCACGTCGTATTAAAAATATTAAATCTTCTGGTGAAACACTACGAGTATTTCGATTATTCGCTAATTTACTCGCCGAAACTACCTAATAAATGAACCAGTATTAATTGATTTGTTCCCATTTTGAGTTAAATTTATAAATCAAATATTAATAGTTGTTAAAAAGTATAAATAGATTTAATACTAAAATAGAAACACTTATAAAAATTACCATTTCAATTACTTGAGTACGTACAATATCTTCAATTAACATAGCTGTTTCTGTTAATGCATCATTTTTTTCACCAAATACAAACATCATCTGTTGAATTTCACTAAGGTATTTATATTTACTCTAAACGTTTAAAATTAGAGTTAGACCATTTGAAGCATAGAAGGATAGATTGAAATTACTTGCTTTTCATCATTATCTACTAAATCCATAGTGATATCTTTTTTTTAAGGAAATAATAAGTTTAAAAGATTAATGAAGGAAATCAATATAATAGGATTTCAAGTCTGAAAAATCAAAAACAAATTTAAAAATTTAATAAAACCATGTGATAATGCGGATCCATGGTGTAATGGTTAGCACCCAAGGTTTTGATCCTTGTAATCCGAGTTCGATTCTCGGTGGGTCCTTTTAAGTGTATTTGAAATTTTTTTTAACTTACTATATTATTAAATAATTCTACAAAAATAATAAAATCCATTTATTATTTTTTGTTTTGTTATTGTTTTTTAAAAAGTGATAGAAATAAAATGAAATAAAACAAAATAATCAAACAATTAAATCAAAATACAAAACAAATAACAATTCTATTTATTTATTCATTTCCATTTTCTTAAGGTACAAATGGACTTTCTTTAATCTTAGCCATAGGTTCATAAAACTCTCTACCTAACCCAGCTTGATCTCTAGCAGGATAATTAAAAGGGGGTTTTAAAGTACCAAAGAAATGTTTTGATACAAAAGCATGAAAATACTTAGCATTAGGATCTATCTTATTTTCTTTAATTAACATATCTTCAGGTAATTCTAAATCCATAATTTCAGTTGAAGCTTGTTTAAATTCTGTTTTATCTTCTGTATTTTTATTCTTTTCCTCTCCTTCTTTTACACTCAATACTCCCATCTTTTCTTCCAATTCCATTTCTTTTTTCAATAATTCATCCATCCTGTCTCTATTTTTATCACAATAATATTTAAACCATCGAGTCCCAATTTCCACATGAGTTATTTCATCTTCATAAATTTTTTCTAACATAACACTTGATTCAATATCCCCATGTTTTTTGAAATTATTAATTGTACTTGGATTCACATCAAGACCTCGTGCTTCATGGACCATATGTACAATGGCCATACGAGCAGGCATGAGATGCTTAGTTTCTGCTGCCGATTCCCAGATACCTAGAAGAAAGAAGATGAGATTAGTAACAAGTTGAAGAAAGAAAAGTAATTATTTGATTTTAAAAACTAATTATTATTTGAATATTAACTTACCAGCATGGATAGGTATATCACCAAATTTAGCATCTAAAGCATCAAGTCGTTGAATCAACCAATTGAAATGCTATTATAAAAATTGATTAATAACATTCTATCGATTACTAATTTTTTTAATTTAAATCATATCCTTTTAATTAAAATAAATTTCAAATTGAAATCAAAACTTCATTTACCTTAGCTTCATCTAAGGCCATTTTTACAAAATCATCATAATACCCTTTTGGAAATGGTGGACTATTGGAATTCTCTTCGATTTTACCAAAACGTACTATATTATCCCAAGCTGTATCAATAGCCCATTGTTCCACATTAGCTAATGCATGTAAAATAGTGATTCTGGAAGCCTATTAAAAAGGAGAAGGAATTAATATTAATATTAATATTATTTTTAAATTTTGTATTATTTTAATTATTATTTTTAAAAAAATTAAAAATTAAACTTACTAAACTACCTGCTTTTCCTCGACGAGGTGCTCGTCCTGGTTGTACGATATCAAAATTACTTGGTCGGGGTGGTATATCAGGGATACTCTCTTTTCTTCCTATAGGTAAATTATCTTTACTTCGCCACCATTCTCCTGCTTCATTTGTTAATTTTACTTTTTCTATTGGATCTTCAGTATATAATATTTTAGCTGCCCATTGACATAAAGTAGTTGGAGTAACTATTATTGAAGGTGTTGTCATTCGATTGAATTTGGGTGGTAAATAAGTTAATGGGTTGTAATTTTGTTTAGTTTTAATAGATTGATAGAATTTAGTTAAGGTAATGAAGTGGGATTTAAATATCATAAAGATAAAAATTAGAAATTGAAATTGAAATTTTTAAGTGGAACTTAAATTTGAAATAAGAATAAATTAAAATAAACAAAATTAAATAAAATTAAACAAAATTAAACAAAATATAATTCAACTTTAATAAATAAACTAATATACATTTAATCAAAAAGATAAATCTACCATAGTTTTTGTAGTTGGATGCATTTGTAACCCATAAACTGTTTTTGTAAATTTCAATTTTCCCCATGATTTAGAAATATATAATCGAAGACTAGCATACATAATTAAAAATATTCCCCCTATTAAAGGTATCCAGATAAAATCGATGTTTAGTTTATAAGAAGATCCAAATACTACATTTAAAAATGGAACATAAACACAAATAAATCCAATTATTAATCCGAATCCAATACCTGCAAAATTCTTCCAATTTGAAAACATTTGACGTCCAAATGGATATTGTAAATATGCTTTTACAGCAAATAAATTAAAGGCTTGCATAATCATAACAGATAATAAAAAAGCAGATTGACCTTGAGCATTAATGTCTAATAAATCACTTGTTGTATATTCTTTTCCAATACTTGAAATAAATATTTGTTGACTATCGTCAAAATTACCTTGTTTTGATGCTAAATAAATATCATTTAAATAAATTTCTTTTCTATAAAATGTCCAAAAAAAGGCAATAAATCCAATGATCGTTTCAATAATACCTGCTTCAAACCAAGACCAAAAAACAAGGTCTTTGTCAATCAGAAACTCTCCTTCATTCTTTTCAAATAAGTATTCTTTTAATCCTCCATTAAATAACCACTTTGGTTTGTCTTGTATCTTTTGTAAAAGACTAGGTTTTATAATTTGATTTGATTCTAAATCTACTTTCATTTGAAGCTTCCTTTTTTGTCGTTTTTTAAATTGTTCAATTGTAGTTTCATTCACTGGGTTTCTAGGTTGTAATCTCATTACCCCTGCATCTGAATCAATCTTATCCCAAGCAAAAGATAATGAAGTACATAAATCAAATCCTAAATCAATGACTAATGTTAATGCAGTTGACATAGCAGCAGGTACTGAAAATAAAGCTGGGGCAATTTGTGGTAATACTTCTGGAAATGTATGTGTACAAGTTAATTTAATACATTTCTTTATATTAATAAATGTTCTTCTACCCTCTTCAATACCTTTAACAATAGTTGAAAAATTATTGCTTAATAAAATAATACTAGCAATTTCCCCTACTACTTCAGAACCTGAATAAGCCATTGCTATTGATAAATCAGCTTTCTTTAAGGCTGGTGCATCATTGACCCCATCCCCTACCATACCAACAATATGTCCCATAGATTGTGCTCTCTTTATAATCTCTAATTTATGTGTAGGTAAAGTACTTGCAAAGATAATTTCTTCATTATCAAATATGTCATCCCAGTCATCATCTGTTAGATTATTAATTTGATTACCATTAATAACTATTGAAGTATATTCATGAGATTCAATTGATTCAATGTTTCTTCCTGTTCTTTTAGCTATCTTTTCTTTTGTTTCCATTACCATCATATTTGTTTTTCTTGCTATTGCTTCAGCACATAAGGCATTATCATCTGATACCATTATCATTTTAATACCTGCAGTACGACAACGTCCAATAGCTTCACGAATTCCATGTTTGGGTGGATCTTCTAATGCTAATAAACCGTTGAAACAATAATCAGATAATGGATAATTTTTAGTTCTTAAATCAAATTTATAATTTATATTATATCTTTCATTGGATAATTTCAGTTGTGCAAAAGCAAATACTTTATAACCTTTACTTGATAAATTGATATTAGATTCGATCACTTCTGTTCGATTTTCTTCAGTCAATTCAATTTCTCTACCCTCATAATTTATACTTGTACATAAATTTAATATACTTTCTACTTCCCCTTTAACAAATAACATAAAATGGCCATCTTCATGTTCTATTTTATGTATATTTAAATTATGTTTTTTTCTTATATTGTACCCTGTTTCTAATACTCTAGGATATTTACTTAATAAACTATCGAACGAAGTATCGTACTTATAACAAAAATTTAATAATCCACACTCTGCTGGACCCCAAATTGTATTCCTACGATCGATTTCTAGATCACTACGATCAAATGTAGCAGTTGTAGTTAACCCAATATTCCTTAACAATTCTTTCATTCCATCTGTTTCTGGATTAAAAGATAAATAATGACCTATCCTCCCCTTTCGAGTGACACTAAAAAGCTCTAAATTATTATATACAATCGAGACAGACATTTCATTCCTAGTTAATATACCGACTTTATCTGTAATTAACATAGTCACACTACCCAATGTTTCAACGCCCTGAAAATCTTTAACTAAGATCTGATTATCAGCTAGAGATTTCACTGCTATGGATAGCATTAAATTGATAGATGCAGGTAAACCTTCGGGTACCCAAGCCAATAACAGACCAGCTGAAAATAAAAAAGCTTTAACTACATTATTTGTACTAACAAAAACCAGAGAAAAAAAGATAGCTACAGTAATTAAATCAATGGCATAAATAGCTAGTACAAAGGATTTAATTTCTTTAGTTAATCTAGCGGATTTTTTCTTTTCTTTATTAGTCAATTGCAAAATCCTACCCAGCATAGTCTGATTACCTGTTCTAATAACAACACCATACCCATCACCACTGACGACATGGGTACCTTTAAAAACAATATTTGTGGCATCAAACACATAGCTAATTTTATTATCACTCTTTTTTTCTAAAAACTTAGTCTCTCCAGTTAAAGAAGAGTTATTAACAATTAAATGATCAGTATGAAATAATCGAATATCTGCTGGTATTGTCTCATTTTGTTTCAATAATACAACATCCCCTGGAACTAAATCTTTTACTGATACCTTTAATATATCTGAATCTCTTAACAAGTAGCAATATTCGGGTATAATATTTCTACAGGATTCTAATATATTCTCACTCTTTTGCTCCTGTATGTAGTCTAAAGCAGCATTAAATAATGAAGCTCCAAGTAACACAGAGCCTAAATAAATATCGGGTATAATTGAACCATAATCTTTTAAAATTAATAAAAAACAGATGATACCAAACAATACTAATGGGAAATTAAATACGGAGAATAAATATTTAAGAAACTGTATGATACGTGAGGATTTTTTTGTGAATGTTAATATGTTTTCTCCATAAATCTCTCGTCGTTGTTTTTGTTCTTCTAATGAAAGACCCTGACTGAGGTAGGGCTGGCTTATATTGATCCTTGTTTTTAATCGTTTAATGACATCAATGATAGGTAACCTATGTTCAATGATCTTGTTGTTGTTACTATCACCTTGTTTCCTTTGTTCCGACGATTCTCTTGTTGCCATTTTTAATGTTAAAATCGGTTAGTATTAAGAGTGTAAATAAAAATAATTAAAGAAATATAAAAATTTTGATAGAAATGGGGGGATATTTTTTACTCATGGGGATTAATTGAAAAAAGTGGAGGTTAAATATGGATAAATTGATGGATTTCTATTAAGAGATAAGGAGTGACTTATTTATATCTTTTGATTGGTTCAAATTTGATTGTTCTTAAAATCAAAGTTAGGCGCAAGGTTGTTAACCAAATTTAGTAATATTCATGCTATCCTTTGTTCATCTTACTTTCTTTTATTTGATAGAGGACCTAATTATAAAATAGTACTATATAGTGTTATAAATCAAAGTTAAATCAAAGTTCAATATTGAAAAAATTAATTCTTAAAATAAATAATTTACCAGAGAATTTATACTTTTCAGGAAGCTTATAGTAATAGCGATAAAGCTATTACTATAAGCCAAAAGTAAGGATTGATTGAAACAGTAGAAATGCATTTAATTACAATTTATAATTTTATAATAAGAGTAATAATAAAGATATAAAGATATAAAGATATAAAGATATAAAGATATAATAATTTTGAAATATTGAAGCTGTTTTATAGACTTTATAGATACTATATGGTTTTATTATAGTCAATGAACTGAATTTTGTTTTTTGCTTTAATGAATACTTATTTAATATATCAAAGCGATATAATAAAATAATATAATAGAATTGTTCTAGTTTTAATATATGGGGATGTTTTTTAGTTTCATCACTTTTTCCGTTTTTTAAGCGCTATTTGAGTGAAAAGATTGTTAGTAAAATTTTAAACAAAAAAACATATTCCCATATTTCTTAACAACTTATTAAATTATTATTTGTCTCATTAAATGTAGAACTTTTATACATTAAGTATTATTATAAATTTATTAAAAACACCTAACTAATATTATAAAAAAAACAACTATACTAAAATTTAGTATTTTTAATAAATCAATTCACTTAAAAAAAGACTAACTAAATCTTTTTTATTACTATTAAATAGAGTGCTAATATTATCATACTATTAAAAATATGTTATTTTTTTAATTTTAGTAATAATTTAAATTGAATATTAAAAGTATTGAAATTAATAAATCATTGATTATTATCTATAACAGAGAATTAATATTACAAATCATCTTTAATAAATTTCCTAATTTGGACTTAACGTTACAATTATTATCGAAATTTCTAGATAGTTACTTAAAAATTTAGTAAAGTTTAGTAAAATTTATCAATTTAAAATCAATTTAGAAAAGAGTATAAAAGCAAATAATAAATAATTACAAAAATTATAAAAAATTAAATTAAATATTATATTAAATATTATATTAAATATCAAACAATGTTCACTACTTTAAATAATAACCCATTTGTATATTATCCTAAAGAATTCCATCCTTTTGTATTTACTCCTGAGCATCATACTCCTTTTAATCATCATGAGAAGAATAATACAACATCAACTACTTCACAAGGAAATAATCCACAGAAACAAACTATAAATAGTAATAACAATGTCACAATCGACACTAGTAAACCTAAAGAAGATAAATGGCCATACGTTGACATAACAGAATTTCCAAATTATTATACCATTGAAGCTGAATTACCCGGATTTAAAAAAGAAGATATCAATATTTCATTTGATAATATAGATAATACACTTACTTTAAAAGGTGAATATGTTTATAGACCAAAGAAACATGAAAATATTGTTATAGTAGAAGAAGTGGATGAAACTAATGAAGATGATAATGCTTCTGTAAGTACATCAAGTGTTACTGATGATGGAAAACATTTACTTGTAGAAAGAAGGTCAAAGAAAAGTTTCAAAAGAAGTTTCAAAGTTAAACAAGATATTTTAGCTGAAGAAATCCAAGCAGATTTAACTGATGGAGTATTGAGTTTAATGATTCCAAAACGTTTCAAGAAGGAAGACAAGAAAATAAGAATATCCATTCAATAAGTTTTTATCTATCTATTTTTAATGTAAAATATAATTGTTTTTTATTTAAATAAAAATATGTGAAAATAAAATATTAATTTATCAAATTAATTATAAAATAAAAATAATAATTGTTTTTATCAGGATTATTAATCAAATCACTTTATAAAATTAAATGTTATATTTAAACAAGGTTCAATACAAATTAAATGCATTTTAGAAAATAATATAAAGAAAACCAATATTAAAATTATTACTAACTTTAATGATGTGATGTATATATTACGTATAAATATAAAGTATAGTTAATTAATGCTTTTTATACTCATAAAAAGTATATAAATCACTAGATTTCTTTTAAAATCTCTCTTCATTGGGATTTATTTCTAAAATAAATCATTCTTTTAAGTCTTGCTAATTACATTAGTTAATCTAAAGTATAGTTTTTGTACTTATTTAAGAAGTCTTTAAAACTTTTCATTTCCATTGGCCAAGTATTGGACTTATCTTGCCTTATGTCAACTTATCAATTGATACGTCACTGGGTCTAAGGACTTCAAAGCCCTTGTAGCTTACATACGTCTATCTATCACAATGTGTTATATCAAAATATTAATATAGGGAGTTCATAATATCAATATCAATATCAATAAAATCAAAATAAAACAAACAACAAAACAAATCAACAAAATATAAAAAAATATAAAATTATTTTATTAATCCCCCTATCAAATATATCATTTTTTATCACAAACTTCTTTTCTAATGATTAACTACTTTACTTTTGAACTTTTTGGGTATTTGATAAGAAATTAAATTAGGTACTTTAGTATAAAGATAATCTCTAAATAAACCATCCAATTTCATGGAAATAAATGCTTTAAAGTCCGCTTCCTTATTTTCCAACCAATGATGTCTCAATTCATGATCTTTAGGTAATTGTCTATCTAACTCTTTTCTAACGATTTCCCAACCTGTTCCATTATAATGTAAATTTAAACAACGAAGAATTCTATGAAGATGCATCATAAACATAGTATGATAGGCTACATGATACATATCTTGTTTATTATGAGCTAATTGGGAAGCATCTTCATTAAATACTAATACTTTTTCACCAATGGCATCAAATAAAGTATCTTGATGAACTTTAATACCACCAAAATCACGAATAGCAAAACCAACTAATTGATATTCTTCATTTATTTTTTTAAATCGACATAATGTATTTTGTAAATGAGATTCCCATGCAATACCAAATTTAATTACTGGGGTAAGAAAAGCAGTCAAATATTTTTCACAATATGTTTTGAAAAAGGATATTCTTTTTTCATAAGTATTTAAATTAAACACTTTTGTTAATACAGATACATTATCAAAATCAATTTCAGTTAATGCAGCTGCAATAATTACCTTTTCATCTCTTTTTAAACATTGAATTTCCACTTCTTCTCGAATTAAACAAGATAAATGTTTAGCCATATCAATTGATGGATGATTAGAAACAATTGAGCCTACTTCATCAACAATAATTAAATTCTCTTTATCTAAATTAATTTTCTGTGCAATTCGACCAAAATTAGGACCAAAGAAAGTAGTCCAAGGGGACACTGTTCTTAATGCTGAAGTCACTTTAATACCTAATGGTAATTTAAAATTAAAATTTGGAAACCCATCAATCTTCATAGTTCTTAGTGTAGCTTGAGATAAACTTGAGATTTGTTTACTTAATACTTTAACATTAGGAAATTTTTCTTTTAAATTATAAACTTGTAACTCATGGACCATAATTAAAGCTTCAGTTTCGATATTTACTTCTTCAACTAATTCTTCATATAAAGGTTTTAATACAGATTCATATTTACCTAAGATAGTTACTTCTTCACGTGGTACTTTACAAACAATCATTTTAGGACTTAACATATCTTCTTCTGGTTTAATATATGGAATAGGTGCAATGGCATGTCTTGCTTTATTCATTGGATGAGTTGGATGACCTTCAACAATAGATTGTTCCCATTCAATTGCTTTAGCTGTATCTACATTTAATATTTCTTTTCTATTTAAATAAGCATGATATTGATGTTCTACACAACTTAATAATTCTAACGTTACTTTTTTTACCATAACAGTATCAAAATTATTCCATATACTTAGTTTTTCCATTATAAAGGTTACATCATTGATTTCAGTTAATTTATTATTAGAATAATAATAAAATGGGAATTGAATATCCATGGGATCAAGTAAGCCTATAGAAAATCCTTCTTCATCAACTTCACGAAGTAAAGGTAAATGTTGTAATTTTAATAAGAAACCTTCTTGAAGATTAATTGAATCTTTTTGAGTTATAAAAGTTAAATGATTGTAATCGAAAGTAGGTAAATTAAACGAATGATTATCAGTAAGTAATTTGGTAGCTACCATATCTTCATTAACCATACAAGTAACTAAACGTTTGATCATAGCTTCAGAAGCTTTTTGTTTTAAATCAACATTACCCAAGGTCATTTTAGTGAATTTTTTAAAGAATAAAATGAAAAGAGATTAACTCGAATTTTGCATTTTCATTGTTTTTGAAATTAAGTTTTTATATACTTCACTTTTAATAGAAAAATAGATATTTTCATCAGATAAATATTGATTGTTTGAGTTTTATATTATTGGTTAATCTTAGATTATAATTTATTCTTAATGATTGTTAAAAAAAAAAAAATCAAAATTTTATCTGATTACTTTTTTTTTAATAAAAAGAATAAAGTAAGATATCTGATAACATTATGATTATGATTATGATTATGATTATGATTATATATAATAGAAATGAGGCTTATAAGATTAAGATGAATTTTAATGTAAGGTTAAAATAGTTCTTTATTTATCTAGATAGTTGGGGTTATGTTATTAGTTTATCATGATTACTTATCAATTATTATTTAAAGTAATTTAAAAATAAACTTTAACTAAAATTAATTTAGGCTATTTGATGTAGTTAGTTTATTATAATAAGGTTTATAAACTCAAATTTATTAGAAACAGGGTTTATAGTTAAAATCATTAGAAATAAGAGTTTAGTTAATAAAACTAATTAATTATTTATCAATTGTTTGTAATTTGAGTTTAACATATTAAACTAAATATCGATTTTTTTGTTTTTTAATTGAAATAAAAGTAATTTATTGATCAGAATAAACATATGGGGATGTATTTTTGTGTTTAAGAATTTCACTAACAACTTTCCACTCAGATAGCGCTCAAAAGATGGAAAAAGTAATGAAGCCAAAAAAAACACCCCCATATAGAATAGAAAAATTAAAAGATCAACTCCAGCTTATCTTACAAAAATAACAGAAAATTTAAAAGTTTCAATATTTAGTAAGTAAGTAATTAGCTTATTAGATGATAGAAATCAATTATTAAATGTTGATATGTGAAATATTGCTTTATTTAGCTCTCGGATTGATTATAACGCAACAATCACTTAAGTTGCTGTGTTCTCAAGTTCAAATACAATCAAGTCAGAGTCCCTTATTTTGATTTGCTGCGAGAATTTCTAACTTCATATTGCAAGGAATAACATCCTCTCGTATTAATATCCATATTTATTGGAGTATAAAAGAGATTCTTCAATATGATAACTCCAGGTTTTTTTTTAATTGGATTACTCCCTGATAACGTATCATTAATAAAGTCACTAAGTCTTTCTGACAACATCTGATATAGATTTTATAGTAGTATCTTCCATTGTATTTGTTTTACATAATTTGTAGCTTACTACATACTATTTCTATTAAGTTAAGTCTACCTTAGTTATATAAACTAAGACCCTTCGACTCAAGGCAAGTTAATTAAGCAAGAGTAGCTTTTAACTTCGGCCACTAAGTATCAACTTTCACACTTGGCGCTCATAGCTGGGAAAGCTCCTATAACTACACTAGGTAGCCTTTATAGCCTTTCCTTTACGGTTCTTACCGCGTAACCACCCCAACCCTCCAATCCCCTTAATTCACAGACTATGATCAACAATAGCCTCATACCCTATTTTGCTGACTCAAGATATCTCCTTGATAACCGTCAACAATTGACTATCACTGAATATGACATGGGTAGTAGTGATGAAGAAGAAGCTAGTGTTCTGACCCCAGAAATAGACACTGCTGCTTTAAATCAAGCTGCCCTACCTCCTCATGTTGTAAGCTCGGTCGTTACCTATGGAGCTGTTCCTATGCACGTTCTTAATGGTGATCTCTCTGCTTGGAGACAATACCAAAGTAGTAGCTCCAGTACCCAAATTACTTTTCGTGCTCAGTACCAAACGGTACCTACCCTTTCCCACGTTCAACAATATTTAGTAGAGTTCTTGCACAACAAACTCATCCAGATGGTTGGTGAACTCAACCGTCTCTCAACTCACAATAATGAATTGTCTACCTCTTTAAGCTCGCTTCTAGGTACGGTTAATAATCTCTCCATGGTCATCAACCAAAACAATGATGTCATCACCCCATCAAATGAATTCCATACCAGTAAGTTTAATGAATTCAACCAAAGGCTCAATGATACTGTTAGTTATGAAGTATATAGAGATTTGGCAAGAGAAGTAGGAGACTTCAAGGCTGAATTGCATCAGCTTGATACTGCCTTACATTCCGAACTCATTAAGATCTCTGACGAGATCAACCTTTCCCTCACTGAGATCAATGACCATACTGCTCAAAGGATCTCAGATATCGACGGAAAAGTGAAAATCACTTTTGCAGAACTTAATAGATCGTTGATGACTAGATTCACCGAGTATAATCATCGTTTATCCTATGTTGAGCAATCCCCTGCGTCTGCATCAGCCAAAGATGCCAGAATCTTGGCTTTAGAACAAGATTTAGCTGCTTGTAATGTACAACTGACTCAACAAGTGACCACCATTAGCCAGCTCATCACTTCCAATAATAATTTGAAGGAACAAATTAGATTAGATAAAGAGCAGTCAGCGGCTGACTGGGAAGAAATTTCGCGTAATATACAGAGTACCAAGGAAGAGCTTATTATTCTTCAAACTAAGGTAGCTTCCAATACCAGCCAAATCAAGGCATCTTCTTGTAATTGTAGAAAGGAACGTATCGCTGTTTCAGCACCTCACTCCAGACTCTCGACTTATAGAGATGTTCCGAGATATAATATGTATGATCTAGGTGATGGTACCACAGAATCTATTCTTGACACTGAATATCAAATGAACCCTAAGTATCGTGGTTCTATTCACTTGGTACAACCGGATGATCAACCCAAGAAAGGAGAAAGTCCACCTCAATTACTTCCTAGAATGACCACTGCACCTACTGATGGTATTTACTCAAGAAACCCTGCTACAGGATCTAATGCTGAGCCAATAAGATCTCATGTACAACCCTATGCTGAAGTTAACCTGGACAATCCTTTTAACAATAGTAACAAAAACAAGTTGCCATATATTGCTCCAAAAATCACTCAACATGTACCCTATGAGCAATCTTCATCTCACTACGTACAACCCGAGCGGATTCCTGTTCAAAATAACTATGGTATATCACATAATAATCATGACGCCTATTATGGCCATCCTGGACCTTCTGGTAACAATCTAAACCCGCATAGCTTCTCAACATACCCCCACAATTATCCGAGAAGCTCCCAACCCGTTAATACCAAGTTTAATTTTAGTCTCCTATTCAATCCAAATGAAATCACTGCTACTACTTTCATCAAAGCGCTAGAAGTTCATCTTGATGCCAACAATTGGACCTACGAGTGTCGCCCTCAATGTCTCTTAGGTCAGCTTCAAACAAACGAGCTTTCCTGGTGTATGACCCTACCTGATGACTTACGCAGTAACTGGAACTCTTTTAAAAAGGCATTCATAGATCACTATGATTCCGATGTAAAAATGGAAGCAAAAAAGGCAGCCCTTTTATCTTTACGACTAGACGATGAAAGCAAACTTGAAAATTACATTGCAAACGTAAAAAATCGTGCTAATGCTTTAATTTCCTGTGGGAAGTTAAGCGTTACAGACCTCCGCCTGGCCTTCCAACGAAACCTTCCAAGTCACATCGCACGTCTTTTTCTAGACCCTCATCATAATATCACCAATATTACTCAGATGATAGAGATTTTAGAGCTATACCTCGGAAGTCCAAAAAGCGAAGTTAAATCCAAGAAACTATACGTTAATCATATAGATAAAGAAACGGACAACAACGAATATCTTCATTGCTTTGCCATTACACAACAGCACTACTCCAACCATCGTAAATCTCGAGTATTTACTGGATGCTGGAACTGTGGTGAACATGGACATATTGCCGTCAATTGTATTGAACCAAAGCCAGAAAATGGTATTTTTAAATATTACTTTGAAAAAAATGTTCGCAATAGTAAACATTTTAACAAAAATAAACAAGTTAATCACCTCAATTATAATTATAATGATGGTGACACTGAAAAGTTTGTTGACCCCAACAGCGAGTCAAAAAACTTCTAAGTGGGAGGGTAAATGAGGATCCCCCTTCCACGAAATCAAAAATTCCTCCTGATCCAGATGAAAGCACTGAATTAGACTTCGAAATTAACACGCTTTCAAAATTTGACCCCTCTACCCTCATCCTAGCACTACCTTCCAAAATTCGTGGCAGACCCAAGAAGAAAAAGGTTCCCGTCGTTGAAATTCCTAAAGTCATTCCACGTCGAATTGATAAGTCACCTGATAACTCTATCAATGCCCCTGATTCTGCCTTGATAAATGAAATTGCTAAACCTTACATTTCACAATTATCCGATTTATCCAAACTGTCCCTTACACAAAGTGAACTAGATAATACACACCAGTGGTTAACTAATGTTACCATCCCAATTCCTCTAGACAAAATCCTAACTGGAGAATCAGACTTAGCAATTGCATTTAGAAACATCATTAGAGAATATCAGAATCCAAATAAACAGATCCTCTTAGTAAACCTCGATGCCAAAGCCAACTCCACCGATTGTACTTACATTAATGCGTCGATTTACAAAAAAAATGTGCGTATAATATTAGATAGCGGAGCTCCCATCAATTTCATATCGAGTCGTCTGGTAAAACGATTACCCTTTAAACCGGATATAGATTGTTCGGACACCTTCGGTACAGCCGGAACCGGAACCGTCACGGCACTAGGAGCATACTCATCAATCCCTATTAAGTTTGGAAAGCTAACTTTAGCCTTTCCAGCGATAGTGTTGGAAAGCGAAGGTTACGACTTCCTCCTAGGCACCGAATTCTTTGTGAAACATGGTTGCCAATTATTGTACGATCAAAATATCTTAAAAGTATTAGATCAATCCATTCCAATGTACTACAATAAGCCAAGGAACCTAACCATTAACAACATAAGCAACAAAACTCCTGACTGTCGTATAATGAGCTATCGGACTAACAATAAATCAGTTGACGTTACTCTCTGCGGATTAGAATCTGTGATTTATCAATATCCAGATATAGCATATAAGCAGTCTGGAATCCCCATTATTTCCCCTAAGAACTTACTAATACCGCCTAAATCACAGGTAGTACTAGACACCGAAATCTCATTATGGGTACCTAAGGAGTTCCATCTATCTATATACAGTATAGAAAGTGTTTCAAGATTAGAACCTCTAACTATGCCCGGGATTTTAGGTAATAACATGAATGAGACTATAAAACTACTGCTTGCCAACATTACCGAAAAAGATATCAAAATCTCTAGAGGTCAACAGGTTGGTACAATCCACGTAGAAAATAACATTGTGATTAATACTTTCAGTAAATTTGCAACACTAGAAGAATTCCAAATTTATGAAGAAGCCCCTAATAACCAAACCCTGTTTGTTGAGAAAGACACTATTAAACATCTAAACCCAGATGAACAACTTCAATTTTATAAATTGCTGGAAGAATATAAAGACGTCTTTGCAACTTCAGAAGAAGATATTGGCTGTGCCCGCAATACTAAACATAAAGTATATACATGTGATTCACTACCTGTTGCAACTAAAGCATATCGTAAATCTCAGTCTGAACTTAAGGCAGAACGAGAAGAAGTCCAAAAACTTTTAAGATTAGGTTTGATTATCCCTTCAAATAGTCCATGGGCCTCTCCCCTTATGATTGTTAAGAAAAAAGATGGAACTAATAGAGTAGTTATGGACTATAGGAAACTCAACAAAATCACAAAGAAGGATGTATATCCACTACCCAGAATAGATGATGCTGTTGACCGCTTACAAGGTGCAAAATACTTTTCAGCAATGGATCTAATCTCAGGATACTGGCAGGTAGAAATGGATCCGGAAGACCAAGAGAAATGCGCTTTGATTACTTCCGAAGGACTATTTCAACCAACGAGGATGCCACAAGGCCTTTCAAACGCTCCTGCTACATTCCAACGTCTTATGGATAATACACTAGGTGATCTTAAGCTCTCATGTGTACTAATTTACTTAGACGACTTGAATGTGTTCTCGAAGACTTTCGTGGATCACCTAAATCACCTTAAAGCAGTATTCGAACGTCTTCGCCAAGCTAACTTAAAGTTAAAGCCAAAAAAATGCTCATTTTTCCAAACTAGTCTGGAATTTTTAGGCTACAAGGTCTCTGACAAAGGTTTAGCTCCTATTCCTAATAAATTAGATGCAGTAAAAGAGCTTTTCCCCCCAACTACGATGAGAGAAGTACAAGTATTCCTCGGACTAATGAATTACTACCGAAGATTTATAAAAGATTTTTCGAACTTAGCCACTCCACTATTCCAATTGTTAAAGAAAGAAGTCAAGTTTCAATGGAAAGAAGAACACCAACAAGCCTTTGAAGAACTTCGCGATAAGCTGCTTAACGCCCCAGTGTTGATGTTTCCAAATTTCTCAAAGCCCTTCTCCCTGCATACCGACGCTAGCCTAACGGCAGTTGGAGGTGTTTTAAGTCAACTGGATGATGACAACTGCGAGCATCCAATAGCTTATACCTCTAGAACCTTATCGAAGCATGAGAGGAATTACACTACGACAGAGAAGGAATGCCTTGCAATTATTCATGCTATAAAGGCATTTAGACCGTATATCTATGGCACTCACTTTACTGTTATTACCGACCATGTTTCCCTAAAGTGGTTATATTCAATCACTAATCCTGAAGGACGTCTAGCTAGGTGGGCTCTAAAACTACAATCGTATAGTTTTGATATAGTATATAAGCCAGGTAAAGATCACCAAAATGCAGATGGGCTTAGTAGGTTACCCAGGATCTGTCTAGCCACCCCCATAGATGATGATCTGTACAACCTATTGGGTAATAAAAATAAGTGGCCGCAACAACAACCTGAGCTTAAACAATGGCTTGAGAAAAATGCCCAGAATATCATTGTCAAAAGTAATGCATTGTACAAAAAGATTAAAGGAACATATATTCCGTATATTAAGCCTTCTTCGCGGCTATCTGCATGTCAACAGTTTCACAATGTGATCTGCGGGCATTCAGCCTTCCAAAAAACATATGACACCATGAAAGTTTCCTGCTATTGGGAATCAATGATACCAGACTTAGAAGACTTCATAAATAATTGTGATGTTTGTAAAAGAGAACAAAGTAGGATAAAAGTAACAGCTTACAAGTTTATTTTACCTAAACATGCATTCCACACGGTAAGTATAGATGTGATAGGCCCTCTTTGTGAAGCTTCTTCAGTAAGAGGAAATAAGTATATCGTTGTAGCTATAGACCATCTAACTAAGTGGGTTGAAGCTAGAGCAATACCAAACCAGACTTCCTTCCACATATCTAAATTTATATATGAAGATATTATTTGTAGACATGGAAGCCCACAGGTGATACTTACCGATAATGCTGCCAATTTTGTTAATCTAGTTCTCCCAAAATTAGCCAGACTAATGGCCATAAGACATTCTACTGCAGCTCCGTATCATCCAGAAACTAATGGAATGGTTGAGAGAGTAAACGGTACACTAATACGTATACTAAGAAAACTAGCTTTTGACAAAACTAGCTGTTGGGATGAATATCTACATTCCGCTATTTTAGCATATAGATATTCAGTACACAGTATTACTAAAAAGTCTCCTTTTATTATGCTTTATGGGAGACACCCTGGGCTCCCCATATCTTTTGCCCCTTTAATCGCTAAACAAGGCGAGATAAGCCCTGACATATACTTGGCTAAACTAACAAAAAAATTGATAGCTATCCAAGTTGAAGCCTTTAACGCATTAACAGATTCGAAGATAAAGAGGTATCAGCAAGATATGTCCAGACTTCCTAGTCTAGCCACTTTCAAGGTAGGAGATATTGTTTATTTGTATCCTTCCTACAACCAACCTAGAAAAAATAAACTGGCACTGAAATGGGACGGACCATATGAAATCATACATAAACACTTGTATGATAGCTATTCGATTAAACATAAAGGAACAAGCGTCATTTATAATCGAGTCCATGCCAAGTTTCTCAAATCAGCAATGTGATTCAATGAGTACAATTCGTAACTAGTCAAATTGCTCTTGGTAAGTAAATCATAAAAATTCACTACATCAAATCATAGGGAGGGAAATGTGAAATATTGCTTTATTTAGCTCTCGGATTGATTATAACGCAACAATCACTTAAGTTGCTGTGTTCTCAAGTTCAAATACAATCAAGTCAGAGTCCCTTATTTTGATTTGCTGCGAGAATTTCTAACTTCATATTGCAAGGAATAACATCCTCTCGTATTAATATCCATATTTATTGGAGTATAAAAGAGATTCTTCAATATGATAACTCCAGGTTTTTTTTTAATTGGATTACTCCCTGATAACGTATCATTAATAAAGTCACTAAGTCTTTCTGACAACATCTGATATAGATTTTATAGTAGTATCTTCCATTGTATTTGTTTTACATAATTTGTAGCTTACTACATACTATTTCTATTAAGTTAAGTCTACCTTAGTTATATAAACTAAGACCCTTCGACTCAAGGCAAGTTAATTAAGCAAGAGTAGCTTTTAACTTCGGCCACTAAGTATCAACTTTCACAGATATTACTTGAATTATTAATAGCTAAGTTAACAAATAGTCAAAGAGTAAGTAGTTATAATAATAAGTAAAAACTATCATTATACTGTTTGTATTATATAGGGATGGTTAACTATAGTTTTGGGGCTAACCACTTCCTCCTATGCAGCTATTTATTAACTTAATGATATATTAATAATGTAATTATAACATTAAAATAATTCATTTATTTATTTGATAGTAAATCTGCAGTGTTGACTATAAAGCAGTTAATAATAAATATTTCTTAATAAAGTTTTATAAAAATATATATTTATTTACATATCACAACTTTGATTAATATCACTATATAGGCTACATTGGTAAAAGCCTTGCTAATTCGGGAATTTATATTAAATTTGATAGAAATTCCGCTAATTTGCAATATAAATTATAACAAAATAATTTAAAAATTGGATAAAAAAATGAAACCAATTCGGACACCCCCATATGGAAATGCTTTTTTTTAAAAGAATTTTACTAACAATTTTCTATTTAATAATGCTTAAAAAATACAGCTTAATATTTCAATATTTTTTATTTTTTATAATTAAAATCAACTTAAATAATTCCTTATTTTCTATTTATTAAAACAAATAAAGTCAAATAAATAATGATTCAAAATAAGTATAAATTAAATGAATAAATGAATAAAATCAATATAAAAAAAAACAACTTAAATTTTTATTAAACTTGTAATGTAATATCTTCTACTAAAAAAACAAGTAATTCTACTTTTCAAATATCTAATTCTTTTCTCTAAAAGCCTCATTAACATGAATTGCTCCATCTTGGTTATTCTTGAACATAGCTTTAATATTCAAAAACCCTTTACTAATTGGAGTAGCCATATATTTAATATAAAGTACCTCTTGCCAAGCAGGAGTATTATAAATACGATCAGCTCTATGACGATGATATCTATCAATACATACAAAGAGTGCACCTGAGACAGATAATAAAGTACCTAATGCAGTAGATGATAATATCATAAACATAGTAACTTGTTGATATCTTACAGCATCCAATACATCGGCTCCACCTAAAATTTGACCGGTCATCATCCCTGGAATGGAAATAATTCCCATCACACACATAGCATTGATAGTTGGTATCATACCTAATCGTATAGATTGAATAGCAATGGGACGTGAAGCTTCCCAACGTGTACTACCATATGAGAGATACATTTCTATACTATCTTTTTGAGTGCTAAGTGTTTGTAAACAATGGGAAATACCAACGGCCATACCAGACATTGAGTTACCGAGTAACATACCAATAATAGGGATAAATTGTTGAGGTTGCCAAAAGGGTAATACTTTAATAATACAGGCGAGACCAATAATTCCAACTACTCCATTACTAATTAAAATAGAGACAAAGACTATAATTAACTGAAAGTAATAAGATTAATTAATTTGAGTAAAATAAATAAAATAAATAAATAAAATAAATAAATAAATAAATAAATATAACTTACCATAGATCGATGTCGCACTTTTGATTGATGATATACTGTTTCATAACTTGCTAAAATAACAAAGATAGCTATAAAAATTAAAAATTAAAAATAAAATAGAATAAAATAGAATAATATAGAATAATATAGAATAAAATAGAATAAAATAGAATAATATAGAATAATATAGAATAATATAGAATAATATAGAATAATATAGAATAATATAGAATAATATAGAATATAAAAAATAAATTAACTTACCAGCCATTAAAAATGGGATCCAAATTTCATCCGAATCTAACACAGGCTTTAATATATAAGCCATTAAAGTTAATTGAGCTAAGCATCGTACACTAGCTATTATAAGAGAGACTTCCATTTTTAATTGTAATATGAGGGATAATATTATATTAAATACTACAAATAAACTTGACCATCCTACTGCATCCCATCCAACGGATACGTATTTATTATTATTTGTAATAGGACATTGTGATGAATCCATATTCATGAATTAGAGATTGAATAATAGATTAATGAAATGAATGAATTTTAATCAAAAGAGTAATTAAAAAACAAAAAGAAAAGAAAAAGATTTTTATAATGTATGAAAGTTGATAATGATTAGTTGTAATATTTTTTATATTAAGGAAGGGTTAATAAATCAATTGAATTTATAAGAATAAAAATGAATATTAAAATTATAGATTATTTTTTATCAGATATTTTATTTCTATTTCAATTTATTTATGTTGTTCATTTTAGCTTAATAAAAATAATCTAAAGATTTATTTTATTTCTAATTTAAATTGACAATTAACTAAAATTAGTAAATTAACTATAAGATATTTAAGTTTCATTATATTCAAATACTAAAATTATCAACACCATACAATGGGGTATGATAAGTTATTATGCAAAATATATGTTTTCTTTTATTAAATTTTTGATTCTTTCTTTTTCAATAAAATACTTATATTTGTTTGGTTACTGATAATCTATAAAATCTTCAATTTTTTTCAATTTTCTATTTCATAAAAAATTGATAATCTATGAAACAACTATTAAATAGAAATGAATAAACTATTTATGCATGATCAGATTATAAAGGGTTGAAGTGATAATTTATAATTGTTAATTATTATGGTGTAAAGCTTTCTAACATAAAATTGATTGATTTTATTCTATTATTCTTACATCATTGATTCGTGTTAATCCCTTAATGCTTTACTATTAGATAATGCTATCATTTTATATATTATTTTACTTTAATTTAATTTTATAAAAATATATCATTTATTTCAATTATTATTATTATTATTATTATTATTATTATTATTATTATTATTATTATTATAAAAGTTAATAATAATTTTTATCAGATAAAAAAATAATAAACTAAATTTATCTATATAATGAATTAATAAGATTACAAGTTTATTTTTGAAATTTTGCGTTTATTGTGACTAGTAGAAATAAACTAAAGAATAATTTATATTTTAATATACACCTTCCATATTAACAGTTAGATATTGATTAAATGTCGATTAAAATTAATTGACCAATCAAATTCAACTTTAATTTTATCAGATCTTTACAATAGTTTGTACTAATTTTTCAATTATCTAATTATAAAGGATTAAGTCAATAAATTTATTTTTTAACAGGTTCTAATTAGGCTATCTATAACATCTAGTTCAATCTAGAATAAAATAATATTCTATACTATAAAAGTCGTGATACCTTCTATCTGATAAACTAAAAATATACATTATCGTATGAGTTTTATCTGATTTGAATGATAAGAAACAATCAAAGTTTATTCTGTGATCTTTCTAAATTGCTTAGTCAAACAAAAAGTATTTAAAGTCAACTAAATATAATCGATTCTTTAACAAGTTAAAATAAAATAAAATATTTTAAATTATATTATATATATATATCGTATTAAAAAAATGAGTAGTAAAACTTCAAATTCAACGGATACTTCTTATTCCCAAGCTAAACAAGCTATGTTTTCTAGATTAATATCTTGTATTGTTAATGAAAGTATGGTAGAAACTCAATTAGTCTCTTCTTCTATTATGAGTAAATATCAATTATCTAATAATAGTAAATATTATGGTATAATTTATCAAAAACAAGACAAGTTATATGAAGAAGGGTTTATTATTGGATTAAAAGAGATGCCATTAATTACTGAAACTAAAAATAATAATCAAGATAAGATTTATTCAATTGGGTTATTAGATCCTCAAGAAATTCAATTTCCATTATACTATTTTAATGAAAATATACAAGAAAATATTATTCAAATTAATGATTTAGATTTCATATTAAATTTAATATCTAAATGGAATCAATTTGATATGAATATTGTCAATAAAGTAAGTAAAGAATTATTATGTAGTGTAGATCATCAACAATATGCTTATTTAAATAGACAATCTTTATTAAATATTCAACATTCTAAAGCAATTGATTGGGAACAATCTATTGTTGAAGGTCATCCAACTCATCCAATGAATAAGTCAAGATATGCTTTACCCCCATTACAACCAATTGAATTAAAAAATAATTTATTAAATCCAACAATCATTGTATGTAAAGTACCACGTGATCAAGTCACTATTAATGGAAGATATGAACAAGTTATTGAATCTTTATATGAAGAATTAAAACATGAAATCAATAGAGAAACGGAAGCTTTAATATTTATTCATGAATTACAAATGCCCAATATCTTAGAAAAATTCCCTTTTGTTCAACAATTAAGTAAAAAATTAGAAAGTAAAGCACAAGCTGCTTTAAGAACTGTAATATTAAATTCAATACCAAATTATAGTTTTAAATTAGCAGTTGGTATCAAAGTAACTAGTGCTTTACGTACAATTACTCCATGGACAACTCATGTTGGTCCCAACTTTCGACCTATTTATGAACGAATTAATGATGATTTTGAGAACTTAATGGTAATGGATGAAGTAGGTTCCATTGTTTCTAAACATGAAGATTCTGATATTGCTAAACATTTATCTTGTTTAATTAGAGAAGAAATTGAAGAAAAATGTGAACAAAAAGGTGAAAAATTAATTGTAACAGCAGCATTAACTGAAGTCGATTCTGATGGTATATCTGTAATGAAAAAAGTATTAAATTTAAATACAGAAACTAAATGTATTGAATTTTTTACTAATTATTGTCAAAAATATTTAAAAGCCTTTGCTACTCCTGTTTATAAATATGGTTTAACTTATGAAGCTCATTTACAAAATGTATTATGTCGATTAAAATTAGATGATAATAATAATTATCAAATTACTGGCTTTGCTGTACGTGATTTTGGTGGTATTAAAGTAGATCAAACTCAATTAAAGAAAGTAACTGGATTACAAGTGAATGTATGGAATTCAGAAGCTTGTCAAATTGCAAAAAGTAGTGAAGATATGCATCATGTAGCTTATCATACTATGTTTATGATGCATTTACATCGAGTAATTCGAAGTTTAAATTTACATTATAATGGATTAGGTTGGGAGATTGTTCGTAATGAATTAGATCAATTATTACCTAAAGAAAATTGTTTAACTCGAAAACTTTGGTTAGAAAGCCCAACTACTGATTTTAAAGCCTTTATTACTATGAAATTAGGTGGTTTATATAGAGATTATTTATATACTAAAGTACCTAATCTTATCTCTTATCAAATTCCTAAAGATTTTAATATGTCCGATTCTTCCCCTAATTCAAAGTTCTTAAATCGTTAGATTAATTTTATTTTTATTATCTTATTTTTTATTTAGTTTATTTTTTTAAATAAATTTGATCTTTTTTTAAATGTTTTATCTGATTTTAATCTCATTTTTAAAACTAATTCCATTTGAATAGTTTTCATTTTATTTTAATTTACTATTAATTTGATTTTTAATGATTTTTAAAATTTCAATATTCTATATGATTTCTAAATTGAATAAAAAAAATCTGTAACGAATTAAAATATAAAATATAATAAAATATAATAAAATAAAATACATTTAAATACAATAGAACAGGATTGTATTAATTTCTATCAAACCCATTTAAATTTTATTACTGCTATTTATATTGGGCATTAATTTTATGCAAAAAACTAAATCTAACAACTCTCTTTTTAACCATTTTAAAACAAATTAGTACCATTTACTATAATATTTTTGTTGTAAAAAATTATATATACAATTTAAATGGCAATTAACAACAAAGTCTCGGGTAGTATAGTGGTGAGTATCCCCGCCTGTCACGCGGGAGACCGGGGTTCAATTCCCCGCTCGAGAGTAGTGCTAATAAAATTGAATTTTTTTTAATTTACTTGGTGTTTTTACTCATTTTATTTTATTTTATTTTATTTTATTTTTTTAATATTATCTAAATGATTTCTTATTTCTTATTATTCTAATTTCAAATACTTAATAAGTTTTTAATCTATTATTAGTTATTGGTAAAATGACCATTATTAATCAATAATTTATTGGTTCTTAATGGCTTCTTTTTTATTAACATAAAACTAGTAATAAAGGTATCCGACAAGTACTATTATTTTTTCTAAATTTAGTAAATTAAAAAAGTAATTATTAATGAATATTAAAGTAGTTAATAAAGTTTAATATAAAAAAATACTAACACATCAGTATAAATAATATAATAATTTATTTTATCTGTCATCAAAATAATATTACTTATTTTATTTTAAATCTATTATAATAAAATAACTTTCATTTTATTATAAATACAACTATCACAAATTGAACTTTAACCTAACCAAAGTTTTCGAACTTGTCCCTGTTTACGCAATATTAATTCCTTTGTTTATGATCTTTATTATTAAAAGTATAAATGAAAAAATAATAAATTAGTAAACTGAATGTTCAATTTGTATTAGACTAACAATTTGGGTATTTAAGTTGACTATGACAGATAATGAAATAATTTTGTCCAAAGATCATTTTGGTTTTAACTAATTAAGTGTTTTAAATCGTCTTCATCATTAGATATAAATTGTATTGATCATCTTACAATATTTATTTTATTATTTATCTGAATTAATTTAATTATCTGTATTATTATTATATATTTTAATTGAAATCTTGATCAATTACATTAAATATTCTTAAATGATTAAAAATAAAAATAGATTAAAAATAATCAAGAATTCTATTTTGAAAAAAAAATACCCATGGGTACTTTACTTATGAGCTCAAATATCTTCCACCAATCGTTTAGTAAGTTTTTACTTTATTCTTATCTTTCTTATTCTATCGTACCCTTGACTTCCACTCTTTACTTTTATTTGATCCTCTTTTACTTTCAATAATAAAATACTTGGGGCTTTACTCATTCAAATTTTTTATTTAAAAGAGAATATTTATTTAAAATTTCTTGGCATAAAATTCATCTAGTTTAAAAGCTATATAAAAACTATTAAAAATGAACGTTATAATCATTAAAAAAACATTAGAAACTTAGATTAATATAATAATGCAATTCAATACTTTAATTTTACCATTACTTCTTACTTCAATTACTGCTCAATCAAGTAGTAGTACACTTAGTACTTCTACTACTCAAGCTAGTACTGTTACTGGTATTACTAGTCAAACATCAACTATAATTGTTGGCTCAAGTACCATAAGTACTTCTGGAAGTCCTGTTACTACTGGTGTAACTTCCATTTCAACTTCAATTAGTGGTGTTGTATCTACTTCAACCAGTGGTACTGTATCTACCTCAACCAGTGGTACTGTATTTTCTAGATCCTTAAGTAGACCAAATGCAAATAATAGTAGCTCTGGATCTATGATTCAATCTAATTATTTAGTTTCCTTTTTTACTACTATTGTTGTAGGTTATCTTATAAATTAATTGAGTTACTTAATAAATGAATATTATTTAATTTTGTTTTTTGATTTACAATATTTTTTTTTATACAATTAAAATATATAAATAAGGGTAATTATAATATGGGGATGTATTTTTGTGTTTAAGGATTTTACTAACAATTTTTCTACTTAAATAGCGCTTAAAAGATAGAAAGAATAATGAAGCCAAAAAAAAGATCCTCATGCTATAAAAAAACAATGTGTTTTTTGTTTTATATAAAAGAATTTAAAAAATTTTTAAGGTTGAAATATATATAAATATGGAAACTAAATATATTGAGTTCTTCAATAATTATTATCAAAAGTATTTAGGGGCCTTTACTACTCCTGCTTATAAATATAGTTTAACTTATGAAGCTCATTTACAAAATTCATTATGTCGATTAGAGTTAGATTCCAACGATGATTATTCAATTTCTGGTTTTACTGTACCTAGTTTTAATAGTATTAAAGTATATCAAGAATAGCTAACAAAATTAACTAGATCAACGTGAAATATATAGAATTTGGAGTCAACTTAAGTTATCAAAAACTAAAAATACATACATCATGTATCTTAACATACCATGTTTATGATCTATCTTTGTAGAATCATTCGTAGTTTAAATCTGTATTATAATGGTATTAGCTAAGAAATTGATAGGATGGAATCGGAGAAACAGTTATTTTAAGAACATGTTAAGATATTACTGATTAAAAAGCTAGGGCTGTGATTTTATAGTATCTATTAGGATGAATTAGAATGATTTGTTTATAACTTATCTTTATACTAAAATATTGAATTTGATTTCTTATCAAATACCTGAAGAGGTTAAAGGTGAGAGAGTTAATTATTAGGGAAATGAAGTTACTGTTGAGTGAAGTTAATAATACATCAGTTTACTTTCTTAATCTTTTAATTGTTTTTAATGTTATTAGTAAATTAATTGGGGGTGTATTTTTTTGTTTAAGAATTTACTAGCAATTTTTCCACTTAAATAGCGCTTTAGAATGGAAAAAGTGATGAAACTAAAAAACATTCCCAATTATTGGCTTATAATCTTGTTTTTATAAGCACATGATATTTTTTATAAACTTATTAATCCATAGGGAAAAGTAATGTAATTTATTTACAAGAAAATGGGCTAATTAATTAAAGGATGAGGATGAGTTCAGCTTTGAGAGATCATTAAGGAGATTTAAATACGCTGCCTAGCCAATACTCTTGAATGATCGACCAGTGATAAACAGATCGTGTTTGGCTTCTTGAGTAATCAAGGTAGCCCATTCAAGGAATAGAAGATTTATTAGAGGAGGCAACGTTATTGATTAAAAATTCAGACAATACAGTTTTCTGTGAAGAATCCAGATCACTGCATCAGTAAACATGTATTAAACGAAAAGGCTAATATTAAGAAATATTTCTTGTATAAATAAAAAATTAATGTCCTAGGAAAAATAATTAAATATTAGACCATTAATGAAGACGGTATCATAATATTTCCAAAAGTATTGGCTGTATTTAAAGTCAAAAAAACAATAAGAGACCTTTTTATCCACTTCTTCATAACCAAATAGGCAATGCTTTGAAACTAAAGGTTTGAAACTATGGTCTTGGGCTATTATGGTGTACTTTTTGAGAGAGACTCTCTAAATGCCCAAGCTTAGTTTCAGAGCTATACATTTCTTTGTAAGTAAATTCTAGGATTATCTAAAATTTTACATTTACAAAGTAAAAGACATCGAAATTGAATTGTAGAGATTGAGTTTTTAGTTTTCAATTACATGTCTTTATGATTTAATTTAACCCAAAGTTTTAAAACCCAAAAATAGTTCTAAATTTATGAACAAATAGGAATGTCCATAGAAAACAGTTTTCTTTTAAAAAAGAAGAGTTCATATTGAAACTTGATTTTGACTTTACAAAGCTTGATAAAAACTTTATTACCAATTGGATACAATGGGATTAGAAAGGCCCATTTCTTGGCTCTTTATATGCAAGTTTTTGGTCATATGACTGAGCTCAAGAAGTCCCATACCATTGTTTATTTTAGGGGTAATAATGGCTGGATAGACTACTTAACAGATAATATTTTAAGTATTAGAATTTATTCAAATTACATTTGATAAACTTATTTATTAGTTAAATATCGCTATATTATTATTATTTATTGTTTAGTCTCAAGCTTTTTTCCTTCTATTTAATTATTTTTTCAATAGCTTTATATTCAACTTTAAATCCAGTTATCTTAAAAGGCTACTACAGCTTAATTAATAAAAATTTATATTTTCATTGTAACTTTTTAATAACATTCTTTTCTTGATTTTATATTAACTGTTAAACTATTTGTTAATTATAAAATTAAAATTAAAAATTAAACGTTCCTCTATTTGATCTATCACTGGATTATAAATACATTGTAACAAAAAACGGATATTACAATAAATAGATAGAATATTTACATTATTACTAATCCAGCTTCATTGGACCAATTTCAATGTATTTTATCTTTTAGTTTGTAATTGTTTTCATTTAAAGCTATTAATTCTTTCGCTAAACACTTCCATTATTAAATCATAATAGAATAAGATGACAAATAAAAAAACATCACCACATTTTAAAATGGATCTATAATATCTCAATCGAAATGATTGGTGAACTACATTAAATCATCTCAATAGTTGAAATTAAAAATAGATTCTGGAAAGCCAAGAATTCTATTTTAAAAAGAACAATGCTCCTATTTAGAAGAACTTGGCATGAAATTATCCAGTTTTAAAAACTATATAAAAGCTATTGAAAATGAACATTATCAATTATTAAAATAAATTACAAATTTCTTCAATACAATATGAAATTCAATCCTTTAATTTTATCTTCAATTCTTACTTTAATTGCTGCACAATCAAGTGTTACAGATGCTACTTCTACCACTTTAGCTAGCACCCTTAGTGGTACTGATTCAAGTACTTTAGGCACTCAAACACCAACTACAATTACTGATTCAAGCACTACAAATACTTCTGAAAGTAGTATAACTACTGATGTAATTTCTATTTCAACTTCAACTGATGGTACTGAATCCACTTCAACTTCAACTTCGACTGATTCTAGTGCATCTACTACAACTGATTCAACTGATTCAAGTAGCGCCAGTTCTTCATCAAGTTCTACTGATGGCTCTTACACTCCAAGTAGTACCTCAACAACTACTAGAAGTACCGTTTCAGTTTCTACCTTCTCAAATAAATCAAATACAAGCAATAATAGTTCTGGATTGACAATCAAGTCCAACTATTTGGTTTCCTTTTTTACTACCATGGTCCTTGGTTATCTTGTAAATTAAGTTTTTTTAATAAATGTGTATAGTATTTGAATTTTGCTTCTAAAATTCGTTTAGTTTATAAAATAAAACACGTCAATGGTTTTAATTAATAGTGTATTGCAAGGGTAATATACTTATTCTATATTAATAATTTAGAAACTAGAATATTCAATATCATTGGAATATGAGTAGTATTAAACATTTTAAATATTAGATTCTTAATCTGTATAGATCTAAAATCCCTTTCACCTTATTTTTAAAATTCAAAGATGGATCCCCTTGCATCTTAAAATATTTTATTATCAAATTACTATTAAATTAATTTAAACGTAAATTTACTTACGTAATTTGATGTTTTTATAAATCAACTATTACTACATGATTATGATTATACAAATTGTGTAAAAAACTCTCCTTTAATTATATCAGTAATATCTATAAAAAACACTTGTGAGGCTATGTTTTTACAGCTAAACTTTTAACTTGACCATAAACAAAGTATATATGATCGATCACTTTAAAAAATATTGAAATGCTGGTAACGCCATTAAAATAAATTAATATCCCATTTAAAGCCTTATTTCTGTTAAATCATAGAACTAATTGCATCTAGATGCTTTAATTTTATTTTAATCTGCAATTAACTTCTTGTACATTGAGTTTATGAACCATATATAATGTTATATTTTATAAATTCATTATAAAAAATATTGACGATAAACTATCTTAAAACAAAATCATTTAAATGCAACCAATTCAATCAAGAAAAAGATACTAAATAGATTTAAAATAGCCAAGGATTTTATTTTTAAAAAAACAATGCTCATTTTTAAAGCCAATTGGCATGAAATTAGTAAGTTTTTAATATAAAAGCTTTCGAAAATGAGTACCATTGAACATAAAAAGTTAATCTTTACTTTAATACAATATGCGTTTCAACACTTTAGTATTATCTTTATTCTTTAATTTAATTATTACGCAATCAAGTAGTACAGATAGCACTTCTACTACTTTAGCTAGTATCGATAGTGGGATTAATTCAATAGTGTTGGCTGATAATTCTAGTATTTCAGATAGTCAAACATCAACTACAATGACTGATTTAAGTGCTACAAATATTTTTGGTAATAGTATAATTACTAATGTTACTTTTACACCTACTCCAACTACAGATGAGATTTTTACAATTGCACCAACTACAAATGTAGCTTTTACATCTACACTAATTATAGATGATCCACCATTGTCTTCATCTTTAACTTCAACTGATGGTATTGTATCTGCTCCAAATTCAGTTAACGACAGTGTATTTAATTCCACTTCAATCGATGGCACTGTATCTACTTTAACTGTGGATGATAGTATACCTTCTTCAACTTTAACTGACGATAGTGTATCTACTTCAGCTTCAGCTATAACTAATGATACTGCATCTACTTCAACTTCAACTGCAACCTATAGTACCACATCTAATTTAACTTTATCTGGTTCTAGTTCAACTAGTTCTAATGATAATTTAATTGATTCAAGCTCAGGATTTAGTAGCAGTAATTCTTCATCAAATTTGACTGGTGGCCCTTATACTAAAAGTAGTACCTATGCATTGACTACAACAATTAAAGGCCCCATTTCTACTACAAATATTGTTGTGAGTCCCAATAGTCCTGGATTTATACTTAAGTACAATTATTTTATTTTATTTCATTCCTTATTACTATTGTTATTGGTTATCTTCTAAATTGATAGAGTTTTTTAAATAAATATGTATAATTTTAAGCTGTTTTTTTGTTTTGACCTTTTAATGAAATAAACTCTACTAATAAGTTCAATTATAATACATTTTTAAAAGTAATGTATTTTTTCTTATAAGTGAAAAAATTAAGAATTTAAAGATTTATTATTATATGAATACATAAATGCCATTTAAAAAATTCGAAATACTAAATTTTTAAAAAACCTATACGCTGAATCCTTTTGAACCTAAAAAACATTTATTTTTAAACTATTGGGAGGGTCTTAGCCTTTGAGCACTAAATTAATTTAAGAAAAGAGATTTAATTGAAGCAGAGTCTTTTGTTGACTGTCAAATTGAATGAATTTAACTTTTCCTAGCATTGCTTTGGAAAACAATCACGAATCATACTCGTCGTTGATATCCAAGTGCTAAAATAGTTAAAGTTTTTGGTTGTAACAGTTTTCTATTTCTGTTTTTTAATACATGGGGATGTATTTTTTGTAAGAATTTTACTAATAATCTTTCCGCTCAAATAGCGCTTAAAAAATGGAAAAAATAATGAAGCCAAAAAAAACATCCTCGATTATTAATATGTCAGTAAAATTATTAAAATTAATTAAAATTACTAATTTAAGTTTAATTTCTATTAAATAGTATCATATATATATATATTAATATATATTTACAAATAGCCAAGGCTTTTTATTTAAAATAAATCAATGCTCCTTTTAAAATTGGCTTGGCATGAAGCACTATGTTTCGAACAAACGTTATAAAAGCTATCGAAATTAGCATTATCAGTTATAAAAAAATTAATATTTTATCCTAATCATATATGCGTTTCAACACTTTAATTTTACCATTATTCCTTACTTTAATTACTGCACAATCAAGCAATACGGATAGTAGCTCAAGTGCACAAACCAGCACTGATAGTGGTTCCGATTCACAAAGTACAAATTCAATAATGAATACTGATAGCTCTAGTACTTCAGTCAGAGGATCTCCAACTACAGTAACTGATTCTACAGATACAAATACATTTGGTAATGGTATTATTACCAATGTAACTTTCATAGCCAGCCCAACTACTGATGACAGTGGATCCACTTCAACTTCAACTAGTGATGACTCTAGCTCAACTGATTCTGTCTCTAATAGCACTGATCCTGGATCAAGCTCAACTGATGGCTCTTACCTTCCAAGTAGTGCATCTATGTTGACTAAAAGAAGTAGTGATACCGATTCTACTACAAATACTATTGTGAATCTTAATAGTTCTGGATTTGTGATCAAGTCCAATTATTTAGTTTCCTTTTTATTACTATTTTTGTTAGCTATCTTGTAAATTAATTGATTTTTTTATTGATAATAAATATTTAGTATTAAACTATTTTTTAAAGGTTTCTTAAGCATAAAATATAATATAGCAACATCTTTGATTACACCTTCGTATAGCATAATAATAATGTTGTTATAGATAAAAGGAGTTAAATAAGGTATGAATTTTATAATAATAAAGTTATAAATATTAATAATTCAAATATTTGAAAATTTTAATCCTTTTAAAAGTGTAATAATCGAGCCCACTTTACGGCTTAAAATACATTATTTTTTAATACATTATTTTCCAGCTGTGAGATAACTACTATTATAAAGATAACTATTTATGGTAAGATCCACATATTACTAGTTTCTTTAAATCGTTGTTATTTACTAGAAGTTATTAGTAGAAAGGTAACAAAATCAAAATTTATTAAAAATTTATCACATAAACATGACCAAACTTAAATCAAAAGCTTGAATACTAGGATCCCAAGGATCGGACTAAAAAGCTGAATGTGATAAGTTTAAACGACAGGGTAGACTCTAAAAATTTTTTAGAGTTTGATCTAGGCTCTGGTTTGTAAAAAAATCGTGATTAGCTTTAAATTTTAGCAGAAAGGTATTGTTTTCTTAGAATTTATTATTACTGTGATATTTGTGAAAAGGAACTGAGACTGAAATAAATATGAGCTTTTGGTCTAAACTCAACTGCGATTTCAATAGAATTTTAAAAATGAAACATTACATTTAGTGCTAATATTTTAATCAGCAGTGAATGCTTTAAACCATATCTAATTCAAGCCAAGGGATCTCAATGTTTAAAACCTTAATAATTGAAATTTATTTTTAAAATTCTATTAAATAAATTAGATAATTGATAATTATAGTTTGAAATGGATTTGAGGACTATAATATTTCCTTAAAATGAATGAATTTTGATTTATTTAAGTTATTGCAGCTCTTTTATGACCTTTTTAACTGCTGATTTAATAAAAAATTTGTAGTAAATTTAGCTAAAATGTATGAATCAGACATTAAAAAAATTGGTTATATAAATATATTGGTTATAAAAATCGCTACTAAAAAAGTCGTGAAGAGTTGTAACAACCTGTACTTCCCCCTGTTTTTTCAATAAAATTTATTTTTTCCCAGAAACTTCAAAGACTTTATTTTTAGTAATTTGTTAATTTAATTAAAGTTATATTTTTAAATCAAATCAAGCCTAAATTAAGGAATTATTATAAAAGTTTGACTGTTTTATATAAGGGCGTTAACGTAATAGATAAACCAAATCCATCTATATTATAATAAGAAAACTTTTTATTTTATCTTACCAACTACTACCCTTAGCGCTCAGTTTGCTTTTTGGAGCTTTCCTACTCATTACGCTTATTAAACAATAGCCTTAAAATTTATCCTATTTTTTAACCAATTTTAATATTGGTGAACGTTCCGCCTAATTCAAGCCAAGAAAAAAAGTTAGCTAGCATAACTACTCAGCATACAAAGAAATGATAGGTAGATAGATTAAGTGTATAAATGATCAAAAAAAATAGCTTGGCAAAAATTTTGGTATATAAAAATACAAAGAAAGTCAAAATAACAATAAAAAAATCAAAATAATAACAATAATAATAATCAACTTTTAAATTTAAATATAAAAATGCGTTCCAATAATATAATTCCTACTTTATTCTTTACTCTAATTGCTGCCCAATCCAATAATAATGATTCTACGTTCAGTACTCAAGTGAGTCCAAATGATGGCTCCAATAATGGTATGAATATGAGTAGCAGAGGCTCACGTACTCATACTAGAAGCCATACTCCAATAAATGATCCTTCCGCTACAGATGTTTCTGGAAACATAATGAACTCAAGTCCAGCTTTAGCTGCTACTCAAACCTCCAATAATAGTTCAAGTGCATCCACTTCTGGAACTGATGGCGATATGGATGGAATGGATGGAATGAGGAATATTATTAGTTCTAGTGGTAGTGCAAGTTCAGCTAGTTCTAGTACCGATAGCCTTAGCTCCAGCGATCCTAGTTCCCTTAATTCAAGTAATTCAATTATGTTGTTTCAACCTGGCTACGTTAATGTTATGTTTACTATATTGGCTGTTGGTTACATGCTCAGTTAAACAGAGTACCCGAACAATAAATATTTATTTAAATAGTAAAGTAGTAATTTTTTAGTTAATTATTTTATATTTTCGATATATTTTTTCAAGGTTTATATTACATGTTGATTTTTGTTTGTAAAATAAATTTTTGATATACAAAAATTAAAGTAGAATGGAATCAAGATAATTCACTTTATAAAGTATGTTTAATCTCATGTAATAATCGAAATTAATAAAAAAGTAAGCTTTAAAGTTAGTAATATAACTGACTTTGTTAATAATAACAATAATTATTTATCTTAATTTTAGATTTCAAGAATTGATTTTTGTTAGTTGTCTGCACGATTTTCATTCCACTTTTTTAGCGTGTTTCAGCTTCTCGATCATACGGACCACCTATAAAATCCTTTCAGGTTCTTTCTTTTCATTAGAGGAATCAGTTCCTTCAGTCCACTCCATGTTTATTGAATGGCATATTGGTTGGGAGACCAATTTCAATTTTTCAAAAGTTAGGTTCGACAAAAATCGTAAAGGTAGAGATACTCTACCTTTATGATAAGTTACCCCTTTTATCTAAGCATTTTTTATTATAAAGCTTATCACTTGAGAGTTCTCTCCTGAAGAAATTTAAAAAAAAGAATAGATTTTAAACAATATTATTTTTGTTATATATTACACATTATGCTTTTACTTGAATTTATAAGTAATATGGATTTTTAATATGATCTGAAGTTATCAGTATTTGAAAATAAATACATGTTCAATTTCTGTTATAGGGCTATAAACCCAAACAATGTTTTTATTAAATTAATAAAGTTTGGTAAATTAAAAACATTTGTTTGTCTATAAAAAAATATCAACCTAAATAGCTCATATTAGAGCCATAATAAAATATTTAACAAAGATTGTAGAATGAGCTAAATGTTTGTTTATTAAACCATTTAGTTAAAGATGCTATATTTATTTTCTAAATTAAAGATTTTATATTTTAAAGAAATCCATAAAAAAAACATTCTCTTTGAAACCAGTACTTTATGTGGTATAAAATCACATATAGTTTATTAGTATTTTTGAATAGTCGATAAAATTAGTTGGATATTTAAAAGATTAGTAGCTGCCATAGGCTTGATTTTGAGAATATTGATTCGTTGGATATCCAGGGCTTAATGATAGTGACCCACCAATAGTTACTGTAGTGGATATAGGTGTACCAGCAATACCAACACCTTGGGAAACACCGCCTGCTACAGCAACACCTTGCTGATCATTAGCTGAAACTACGCCACCATAAGAATTTGATAACCCTATCGTATTTAAGATCATATTACCATTAGAAGCTCCACCACCTGTAGCAAAGCCATTAGGCGATTGGGATTGAAAGCTAGAACTAGTAGAGTAATTTGAACCTTGAGATACAGAACCATAATTTGAGCCTCCATTTCCATTAGCATTGTAACTTACGCCAGAACTTGCCACTGGGCTCGTTCCTGGAGAATAAGTACTTCCTTGGATTGTTGTACTTCCGTTTGTTTCATTAGTGCCTGTAAATGCACTGCTTCCAAATGAAGCGCCAGGCCCGTTGGCCTGACCAGTTGCGCTTCCTGTGCTAGTTGATTGGCCGTTAGTACTTCCAGTTAATGTGCCTATCAAACCCCTTTTTTCTAGTAATGGAGCGGCATTTATCGAGGTAATTGCTATCGCTAATAGCAAAGATGGTAATCTCATTGATAATAAAAATATGTAGAATTAGATAATTTCTAAATCGAAGGTTTTATAGCACCAACAAAATTCAGGGGCAGAATCAGAAATTGGGGTAGTGTTATTTACTGTTAGCCTGTTTCAAGTAAGACTAGCCCACTTTTAGTTAAATTTTCCACAGTTGTAATTAAGCTAAGAGTTAAATTAAATGAAAGATATATAAGAGCAAATTTCAATACTGCAAAGTTGTTTTAAGTTATAAAATTAGTTAATACCCAAGCACTATATTTACTTATTAATGATAAACAAAGTCGTAAGGCTAAAATGTATTTATTTTTAAGTTACATTGTTTCTTCTAGTATTAAGAAACTCTATCAATAATAAAATGGTTAATAAAACAAATTGGAAAGATAAAAGTACTAAAATTTATTTTGTATAAATTTCCGGTCCAATTTTATCAATGAATTTGAAAACTCCATAGTTGTCAATAAATTGTATATTATGCACATTCAAATAATACATTTAGTTTATTTTGTAATAATGCAAATGTTATTTATATTTATATTTATATTTAAACGTTATCAATGTTCTCTAAACTCTTGGTAATAATTTAATCTACACCCACATTATAACTTATGATACCTCAATGCATCAGTATTTCAAATATCATAATATTATATCAGTGCTTAAAATAAACATCAATTCTAAAGTACTAGCCTTTAGTATCATTAATCATCTGAATTGTTTGAAGTTTAAAAGTAGAACTGATCCTACCCTAAGTAATTTTAAATACTTGAAGCATTCCACTACTTCAAACTAGACAACTATTTCCAATTAGATCAGATTTGTAATAAATATAATAGTAAAGAGACTACAATTTGTCATAAAGACTATTGGTGTTAGCCTTATTTCTTACGTACTAATAATTCAATAGTTATCAGATAAGTGAATGAAAAGGACTCCCACTACTTTCACTGAGATAGCAGTGTTTCATTAGCTTAGTTAGTGTTCCTCAAAAATCGATATCATCTAATTGAAATTTTGTACCATTATAAGGCTATGACATTTAAGTAATATTTTAAAAAATAAAATTAGGCATCGTTAATTAGCTTGAATTTTAAGAAATTCAAATATTCCTCAGCATTTTTTATGTGAGCTGACCTTTGGATTATTCACTCTTAATACATGAAATCATCAGAAGATAATATGTTTACCCTCTCCACCGTCATATCTTCCTTCTTTTTGCCCAAACTAATTTATAAAGTAGAACATAAAGCTAATGTGTGCAATCTGCCATTCAAAGACTGAATCCTCGAGTTATTCTACCCCCTGTAGTTTGGTAATTTCTTTCTACCCTTTCTTTCATGTCTTATTAATTTTATAATTCGTTTTCTATTTCGAAAACAAGTATAAAATCGTATAACATCTTCAAAGTAATCATTTATTCTTGCTGGAGTTTGAAAAAAACACTACTTGTATAGTGTTAAATTTTAGCTTATTTTTATTTAAATGTAGAGCTTTGGCACAATTAACGGTAAGATTGTGTCAAACAATAATTGTTTAAAAGCACTAATAAGTCCATGTTACTTCATCTAATCGCAAATATATTTGAATAATCAACTTGAATTTGATTAACAAGGGTATTTGGATAGCTTGATTTTGATAATTGGATACCTTTTAGTAAATTCAGGAGTTTATGCTGCCCGATTTTTTCCTTACTGTTTCTAAGTTGTGGGATTGGTTAAGGGTTTTGAGGAGAGCTTAACGATGGATGTGGTCCAAGGTAATGATGTAAATAGTTGAACGGACTTGATGGTTTTGGCTTGTTTGATTTATACCTAGGATCGTTATTATCTCTAAGCTCTCTCTTTGTTAGTCTTTAGACAGTCAGTGATTGATGGTTTATAAACTTTAGTGCCAAGTTTATTGTCCATCATACTCGTTATAAAATTAGTTAATAAAAAGTAATTAATATAGTTTAAATCTATAGAGATTTTGGAATGAAAATAACATGAACTTTCATTGCTTTTCGGTCTCATGTAATAAACTAAACATTAATTTTTTCAACTATATTTGAAGGCGAGAAATCAAAAAGAACGTTATCAAATTTGAACAAGAAATTTAATGAAACTATTGAGAGCATAACAAGTAAGTCTATAATAGATTTGATTGAAAATTCTACAACTTAGCGTAGTCGGTTCTGTTCTATTAACCGCCTATTATCCCCCCATTCGACTAACATTAGTATTTTATTCTTTATTATTATTTTTATATTTATGCAACTATATATTTCAGTTCAGTAGGTTTGTCTTTCAAATTATTTCTTTCAGACGGCATTTCCTATATTTTTTAGATGAATCATCAAATTTTTATATAGATTTTGCATATAAAAACATTTCTTTAAAGTTATTCTATAGGTGGAATTCCTATCCAAGTGCTTTCAAGTTAAATTTTCATTATGGGATTAGCTTTTATTATTATTGCTTTAAAAAGTATGATTTGATTAAAAAGTCGGATTATTATCACTTTAGTTCAATTGAACCGGATGTATGGGTTGTGGAAAGAGAGTTGAGAAGATGGATAGAAGATGTTGTCTGCGAAATGCAAACAAAAGGTTTAAAATAAAGTAAAATGAGTTTTTTTTAACTTTTTGGCAAGAATAAGAAAAATTAAAACTAAAACCTGTTTTAACTTGGTTCATTTAAAGTAGAGGTAAAAATCCGTAGTCCTGTATATATTATTGTTATAGCCTATATGATAATAAGGATTGCTCTATAAACCCAACAAGGCACATAAAAATTATAAATAAAAGATTAATAATATAAATGTTAGAATTTCAAGAAAATTGATATTTTCTTGAAATAGGCGCAGATTGCCTTTTAAAGTAGCCTATATTTATAGAGGAAGCTAAAGCAATGGTTTATCAAGTCTATCTATAAACAACTCACTTTTTTTGGTCGAATCTAAAACCTCAAGAGTACAGAATGGTATAGTAAAAAAACCAGTACAAAAATATTTTTATTTTAAGTATAAAGAGCAACTGTTACAAGTAATAACTTTGTTTTATACCAAAAGAACTTTACCTATGGTATGCTCTAATACTTAATATTTGTTAATAATTTTGAATGCGATGTGTTATATATATAGTAAAAGTATATCAGAAATCAGAAAGGGATTTAAATAAAATACTAATAATTTCGAATATACTAAAAGCTCATATTCCTTATAATATCAAATAAAAATACAATATAAAATGCAGTGATAAAGTGATATTGTTTAAATCTATTTTCAAAAGCCAATAGTATAGAACATAAGTCTGGAGGTTAATAAACTTGAATTGAAATAACAATATAACAATAACTAAATCAATAAGATTTAAAGAGAGTATAATAGACAATTTAAATATAAAATGAATATGATATTATAAAATAAAGCGTATAGGATTTATAAATAAAAGTGCCTCGGTATATTAAAGTAAATCATAATAGTTTGACCTTACCAACTGTGTTTTATTTTGGTGGAGTAGAAACATTAGTATTTGGTATGACTGGAGTACTGACATTGGTATTAGGTATATTGGGTTGCTGTACATTAAAATTGGATGAAGCGCCAGTAACAGCATTACCGTTGGCAATACCTGCATTATTGGAAGTAACTGAAGAAAAAATTGGAGAAACAACCCCATTGGTTGAGGAATAGGAAGCAGATGTTGATACTGAACCATCAGGTTGTCTTACAAATTCAATACCTCCTGACATGGATCCGGCCATTCCTAGACCGTTGTTTAAAGAAGTACCTTGTGAGGAGTTAATTCCATAAGATGATTGGTTAGGTGAAGTTGAAGAAAATTGACCTCCAGAATTGAAATTACTTTGCCCACCTACAGTCCCAGAACTTCCAATGGTGTTACTACTGGTAGTTGTGCCTGATCCGGTAGTGATAACACCATTATTGATTGTACCAAAACTACTGCTAATGGAGGTAGCAGGGCCACCAGCTAGGGGCGTGTTAAATGTACCTCCAGCAGAAAATCCTGCATTACTTCCAGTCGCCCCACCGTATAAATTAACATTGTTTTGGACATTAGTTATAGCAGAATAATCCACTGGTGCTATATCTCGAATCAATAAACGATAGGCTAATGGAATACTGTAGGATAAGCTAGACTGAAATCCTATGCAAAAAATTAAGAAGTTTAGGTTCATACTTTTAAAAAGATTAATGAAATATATAAAGACAAGAAAGAATTAATGGTATATTGAATTTAAATTTTATTTTTATTTCAAGGTTTAGGGTTTAGGGTTTAAATACTTCACACCAAATTTTAAATCGTTTCTTTTTAAATTTTATTGGGAGGAGCATTTTTAGCTCAATTAGCCGCACCACTCAGCAAATTTTGACAAAACTGCCCAATTTTTATCACCCCGAAACCCCCCTATTTAGTCATTTTTTAAGCTAAAAGGTTGGTAGCTAAAAATTTTCAAGTGAATAAAAATAAATTTAAAAAATTTTATTTTTTGATTTTGAAACATTATGGTTTAAAGCTAACTACTTTCCTGCCCCTTAATAGTATGATTTAATTCCCAAGATAATACATTTAATATGCAATAACTCTTTATAGGAACTGATTAAATACTGGAGTACATAAATCTATATGTACTATGATAACCGCAAGCAATCAGTAGGCTAGTTAAGTATTAGGTTTAAAAAACACATTATAATAAATAAATTAAAGTGCCAAAAAGCTCTATAATAAAAGTTAAATTGGTCTGTAATTTTATCAGTAGATAAAAATAGGTTAAACAGCTATTAATAACCATAACTCCAGATATAAAAAGGTTATTTAAATTTTTTTATACAAAAACAAATTTTAATTGTTATGCTTCCTTTAAAGCATCATTATTGTATGTTAGCCTAGGCTAAAGCTTTCAGTGAGGTATTATTCTCACTTTAATTATCAATAGATTTATTATTGATTACCAATGCATTAAATAAGAGAACCCTGTTCTCAAAAAACTCATGTAGACACCAATGTATTTTAGATCAATTCTGAGCGTCTAAAAAAAAATCTCAAATAAAGCCAATTTCAAAATAGAACTATCACCACTCTTAGCTTACTTCTAATTTACGATTTTGGCCTTTTATTTACACCATGTAAATTATAGATTATATTATTATGTATTAGCGAAACAAACTTTAAGCTGTAGTTAAAAATAATTGACAATATAAAAAACGTTTTTGAAAAGAAATTTTGATATTTGGCTTTGAGCTCAGTTTAGAATTCAGTAAGCCCACCTCCTCAAAATAATACCCTCTTTTTGACCAAAAAATTTAAACTCAAATTACTACAAAATAACCTTCACTTGTTAAAATACAACCGTTCCATTTCTATTGCAACCTAATTAGTCGTATAATTAAGAATAAATCCCGCTAAAACCAGCATAATAAAGACCAAACAAGCAAATAACTGGCTCTAGAATGAAATACAAATTAAACCGAAATAGAGTTTCAACAGATGTAAGAGCTCCTTATTTTCTATTTAGATGACTATTACTTTAAAAAATTCTGTCTCAATAAAATTTAAAAAACTCTACTACTACAACAGGCTAAGAAAACCAAGTGTTAAATATTTTATATATAAATTCTATTAAAATCGTAGTTTCAGTGTAAAATGTATTTTTAAAATCTTTACCAAGAAGAACCTAATGAAATTTAATTAACTTCAGTTTGGAAGGGGATACTAAATATTTTAGTTATACCACCTGTCGTTCCAATCTTAATATTATAAAACAAAAAGGGTTGATTAAGCTTATCAGTTGTACATTTACTACTTTGCAAACAAACTGGTTAATAAAGTTGAATTTTTAGTATTGAAATGACTAAAACTTTTAAATTTATAAACAATTACTTAAATATGAATTATGATTTTATTATTAGAGTATATGAAAAATGAAAGTAATAATTTTGAGTCCCTTAAATACCTAAACCTAGACCAAGACCAAGGCCTAAACCGATACCTCCATTAGAAGTGGATGCACCAACACCAGTAGCACCATTGGAGCTTGCACCTACTCCAGTGACGCCAGAATTGTAGTCATTATCGTAATTATTATTGTAGTTATTATTATTATTGTATCCGTGATCGTAATTACTATTATAATTGTTAGATCCTAATGCATAATTTGAGCCATATGCTTTATTATAATCGTACCCATATCCATTTTTATAATCGTTGTTATAATTATTATTATAATTGTTGGAATATTCATTGTTATAGTTGTTAGAGTATCCAGTATTATAGTTATTACCAGAGTACCCAGTATTATAGTTATTACCAGAATATCCATTATTGTAATTATTACCAGAATACCCAGTGTTGTAGTTGTTTCCAGAATACCCAGTATTATAGCTATTATCAGAGTATCCATTGTTGTAGTTATCGCCAGAATAGCCAGTATTATAATTATTATTATTATTGTTGTTGGAATAGTCATTATTATTGTTGTTGTTGGAATAGCCATTATTGTTATTGTTATTGTTATTGTTATTATAGCTAGTATTATAACTATCACCATAAGCATTACTATTGTTATTCGAGTAATTATTTATCTTACCAGTATTGTAAGTATCAGAATAATCAATAGTTTCATAGGAAGGAGTAGTTACAGCATATTCGTCATTAGGGGTAGGAGTAGGAATGGAAATAACAGAAGAGATTAAAGAGGAGACTATGATGCTAATTACGGTAGTAGATTTCATTTTTAATTGTTAAATTTAATATTTTGATTATATTTTGATTATATTTTAATTTATTTATTTTTAATTTAATCACTTAATTTATATTTTATTCCATTTTTACACTCCACTTGAAAAAATGAGTTTATTTCTTCAATCTCGAGCTAAATTTTAGTAAAAAAAAACGTTGTAAAATTAACTCATTTTCAACTTCATATTCTCCAATATTCATAATAAAATAGCATTTTGATTTTAGTTTTATTACTATTATTTTATAATTAATATATTTTATTTTTATTTGAGTATACTAAAGTTTAGTCTATCTTTAATTCTTTTTTTAGAAACTAACAACACTAGTTTTTAAATTTACCCCATTTAATTAATTATTTAATTGAAAAAATAATCAAAAAGGAATACAAACATAAAAGTATGATTTATGCTAATATGTAAGCTATGAAATGTTATTGCAAATTTAAGGTGAACGTGGTTTATTTGAGTAGCGTTGTGAATATGGCTAATGATGTTTTATGTTTTAGCCTTTATGGTTAATATTTTACTACACGAAGAAACCTTATATCAAAGGTACTTTTGTTTTTATTTTAATAAAAATGATAATAGTTATTAGAGAATCAATAAAGTTATTTTTCAATACCTTATTTTCATTATCAACTTTATAGATGGTGAGAAAAATAGAATTTGGGGATGTATTTTTCTGATTAAGAATTTTACCAAGAATGTTTCCACTCAAATAGCGCTTAAAAAAAGGAAAAAATAATGAAACCAAAAAAAAGATCCTATTTAAAAAGTAGGAAAATGGAGAACCCGGGCATCGATCCCGGTGCCTCTCGCATGCTAAGCGAGCGCTCTACCATCTGAGCTAGTTCCCCTTTCGTCCAACTTAAAATATTTTTTAGTAAAAAATATTTAGCTGTTTTTTTTACTCTCTAGCTTTAAGACAAGACCTTGGCATTTATTATTGAAAGAAAACGAAAATCTATAAAAGCGTATATTAAAAAAAAAAGATATTAATAAAATTTATTTACAAATATATGGGGATATATTGATGAACGAGGATTTTAATTTTACTACGATGGTTATTTAATAATAGTAGTTAATTTTAAAATGCATCTATTTAATGATCAATGTTTGATTTAGGTGATTTTCAATATAAAACTACGTATTTTGGATTCTTATTCAAGGATATGTTTAAATAAATTATACATAAAAATTTTAGGATTTTAATTTTTATAGCTTTTTTTTGTAGATTGAAACTTAAAATCGAAATAAATTAGTATTATTATATGTACTATCGTTAAAAATCATTACTCTAATTTTATAAGTTATTTAAAACAAATTTAGTTTTTATATCTTATTTATTATAGTAATAGTATTAAATGTCTTAATGAATCTATTTAATGAAACTTTAGTCTTGTGAAATAAAATTGAAATTACAAATTGGCAAAATAAATTTCTAAATTTGGACTTAACACTGGAAATAAGATCGAAATTTCTAGATAATTACTTCAAAATTTAGATAAATATACTAAAATCCAGCAAAGTTAATAATAATTTTAAAAAGAATATAAAACCAAAAGATAAAAATAAAGATAAAATTTAAATTAAATAATAAACTGAATATCAAATCAAATACTAAACAATGTTTACAACTTTAAATAACAACCCATTTACTTATTACCCTAAAGAATTACATCCTTTTGTATTTACTCAAGATCATTACACTCCCTTTAATTGTCACAAGAATGATACAATGCCAACTACCCCTCAAGTAAACAACACTGAAAAACAATCCGTAAATGCTAATAATAAAACTCCACTCGCTAATGCTACTAAATCTCAAGAGGATGGATGGCCATACGTTGATATAACAGAATACCCTAATTGTTATACTATAGAAGCTGAATTACCTGGATTTAAAAAAGAAGATATTGACATTTCATTTGATAATATCGATAACATAATTACTTTAAAAGGAGAATATATCTATCGACCAAAAAAGCATGAAAATATTGTTATAGTAGAAGAAGCAGATGAAGCTAATGAGGATGACAATGCTTCTGTAAGTACATCAAGTGTTACTGAGGATGGAAAACATTTACTTGTAGAAAGAAGGTCAAAGAAAAATTTCAAGAGAAGCTTCAAAGTTAAACAAGATATTTTAGCTGAAGAGATCCAAGCAGATTTAACTGATGGAGTATTGAATTTAATAATTCCAAAGCGTTTCAAGAAAAAAGATAAGAAAATAAGGATATCTATTCAATAAGTTTTTTTCTAATTGTTATCTCTAATGTAAATTGTTATTGTTATTGTTATAAATAAAAAAAATAATTTTAGTAGTTTTGATTTTAATGATTTTTTGAATTTATTTAAGGGAAAATCTAAACGTAGTTACCATCACTTTATACTTATAGTAAATTAGCCAATCAAAGGGCAAAAAATTCAGAATTCAGTAGTTCTGATTTGTTTTATTTTAATAAATAGAAAGGCCTATGGCATAAATAATAGCCTATAACTTCATTTAAACTAACTCTTATTTTTTTAATTGATTTAATAAAAATTTATAAATTATTTCAACTTTTCTATTAAATTTTAAACAGCTTTTAATTAATTATTTAAAATAAGATAAAAAATTTAATAAATTACAATAACAAAATAGATTATTAATAATTATATGATATATTAATTTGTTAATCAAACTTACTTTTTTAAAATATTATAAAAAGTAATTATTATAGATAAGATTTTTTAATAGTTATGTTTGTTTAAAAATATTATTTAAACACACTTATCTAGGTTTTATTATTATATAAAATGTTCACAGGCTCTAAAAATTTAATATGGAGAACCCGGGCATCGATCCCGGTGCCTCTCGCATGCTAAGCGAGCGCTCTACCATCTGAGCTAGTTCCCCAATTGAACTGTTAACTTCTATGAGGAGATTGCTAATTATAATAGATTTTCTAAATTATAGTAAATGTAACTGGAATTAAAATTATACTCAATTATTCTCTATATTAACTTTTAAATACATTTGATTGTTATGCATACAAGTTGTTTGTTTTAAATGACGTTTTGTTTGTTAACAATATTATATAGTAACTTTATATTCTATTAAATAAAAGCACAAATCTAAATTAACTTTAAATAATTTTATTGTTGGATGCATAATTAAAAATACTCTAAAATTTCCTTCTCTTCATGTTTGTTTCCTCCATAATAATACTTTCTAGTTGTGATTTTGGTTTATTACTAGTAATAGTAGAACTGCTATTACTATTAGATTGATATTCTTTACTTTCTTTAATTAGAGAGTTTAAAGATTTAACTTTAATGGTTTCTTTCTTTTTGAATGCATTAAATCCAACTCTCTTATCTTCTTTTTTAACAACTAATTTCAGTTTTATCGGTTCTTCAGTATTTTCGACTTTTAATTCTTGATCTTCCTATTATTAACTATTAATATTTACTATTTTAATCAAAATATCTTTTACTTTTTTAACCTCTTGATTCTCTACTTCTTTTTCTTTATCCTCTTCTTTAGCTCGCTCAATTTGTTCTTTTAATAATTTTCTTTGTCTTTCTTCAAATGACATTTCGCTTCTTTCCTTTTTTAATATAGCTGCTTTTCTAGCTAATGCTTCTGGCGAATTATCAATCCATGTTATAAACCAGCCCTTTTCTGTATCTTCAACATGGCAATGACCTTCTCTACCTAAATAAGTAACAAACTCGGTTAAAGTACCCCATTTGGTGGCATTCATATGTAAATGATTTCTATCCGCAATTAATTCTTGATAAACTTTATTGGCATGAACCCTTTTAGTTCCATGGGACCTTGATAATTGCCTTAAATAACCAGCTTTAAATTCTCTTGAAAACTTTTCAAGCATTCTATTAGGATTGTCCCTAAACAACAGCATTTGTCTTTGATGTGATTCTGAAGCACAATGACACTATAAACTAAGGTTAAATGAAAAACAGACTATCTATTTCGGTTACCTTAAATCCATTTTCATCTCGACACTGTTTTTCGCACATTTGACAATACCATCTTAATTTTTGAAGACCTTTAGCCTATTCGAATTAATACTAATATTAATAACTTTTGATATAATTTACCTTCATTCGATTAGCTATATCTTTTGGAGTACCGAATTCTGCTTTACCCATTTTGCGATTTTATTGAAATAAGGTTTATAACGATTTTATTGTTAAAGAAATAAAAATAAAAATAATAAAATTAAATTTAAAGGTTAAGCAAATGCATAAGTTTAGCAAGCAGCCAATCATATTTTTTAATAATTTTATTAAATGTAAAAATAAGAGATTATATAGATTAACTATCTTTGTATCTTAGTGGGTCTATAGGTTTTCCTACTATTAAATGATTTTTTCTATGCTTATTTAAAAACGGGATTATAAAAATGATATAAATATTTACTAAATTCTCAGTTGCTGTAGCCAAATCTGTAACTTTAGACTAATCAATAAATAAACACATTAATTAAGATACATTAAATAAAAGATGCTTACTACGCTGTCTCTACTCTTGATTGGTGATATCAAAATAGGCTTGTTCATTATTCTTCTGGGTTGCAGAAGTTGATTTCTAAAGTTGTCTTAATTTAATTTGGATAATATATATATTAATACCTTTTTTCTTTACGAAATTTGTCAAAAATTGTCATTTCACCTTTGTTTACTGTTAATTGTAATGTAATGTAAATACTGAGGTTCCTTACTCTTATTGTTATGTATTGGTCCTAAATCTGGTTTTATTCTCATCCTTATATTAGCTAATTTTTCTTTTTTAGCCTTTTCTTCTTCTTTTGCTTGTTCAAATATTTTTTTCATCTCAATACCGCGTCTTTTTTCTTCGTTTAATAAGTCCTATTATAGCAAATGTTAAATAAAGAACAAACGGCTAAATTGTTATTACAAAATATAGTTTTTTATAGCCTAATTTTGGGGCACCATCTAATTTGTCAATGTATCTGGCTTTGGTAAAACAAAATTTTTTCCATAATACTAAACTAATATTAAATATTTTCATACTAATAAAAATTAATATCGAGTACTGTTATTTCTTTTTTTAAAGCTCTAAATCAATAAATATTAGTAGTAACTGCTATCATTATAAAATTTACTTGGTTTTTTTCTTCAAATTTTGCTAACATTTCTGGTCCCATTTTACATAATACAGGTAATAATAATTTATACGGTATTCCTTCCACATCCTCAATGCCTAACAAATTCGTTTATTAACCTTATTTTTTTCCATTTGATTTATTTACAATCTCCATATTTCAATAAACATTCCATGCTTAACTCCTTCAAGCTTTTTAGCTCCATTTTTATCTAAGTGATACTGCTACTAGTGGTAATATAATTGCAATAATAATTCAATAGTATTATAAATAATAAGACTAAATATTCGAAATATATAAATCGATCTGAGTTTTTATTGATTTAAAAAACCAAATTTGAGAATGTGACAATTTCTTACAGAATGTTTATTAAGTACCAAAAAAAAACAATTTTGCCCAAAATGTGTTTAGCTGATACCCATTAAAACAGCTTGCAGTTAGGTACCTTTTATATTTTTTGATTTGAAGGCGATTTTTTTATAAATTTAAGGGTTACATCCTCTTTAAAATTTTAATTTCGTATTATAATAATTTGACTCCAAATTAAAAACAACGAAAGACATCTAACTGTAAGCTGTTCTATAAACAAAGTTGCTATTTTTGAATATGATTATTGTAAGTTTATTTTATTAAAACAAAAAGAGCAAATAAATGATAATAATATCTTAAAAGTAATATAAACTCAATTTGATTTATTTGTAAAGTTTTAGAGTAGCAAATGTAACAAAAATGATAATTTCAAAAGTGTTGACTCAATTACATTAATAAAAATAGAAATGAAGGAGAATTCCGTTGAAGTGATTTAATAAGTAAAAAAATAAAAACAATAGAGGCTTTCTTTTTGTCTCTTTCAAATTAGTCTACTTTTAATTCTTAACTGTTAAAAAGTGATGAAAGTGAATTAGTCTTTATTTTTTGTTAGTGATTGAGAAATAAAATTGTGTTTTTTGAGCTTTATTTTTACTAAAAAAACAATAGCCAATAAAACTTTATTTGCCAAAAAATTTTGATTAAAAATATTAGAAAAGGAAATAAGTAAAACTCAGTGAGCAAATGAGTAAAGTTTTAAAAAATAAATGTATGCTATTTGTATTAATATTAGCATAGTATATAGTATATAAGAAATAGAATTAGAAAAGAAGTAAAATTAAGCATAATGTTTAGTTCATTTATCAAAGTCTATACTTTGTTTTTTATCTTTTTAAGCATATTAATAGCAGACAGCAATATCATTAATAATGTCAATGAATTGAATGACTTAGCAAATAACGAAGCTATGTGCAATAAAGTAGTAGATATAATCAATGAAATAAGAGAAAAGAGAGGATTAAACAAAATAAAAAAGTCGAGAAAATTAACAAAAACAGCAGAAGAGCATGCTAAAGACTTAAAGAAAAACCAGAATAATCCAAATTTAAAACTACATAGTTGGTATAATTTACATCCATGCAATTTTGATGGCAACTTTAATTGTATGTGGGAAAAACCACGTCAAGTTGCTAATTACCCATCCAATGGTTATGAAATTAGTTTTAGTGGTTTAAATGACGCTAATTCTATTGTTCAAACTTGGTTAAACTCTCCTCCACATGCTAGTGTTATCCTTAACCAAAATTCTTTTTCAGGAGCTAAATGGAACGCTATTGGCTCTGCATCCGTTTCTCCTTTTACTGTTGTTTGGTTTGGCACGGAGCCCGATGATTAGCGTTTATTTACCATTACTATGCCATTAGTATCATTAGTACCATTACCACCATCAGTATTGTTTTTAGAGCAACATAGATTAAACTTTCATTTTTGTACATCCCTTTCACATTTTACTATTTTTCAATAAAAATTAATAACATAAATATCATACTATTAGTACAAGTAATACTTTTAATATTAACAATCTAATGTTTTTGAGTTCAACTAACTTAAATAAAACTTTAGTCTTGTGAAATAAAATTGAAATTACAAATTGGCAAAATAAATTTCTAAATTTGGACTTAACACTGGAAATAAGATCGAAATTTCTAGATAATTACTTCAAAATTTAGATAAATATACTAAAATCCAGCAAAGTTAATAATAATTTTAAAAAGAATATAAAACCAAAAGATAAAAATAAAGATAAAATTTAAATTAAATAATAAACTGAATATCAAATCAAATACTAAACAATGTTTACAACTTTAAATAACAACCCATTTACTTATTACCCTAAAGAATTACATCCTTTTGTATTTACTCAAGATCATTACACTCCCTTTAATTGTCACAAGAATGATACAATGCCAACTACCCCTCAAGTAAACAACACTGAAAAACAATCCGTAAATGCTAATAATAAAACTCCACTCGCTAATGCTACTAAATCTCAAGAGGATGGATGGCCATACGTTGATATAACAGAATACCCTAATTGTTATACTATAGAAGCTGAATTACCTGGATTTAAAAAAGAAGATATTGACATTTCATTTGATAATATCGATAACATAATTACTTTAAAAGGAGAATATATCTATCGACCAAAAAAGCATGAAAATATTGTTATAGTAGAAGAAGCAGATGAAGCTAATGAGGATGACAATGCTTCTGTAAGTACATCAAGTGTTACTGAGGATGGAAAACATTTACTTGTAGAAAGAAGGTCAAAGAAAAATTTCAAGAGAAGCTTCAAAGTTAAACAAGATATTTTAGCTGAAGAGATCCAAGCAGATTTAACTGATGGAGTATTGAATTTAATAATTCCAAAGCGTTTCAAGAAAAAAGATAAGAAAATAAGGATATCTATTCAATAAGTTTTTTTCTAATTGTTATCTCTAATGTAAATTATTATTGTTTTAAATAAAAAATTAAAAGTTATTTTTAATTTTCTTATTAGATTTAATTATTTTCAATTGTTTTATTATTTAATTCCATACTAACGTAGCATGTTAAAAACTTTGATGTTAGTGAAAACTAGTATAAAAGTTATTGTTTGTCAATAATAGTTTACCAATTAGGATCAGATCTGCCAAAATACCTTTCAGACAAATGATATAGGAGATAACTACCATGGATAGAACTCTTTAATATTTGTTTTATATTGTCATTAATATTGATGGAATTCAAATATTCATCAGATTCATCAACAAGTGACCTTTGAGATGTGATATTACTGTCAATCTCAATATAGTAATTTACCTCACTGGAACTTTTATCTTTTTTTATTGATCCAATGTCATTCATTAAAGCGCATTGTAAGGATATATAAACGATTGAGCTATGAACAAGAGAGAGATTATCGATTACATTTGGAAAATTAACCATTATAATAAGCTTCATAAGATCACACATTCCTATATTTCGACTTCTCCAGTTAGACCAGATAAATTGCTTTATGACAGGTGTATCTGGAATGTCATTATTCTTTATCTCTTTTGCTTCGCCACAACTAGCAACCCACGTTTTATAAAGCCTTAAATAATATGCAATTTCGTTTTCGTTTAAATAGCTGCTTAACAGCTCGAAGTATTGGTTGTCAATATGCTTTATATCAATACCAGCAGCTATAAATTTATCACTAGCTAAAGTATGGCAACTCATGATCATCAAAGCTATATAAGAAATCTCAGGTTTTGGTAACTGTTCAAAATATAAACTTAAGCACTCTACATAATCCATAACCTGGTTGAAATGACTAAGGCGTAATTCTTTCCATTTGTATTCAAGGATCTCTTTTACCTTACTAACCTCGGGAGAAGAAGAAAAATACTTTTTTGTTGTTTTAAATGAACTTTCCATTGATAATTGCTATATTCTGAGATTTCTTATGTATATTCAATACAAAAATAAACCTCAATGAATGAATTTTACTAACAATTTTTCCGCTTAAATAGCGCTCTTAAAAGATGGAAAAAGTGATGAAACCACAAAAAATACCACTATATACTATTTTGGAACCTATTATGTTTGTTAATGTTTAATCATCTAAATGATAACGCTATCTTAATAAGTTAATATAATCTTGCAGATTAACCTCGAATAAATTAATAAGTTTACATGTTTGCTCTAAAATACTATTCATAAACACAAGAATAAAATTTCAAAAGTAAAGCATAATAAATATATGAAAATATAAATAACACTTATTTAAACTTGAAATGAAAGTTAAAAAAATGCTTAGTAAAACATCTTGTTGTATTTGAAAAGTTTTGATATCATATATATATATTTAGATAGCTCTAGTTTAATGTACAGTTATACAAAAAACGAAATAAATTCTTTTATTATTTCAACAATAAAATGGAACCTTGGTTCTTTATTACCAAACACAGTTGCAAAAAAGGTAAAAAATCGAGGTATTATATACTTGTTAATTATTGAATTTTACGAACAAAGCAATATTATTACGAATAATTAATGTGGATGTGAACTTGTGTCCTCACATTGGTTCACGGGTTTTAATCTACATTATATCATAAGATAAATGCTTCAAATCAATCTAATTTAATATAGACAATAGTTGGTTATCAAGTTTAAATTTCGATGAGTGATTGACTTTAGTTCAAATTAAATACTGTATTAAGGTTTATTCAATTTAATATAAAAATATGTAAAAAAGGTTTTATTTCTTTAGTATAGTGTACAAAAAATTAGGACTATTATTATTAATTATCATTAATTTAAAAAGTTGTATTTTGCCTTCGTGTAAGCTTTTTTAATTTTAATGCTTGCCACATTTCTTAAACTTGAAGATTATAAATTTTCGTGTTTTATTAAATCTAAATAATAGATAAAGAGAAAATACTTGAGGAGGTGCAAAATTATAATATGATCAATTATCATCAAATGAAATAAAACTGCTTACAGTCTGTATATGAAGGGATCGGTGAGCTAAATAGAGATATTTCCATGTATGCTATTTTAGGAAAGAACAAAGATTTGTGAAAGCTAAGGAACAAAACTTGAGTAGAAAAGTCCAAAAGGTGTTCAAGTTAGGTTAAATATCAGTTTGGTATAAAAAGCTTGACAAAAAGGGAATTAACCAAACAGATACCTCAAATAAACTTTTCAAGTCAAAATATTGATGGTAAATAAGATTAAAGACAAAAAATCTTAAACATTTAGAAGTAGCTTTTTGGAAAAAGGGCATTAAGTTGAATACCATGAATCATGAGTAAAAACAGTTAATGTTTTTACTTATTACTTTTCATGTAATAATTATTTTTATTATTATTTATACTGTACAATGTTTTATAAATATTAGATTCTTTTTATTTTATATTTAATGAGATATTAAATTTAAAAAATATCTTTCATTTAAGACTAATACTACATAAACTTCTAATATTATAAATTTTTACAAATACTTTTAAATATAAATTAACAATATAAAAATCCGAAGCTTAATAAATAAAGTATAAGCTAAAAGTATTTATTTAATAATAGTTATATTATATTCATCCATATACTTTGCTAAACAAGTAGTTGTATTTGGCATTTTAACCGATTTTGCGTTATTGTAATAAGTGGACATATATTCAATAAAAACGTTGGAATTTACATCATTATAATTATCAAAGAGAACATTAGTTAAATTATTATTTGATATTGGTTTCTTTTTTATATTCGAAAATGGAATATCTATGTTACCATGTTAAGACGACAATTCGATATTTGAAAGTTATATAAATTAGGACAATATGTATACAAAAAATCAAAAAATCAAAAAATCCCATTCCTAAAATTAAATTCTTTACTTTCAACATTATTATATTGTTATTCATCTTTGGATAGTTTCCTTGAATTAAAAACAAGGAGCTTCTTCATAATGATAAATTCAAATAAGTAATCGTTGACATACTCAAAATAGAATATAAAATTTTGAATGTAAGGTTATAGCAAAGTTAGACATTTAATTTATTTAATTTCCAAAATAAATCATTGTTAATAGTTAAAATATTTAACTTGACTTTATATAATGTTAATTGCTTTAAATTGGATTTACCATTAAATATTAATTTATAATACTCTGGTATATAGAATGCTTCAAGCTTTGGATAACTATTAAAATTGATATCTATTTCTTTTGAAACTAATATATATATATTTTCAATATGTAGCCTTTTTAACTCCAGAAATGATTTATTTAAGAGATAATTAAGTTCGTGTAATTTAAGATCAATTCTAGTTAATTCAAGTGTCTTTAAGTTATTAAATTGATCTAATATATTTCCAGAATACGATAATCCATTATTGAAGTTGTATTTAATCACTAATGAAGTGATAGTGGATGGCAAACTTGGCATTATTGTGGTTATAAAATAGTCATTTATATCGCTCAATTTCAAATATGTTAAATTTGCAAGTATTTCTTCAATTGCAATTTTATGACTATCAAGGTTACTTTCAGCTGCCATATTATCGATGGAAGTTGTATAATGAATACCCTTTAATGGAATGCATCTGAAATACTTTCTTTTCTTCAACTAATTATTTAAATACTGTACACAGATTTGTTATATTTGGATATATTGGGGAATGTAATGGTATATTTAAAAGTTGCTTAAAATTTACTTGCTTAATGTAATGGTCATACTTTTTAAAACTTCTATACATTTTTTTATCGTAATGATAATAATAATTTGGTGTGATATCTCCCCATAATATCGGTATAATTGCTTTATTCCACCCTTTACAACATGTCAATAAGTTGACTTTATCTATGTGAAGGATAAAACAAGATCTCTTTAATTATGTTTTTCTCCAAATCATCAAATTTAAACAATGTCCTCATTTTAAAAAAGTTCAATATAAAACAAATAAAAAAGGTGGAGTGATATTTTGTTTATATTTAATTAAATTGATGGCTAAAAATAGTGATTTTCATTATGGCATAAAATCAAATTTAAGATCAATAAGCTATATCATAATATTCGATTAATACTTAGATTGTTATAAACGCACTTTCAAGTTTTGAAATACTCGCTCTATTCCCATGTATTCTGTTACTAGAAGAAAATAGGATTATTGTATAGGATATAATATGGCACAGTAAAAAGGAAGGCATCTTATGCTATCAATTGAAGCCTAAACTTTTCATATTGTAAAAATTAATAGAAAAAATGATTTTGATTAACTTTTCTTAACTTTATTAAGTTGGAGATGTAACAATATTTAAAAATGTACTTAGATATATGGAGGTGATTTTTTTTGGCTTCATCACTTTTTTCATTTTTTAAGCGCTATTTAAGTGGAAAAATTGTTAGTAAAATTCTTAACAAAAAATACATCCACATATATAAAGCAATTTGATTACTTATTTAACTAGATATATATAATTTTTTTAGTTTTAAAGTTCAATGATCAGATTGGGGAACTAGCTCAGATGGTAGAGCGCTCGCTTAGCATGCGAGAGGCACCGGGATCGATGCCCGGGTTCTCCATTTTCCTACTTTTTAAATAGGATCTTTTTTTTGGTTTCATTATTTTTTCCTTTTTTTAAGCGCTATTTGAGTGGAAACATTCTTGGTAAAATTCTTAATCAGAAAAATACATCCCCAAATTCTATTTTTCTCACCATCTATAAAGTTGATAATGAAAATAAGGTATTGAAAAATAACTTTATTGATTCTCTAATAACTATTATCATTTTTATTAAAATAAAAACAAAAGTACCTTTGATATAAGGTTTCTTCGTGTAGTAAAATATTAACCATAAAGGCTAAAACATAAAACATCATTAGCCATATTCACAACGCTACTCAAATAAACCACGTTCACCTTAAATTTGCAATAACATTTCATAGCTTACATATTAGCATAAATCATACTTTTATGTTTGTATTCCTTTTTGATTATTTTTTCAATTAAATAATTAATTAAATGGGGTAAATTTAAAAACTAGTGTTGTTAGTTTCTAAAAAAAGAATTAAAGATAGACTAAACTTTAGTATACTCAAATAAAAATAAAATATATTAATTATAAAATAATAGTAATAAAACTAAAATCAAAATGCTATTTTATTATGAATATTGGAGAATATGAAGTTGAAAATGAGTTAATTTTACAACGTTTTTTTTTACTAAAATTTAGCTCGAGATTGAAGAAATAAACTCATTTTTTCAAGTGGAGTGTAAAAATGGAATAAAATATAAATTAAGTGATTAAATTAAAAATAAATAAATTAAAATATAATCAAAATATAATCAAAATATTAAATTTAACAATTAAAAATGAAATCTACTACCGTAATTAGCATCATAGTCTCCTCTTTAATCTCTTCTGTTATTTCCATTCCTACTCCTACCCCTAATGACGAATATGCTGTAACTACTCCTTCCTATGAAACTATTGATTATTCTGATACTTACAATACTGGTAAGATAAATAATTACTCGAATAACAATAGTAATGCTTATGGTGATAGTTATAATACTAGCTATAATAACAATAACAATAACAATAACAATAATGGCTATTCCAACAACAACAATAATAATGACTATTCCAACAACAATAATAATAATAATTATAATACTGGCTATTCTGGCGATAACTACAACAATGGATACTCTGATAATAGCTATAATACTGGGTATTCTGGAAACAACTACAACACTGGGTATTCTGGTAATAATTACAATAATGGATATTCTGGTAATAACTATAATACTGGGTACTCTGGTAATAACTATAATACTGGATACTCTAACAACTATAACAATGAATATTCCAACAATTATAATAATAATTATAACAACGATTATAAAAATGGATATGGGTACGATTATAATAAAGCATATGGCTCAAATTATGCATTAGGATCTAACAATTATAATAGTAATTACGATCACGGATACAATAATAATAATAACTACAATAATAATTACGATAATGACTACAATTCTGGCGTCACTGGAGTAGGTGCAAGCTCCAATGGTGCTACTGGTGTTGGTGCATCCAATTCTAATGGAGGTATCGGTTTAGGCCTTGGTCTTGGTCTAGGTTTAGGTATTTAAGGGACTCAAAATTATTACTTTCATTTTTCATATACTCTAATAATAAAATCATAATTCATATTTAAAAATTTGATGACTTGTTTTTACTATGTTATTTATCTGAATATAAATTATAAAATTATGATTATACACTACATCTGATAAGTTGTGCAAAAAATGACTTATTTCAAATTAAACTAAAATTGATTTAAGCAATCTTCGAAAATTGCATTTTAAGTTTTGGAATAAAAATAGTTCATAATGTTTTTTAATAGAGTTTTTAAAAGAATGTTCAACACTAAACTTATAAGTATAAATCCAAAAGATATACATTTCAATGAAATTGGAGAAGCAAGTTATTGTGGCGGAGAATTTCCTAAAGAATTTCTAGAAGCTTGCAAATATTTAAATAGTAGCAATGGGTTAATAGGATTACCAACTGAAACTGTATATGGGTTAGGTGCTAACGCTTTAGATACAGATTCTATTAACAAAATATACAAAGCCAAGGGTAGACCGAGCGATAATCCATTAATAGTTCATATTTCAAGTCTAAAAAT